>PVHT021183527.1:1851568-1862045 GCA_004024745.2 Catagonus wagneri | reverse complement strand
TCCTAGACCTCTAAAGGCAACACTGATATCATGGGAGCAACAGCTGGAAGACTTGCTTACTCCTAAGGCACCTGTATCCATCAGCTTATTGAGTTGAAATACATTTCTTTTTCCATTCTTAAAATTAAGTGTGGATTTTCCCCAAAGGGGAAATTTTGAAATTCTTTTTCTTTCTTTTTTTTTTTTTTTTTTTTTTTTTGCCTTTTGTCATTTTATGGCCGCGGGTTTATGGCCGCACCCGCGGCATGTGGAGGTTCCCAGGCTAGGGGTCTAATCGGAGCTGTGGCCACCGGCCTTCGCCGCAGCAACGCAGGATCCGAGCCGCGTCTGCAACCTACACCACAGCTCACGGCAACGCCGGATCGTTAACCCACTGAGCAAGGGCAGGGATCGAACCCGCAACCTCATGGTTCCTAGTCGGATTCGTTAACCACTGCGCCACGACGGGAACTCCTGAAATTCTTTTTCTTAAAGCCACATGGCAGAAACTTGAGGGCCAGATCCTCTGAGAAGGAGCCATCAGCTGGCTGCTTTTGGAATGGGAAAAAAGTGTCCCCTGCAGGAAGGTACCACTTGTTTGCTTTATAGGATAGGACACCAAAAATGAACAGGAGGGCTAACATGACATTTCATACACTTCCACTGCATTGATCAGGACTTTCTTAGTGGCAAGTAATTCAAACTTAACCCAACTAGATTAGGCAACTATGGTTGAAGAATTAAGTTGTAGCTGGTTGGGAATGCACCTGGGCTGCAAGAACAGCTGAGCACTCTCCCTACCTCTCCCCAGCCTTTCTTATCCTGTGCTGGAAGGACCAAATTCATCCCTATGGCAGACAAAATGGCTGCTGACAGCCCCTAAGCCTAAATCCTTCCTCCAGCGGCACTGGGAAGGCAGAAATTCCTTTCTTTGCTTCAAGTTTTAAAAAAACTGCTTTTTTTTTTTTTGGCTTTTTGCCTTTATCTAGAGCCACACCCGCGGCATATGGAGGTTCCCAGGCTAGGGGTCTAACAGGAGCTGTAGCCGCCGGCATACGCCACAGCCACAGCAACGCGGGATCCGAGCCGCGTCTGTGATCTACACCACAGCTCACGGCAACGCCGGATCCTTAACCCACTGAGCAAGGCCAGGGATCGAACCCGCAACCTTATGGTTCTTAGTCGGATTCGTTAACCACTGAGCCACGACGGGAACTCCCCAGTTTTAAAAAACTGGAAGGACTCTGGGGAATTCTGGGAAAGGACTCTAGCCCAGGCTGGGGCCTATGTCCAACCAGCTGATGGTGGTCATAGCTGTTCCCATTCAAGCCATGCAGCAGGAGTGGCAGGCCCAAGGTGAGATAAGAGGCTCACATCCTTATCCTATCACAGGCCCAGAACTGTAATACTTTGCTATGTTTGTCACATATAAAGTTGTTACTATGTTGACTCATTTTTGTTCTCCGGCAAACTCTGAATTTTAGGTTCATGTCTTAGAAACCCTGGCCATCCTTAGAAAAGTGTCATCTAAACAATGACTTGGGCCTTTCCTGACCTGTGTCCCTGGTTAGGCTCTGCGGTGGAGGCAGGCCAGTGAGCGTGTGATGAGCCCGCCCTTTCTTGCGATGTGATTCATCTCCTGTCACGCTCCACTTCTCATGGTCACTGAGTTGGCCTAATGCAGCTCCTCAGCGGCCAGCCTGGTGTTCCCCAAGGCTAGGGATCTAATGTCAGTAGGACACAATTTGATTCACATTGAAGACAGAGATTAAGTCTTTTTAGTCCAGATCTTGTCAAGAAAAACAAATATGCCTGCTATCAAAGGCAAAGAAAATGCCCCTTCCCATAACGGTGCTTGTCTGTGTTCACTGATATCGAAGGCCTGTCTGTCCCCAGGCCTCTGAAGCAGTTTTTGTCAAGGTCAATTCGGCTGATCTTTTTCAGCGATAACCCAAAGAGGATTAAGTTAACATCTGACCTTTAAAGAGCTTTATCTTTGGGGAACCAGGCTAATTAAAAAACTGAAAGTCTGCTTTTAAAAAATATTTAGACCACAGCCTAGGGAAAACATGAACACACTGCTTATAGTGGCATAGAATATTCCAAACAGCAAGCTAGATCTGTTATCACATGGATGACCTCAGCGTGGGGATTCTGGAGTCAAGCAGAAGTGGGTTCCAATCTTGGCTCTTCAGCTTTCCAGTCATGGGAGTTGTGTGGCCTCAGGCAAGAGTCTCCTCTTTTCCAAGCTATGTTGTCTTATTTGTAAGCAGGGATAATAATAGTAACCAGCCCATAAGGTTGTTGAGAGGACTAAATGAGATGGTACATGTAAAAGTGCTGACATTTAGGTTATGAACATGTTTAAAATTTTAACATTAAAAATTTTGCTTTACTTACTTGCTCCATCATGTTGACAACTGAATAGCATCTCCTGACAAAGTGGCTGGTTCTCCTATGCCCAGAACTCAGAGAAATCTCTAGGTTCTGAGATGGCTCCACTTTGGAAGAGATGTTACTAGCACAGACACAGCAAAACCAGCACCCCAGCTGTCCCTGTACTTGACCAGACACCATTATGACAACTCTGCTACTACCAAAGCCACCCTGAGGAAATAATAACATGAGAAGATGGATTGTGGTATTGTCCAGGAAAGCTGGGAACATTTCTGTGCTTTAAATACTCTTATCACTTTTCCATTCAGGGAGATATTGACTACTGTTAAAAGATTTTCATCCAAAGCAGTGTTCTTGATATTGGCTTTCTTTTCATCAGCTCATATGATGCTTGAAATTATCTCTCTTGCATGCTGACAAATATCATAAAGCCATAGGGATGCCGAGATGGCCTGAAAAATTATATCATGGATTCTTCCTGGGAGAGAGTTTAGTCCAGTTTCAAAGGCCTCTAGCCTTTTGCTATTCAAAGTCTGGCACATGATTCCAGCTTGGTCATTACCTGAGCACTAGCTAGAATTGCAGATGTGCTGGGCTCACCCTACACCTACTGAATCAGAATCCGCAGACTAACAGAATCCCCAGGTGGTGCCAAGGCACACCACAGTTGGAGAAGCACTATTCTTGTCCTCAGCGGCACATCAGAATTACCTGCGGAGCTGATGCCTGGGTCCCACTCACAACAATCCCAGCTTAATCGGCGCTGGGATTTTTAAAACCTGCAAGGTGATTGCAATGGTTAACCAAGGTGGAGGAGTTGTACTCCAGAGACATTCTTTTCCCTTCCTCTGTGTATTCCTACAAAATTTATTTCTCTAAAAGTGAAAATCTCTCAAGCTGCAATGAAGGCTAATTTCTTCATGTTGTTTATGTCAATGATCATTTTCTAGATAATACCACACATTTTGAAGATGCACTTTGAATTTTATCTTTTATTTTTTTTGTCTTTTTAGGGTTGCACCCATGGCATATGGAGGTTTCCAGGCTAACAGTCGAACCAGAGCTATAGCTGCCAGCCTATGCCACAGCCACAGCCACACCGGATCCTTAACCCAATGAGTCAGGCCAGGGATCAAACCTGCGTTCTCATGGATGCTAGTCAGATTTGTTTCCGCTGGATGGGAACTCCGACTTTGAATTCTAAAAATAACCTTTAGGAGTTTCTTCTGAACCTTTACCAAGATCTCCACATCCCTCTTTTACTGTGAAGTCCAGAACTAGACCTAGTCATCTAGCACAGCCCTAAACAGTGCTGAGTGAGCATCAGCATAAAGGACTTTTTGTGTCTTGAATGAAAGGTACTGTTATAAATAAAAATCAGAACACGTGAATGGGAAGTGGGGGGGGCGGGGGGGAGAGCAGCTTTAACGGCCAAGCGAAAGATTTTCTCATGCCTACACAGTCTGGGAGTGAATGAGCCAGTTATACCAGGAGAAAACTCACCTTTCCACTTCTGAGCTTCCCTAACAGAGCAATAAATGTGTTGTTATTTAGCCAAATAATTCATAAGCCCCCTGCATCTGTAATTCATGGATGACCAAACAGAAACTCACCTGTACCAAACTTTTAAAGACAGTTTTACTGATTCAAAACTTTGGCTAATGTCATAAGCATAAAAGTCACCTGAATTCTAGACCTTATAGACCAGTGACCTCCAAACCTAACTACTCAACTTTTAAGAATCACCTTGGCTGCTTACTAAACACATACGGATGTTGTGCAAAAGTATTTGTGGTTTAAAAAAAATGAGAACAATTTTTCTCAAACTTTAATGTATAGGTCTTGATAAAATTTTAGATTCCATAGGATTGTGGTAGGGCCAGAGATTCTGCATTTCTAAAAATCTTTAAAGTGATGCTGTCAGGTTGCTTCCCAGACCATGCTTTGAGTGGCAATGCCCTAGAAAATTCAAACAGTCAGTTGGGGAACCAGAACTTTAGGCTTCTCACATGTTGCCGGAAATATGAAAAAGCTCATCTTTACTTGAATGTTTATCAGCAGCTCTGGGTGTGTTGAGATTGAGACACAGGCTGATGTAAAGTGTCAGTGGGCAAATTCAATTTCAATTGGTGGAAGAAACCTGGCTGAGAATAGTTTAATTACACTCATGCTTTGCCAACACAAGAAGAGACTGGAACCTTAGTTCCTTTATTTCCCTAGTGATGTATTCCTTAGAGTTCACCAGCAAACACAAAGGCAGGAGAAACCATTACTTTAAATTCATATTATTTTAGCTGATGTATCTGGAGCATGGTGACAAATTAATCATGACATCTGGTCTGATTCACAATCATATTCTAGCCCAATTTACACTTCGCATTTGCAGAACTGAAATGTGATGCATTAAAATGGTACACACATCACAGATTTTTCTCTTCACTGAACCCATGGAGGGAGGCGCTCTCTCACTCAGCCTTTTCACTGAAGCACCTGCCTGTAGGCCCAGGTTAGCAGTGAATCCTCCTGCCCTGAGCCCAGAGGTAGGGAGAAAGGAGGATTCGGCGCTGAAGACAACCGCTGCCTGACGGGCAAAGCCTGCTTGCTAGATGGAATGGGAGTCGTTAAAAAAATAACTTCCTGGCTTAATAAGACCGAGGCAGGCTTATTCTCCAGGAAGGGGGAGCGGCACGGGGTTGTTACTAAACATAACAGATGGCAGCTGTCTGTGGCTATATAGGGCGCACTGACAAATCCCCCGGACAGCCCCTGGGCGCTCGGGGTTGCGCGAAGGAGGCGGCAGGCATGGGTGCAGCTGCCCGCCCGAGAAGGCCCTGGACTGCGGGATTTGCCGCCTGCCCGCGCCCGGGCTCCAAGCCGAGCGGGCGCTGGACCCTGGCGGGACGCGGCTGATCTTTCATCTAACTCTCGAGCGGGGCAGGCCGAGCTCTCGGTGGATTCACTTGCTCCCACACCTTACGGCGCCCAGTTCGGGGCTGCGCTACCCCGCGAGTCCCGGGTGGTGGGTGGGGGTGGCTCCCCGCTTCCCACTCGCGACATGGACCCAGCTCTGCCGGCTACCAGGGGCTTGTTAATGACCACGCGAGTACTCACCCTGGCTTGCGAAGCTCGGCGCTCAGAAGTGTGTGTGCGGACGTGCTCTCGCGTCCTCAGCCTTAAGAAAGCCCCGCGTGGCTAGTGAAATGGCAGTCACACACAAACTAAGGATGATGCGGACCACATCGGAGGGTTAATTTTATATGAAATGGGTCCTAGTTATGATTTCCATGTGGTAAACCTATTTTTCCAACCCTAAATCAATCTATACTACCTTTTGATATGTCAAGTGACTTTTTTCGATGATTTGGAATTATTTTTTCAGATAGGAAAAATCTTACAAACTAGAAAAGTTAAGTCACAAAGACCTTTTTTTCTTTCTTTTTTTTAGGGCTGCACCTGTGGCATGTGGAGGTTCCCAGGCTAGGGGTCAAATGGGAGCTTCAGCTGCCCGCCTTACACCACAGTCACAGACAGCAATGCAGGACCCGAGACGCATCTGTGATCTACTGCACAGCTCACAGCAATGCCAGATCCTTAACCCACTGAGCTAGGCCAGGGATTGTACCCGTGTCCTCCTGGATGCTAGCTGGGTTCATTACCGCTGAACCACAATGGGAACTCCTAGAGATACATTTTAAACAACACTTTAATTAAAATAATAAAACAAAATTGGACAGCGCTATCAGTGGGGCAAGCTTCCGGAAAGACAGGGCAAGGGAGTTAGGTTTCTGAGTTGTGGCTGGGTTTGGGGCAAAAGAGAGGGGGTTTGGGAGTCTGAGAACTGAACAGCCAAACATTCCTATAATTTTCAAGCCGCAAAGACCGTTGAAGATTGAAGGCCAGACAACTTTACATTTATCAGTAAAGCAGCGGGAACTGTCTCCTGACAGAGAGGGCTAAGGTTCTAAGTCTCTGAAATGAGACCCCTGGGGTTAGTGTTGTCCTCATTTCTGAGACTTAGAACCTTAGCCCTCTCTGTCAGGAGACAGTTCCCGCTGCTTTACAGATAGGCTTTACAGTTTACCCTAAACTGAGGTGTAGAGTTGTCTGGCCTTCAGTCTTCAGCAGGCCTGTGTGGCAGAGTCCATGGAAAAGCTTCCTGACTCCACCCCTCATGGACTTCTGATCTCTCCATCAACAAATGTCAGGGACCCAGGCTTCCTTATTTTCTTCTCTGTTGCCCTGCAGTGCTTTTCATTGAAGCTAGAAAAGACTGAGGTCCATTCCTTCGTTCAACAAATGCTTAAGAGCCTTCTATGTGCTAAATTCTGGTGCTCGGACTCTGAGCAAAACAGGTGAGAATCCCTGTATGCTTGGAGCTTACAAGAAGGAAACTGAATAGGTAAAAATCTATGGACAGTGTCAACCTGACAATGAGCTGACACTAGTTTCCTGTAAATAGGATCCTTTCTTTTCACTTAGGAAGAATTCTGACATGTTGAGGGTCTTTCATACATGTGAAGCTATTATTGTATTTAGTAATTTTCAGGGGAAAGGCAGAGCTGATGGAGGAAACCATATGTTTGAAAAATAGAAGAAAAGTTTCAGTTTTTCTTATGAACTTATCTGCTAGAGAGGTCTTTGTCCACATTCGAAACTCTCCCAAGTAATGTGGGTTTATGGATAGAACAGGAGTTTGACTATGAGGCTTAAAGGAACTTGGACTTCCTGGTCTCCATTCCTGCAAACTCTTAGGTCAGACAGGAAATGCCCAGCCTCTGGATCTCACCTTCACTGGGATCATAATCTCTTAACCCTTTTTATTCTCCCTCATCCCCTCATGTCCTCACTTCCCTCCTTCCCCACCTTTAATTTCATGGCCAAGCATTATAATTATTCCCTTGTCTCTGCCACAGGATCTGTTTCACTAGTTTCCAAAGTTTAAAAGAAGTTGTATATCCACCCTAGATAAACCAAAACAGACTAACCCACATGTCAAATTTCTTCGCTTTTGGATACAGCGATAGTAATTCATTGTGGTGACACTGAGTATTTCACCAGTTACTTATTAAGAAGTATTTGAAAGTCAATACCAGAGTGCCACATCAGGCCACAATGAATATTAGATATAACTGACTGCACACACACAGTAACTCATACATTCTCCCTCATGCTTAATTCTATCATAAACTTATATGTACCCATTTTACAAACATGGGTTAATTCATTCTCTTTTAATCCCTCTGTTTTCTATACAGAATCTGGATTTTTTTTGAATGGCTGCACTGCAGCATATGGAAGTTCCTGGGCCAGGGACTGAATCTGAGCCACAGCTGCCACCTACACCACAGCAATGCCGGATCTTTTAACCCAGTGCACCCACCTGGGAATGGAACCTACATTTCCACTGTGGCCCAAGTTGCTGCAGTTGGATTCTTAACCCACTGCACCACAGAAGGAAGCCCAGAATCTGGACTTTTAAAAATCCTTGATATTATTGTTATAGGTTATGGTTATGGTTACACTTATTCAAGATGATTTAAGGTAGTATATAGATAAACTTTAAATTTTTTAATAGTATGCATATTTGAAAAATACATTTGAAAAATATAAATCACTTATCAAACCATCATTTCGCAGAAGTTACTCAGGATGCAAACAAGTTTTTAAAAAGTGAGTTGGACAATGAGGTATCACCTCACACCAGTCAGAATGATTTCAAAATCTACAAACAATAAATGCTGGAGAGGGTGTAGAGAAAAGGGAACTCTCCTACACTGTTGCAGGGAATGTAAATTGGTAAAACCACTATGGAAAACCGTATGGAGCTTCCTTAAAAAACTGATTATGGAAATACCATATGACTCAGCAATCCCACTCATGGGATATATCTGGAGAAGATCATAATTCTAAAAGACATATGAATCCCAGTGTTCACTGCAGCATTATTTACAATAGCCAAGACATGGAAACAATCTATTCATTGACAGCAGAATGGATAAAGAAGATGTGGTGTACACACACACACACACACACACACACACACACACACACTAGAATATTACTCAGCCATTAAAAAGAATGAAATAATACCATTTGCAACAACATGGATGGATCTAGAGATTATCATACTAAATGAAGTCAAACAGAGAAAGACAAACATCATATGATATTAATTTTATGTGGAATCTAACAAAAATGATACAAAAGAACTTATTTATAAAACAGAAACAAACTCACAGATTTCAAAATCAAACTTATGGTTACCAAAGGGGAATCCATGGGGATTGGAGGGGAGGTAAACCGGGAGGATGGGATTAACACATACATACTACTAGATATAAAACAGAAAACTATCAAGGGCCTATTGTATAGCACAAGGAGGTCTACTCAAAGTTCTGTAAAATCTTATATGGGAAAAAATAATGGATATGTGTATATGTATAACTCATTCACTTTGCTGTACACCTGAAACTAACACAACATTGGACATCAATTATACTCCAATATATTTAAAAAAAACATGAAAAAAGTGAATTGATAAAAAATATTGTTAATTATAATGCACATAGCACTAAGAGATGACAAATATAACACAGGCAAAGGAACGCCTAAGTTAAGTCATAGGTTCACAGATGATCCAGGAGGACCAAAAAAGGCAACTGCAGCTGGACCTACAGAAAGGGCCCTTAACGAAGTCTGCTGCAAACTGACTTTGTCAAACATTCCATCCATCCTCACTAGCAGACAAATAAAATCAGGTACCCATGACTCAAGAAAAAGGAATGATTTTTTTTTCCCTGCAACTCAAGAAAATGATGCCATACAATTTTATCAACAGAACACTTTCTGGCTCACAGGATATCTGTGTTTAATGTGATCATGGTTTTAGATCTTTAGAGCTCGAAGGCATTAGAAACATGCCAGAAATCTTCCAGTCACAGCAAAGCTGTTTCCTTTAGAAAATCACCCAGTATTTAAACGCTTGTTTGGAAAGCTCTATATAAATTATGAACTACTTTTTCACTTCCCTTGAACATTTTAACATTCAACTCTAAGAAGCCCATTTAACAGAACTTCAAAAAACTTAAAATGGATTTACCTACATTTTTACAAGAAGGAACAATTGTATAGACTCTGAATCATGCAGTGTTTCTCAGCAGAGGTACTAATGGCCTTAGCAGGATGTTTAGCATGGCTGGTTCCTTGTGCTTAATGTCAATGGAACCCCCTCCAAGTCTTTATGACAATCAAACTCCCCCGCCCCTGCACATACACACATTCAACTGCCCTCAGTGGGCAGTTCTGCCCTGACTTGAGAACACAACTGCCTCACTTACTAAAAAGAAACCTGAGATCCAGGAAGAAGGGATATGCCTAAGGCCCTATACCAGGTTTCCAGACTGAAAAGAAAGAGAGCATCAAATTATCTGAGTGCTAGGGGATGACTGAAAGGTTATATGGGAGGTGAGGAAACCTAGGAAACATATCAGGGGTGGCCCAGCCAGGCCTAATGGAGAAGCAGAATACGCTACTCTCAGTTGCATGCTGAGATGTGAGCCCTCCAGGGACCTGTCCACCATGTCATCTTTCCCAGGGGCTTGGAGCACTGGGGACTCTTCTGACATCACCCCATGCTTCTTTCTTCCTGTTTTGCTTCCACTCAAACTGTTTCCTTACTGCCTCTCCTCTTCTATCCTCTTTCTGACTGTCTTACATTCACACTCTCCTCAAGAAAATACTAATGGGATCATTGGACATGGCCAATATAAAGCATGCCTTTAAAGCCGAGTTTTCTTGCCCAGCTACCCCAATGGTGCTGTTCAAAGCTGGTTGCTTTGGCTTAGGACCAAGAGCCTATTTCCCCAGCAGGGGGCAGCAGAGCTTGTCAGCATCTTAAGGTCCCAATGCTCAATGTGGAGCCTGAAGCCAGACTGTAGGGGTTTGAAAGTCAGCTCCATCCTGTGGCCCCTATGGAATTTAGCAGTCTGTGCATCAGTTTGCAATCGTAAATTGACACACTGATCGTACATACCTCAAAAGATGTGTGTGTGTGGGAGGACTGGAGCATATCTAAGGCATTAAAACTAGAAAGCCCTTAGTA
>PVHT021183527.1:1821241-1851468 GCA_004024745.2 Catagonus wagneri | reverse complement strand
AAAAAAAAAAAAAAAAAAAAAAAAAAAAAAAAGAAAATTAGAACTTTTATCTCCTGACCCCTCTCACCCCCCACTACCAGTGGCTTTTCAGACTTTTTCCCTCAAGTAGCTCTACTGGCCAAAGGCAGGGCAGACACAGACCACAGGAGGAGAGAGGGAAGCAAGGTTCTAAGTGTCCTAGTGCAAATCTAGTATTTTTTGAAATCACTTGTTTTATCTTTGCTTTATATTTGGTTTCACATTATCACTTATACAGTATGAATAGATTCAACCTGCTTGTGTGTGTGTGTGTGTGTGTGTGTGTGTGTGTGTGTGTGTGTGTGTGTTAGGGCCACACCCACAGCATATGGAATCCCAGGCTAGGGTTCAAATTGGAGCTGCAGCTGCTGGTCTACCCCACAGCCACCATGACACCAAATCTGAGCCATATCTGTGACCTACACCACAACTCACGGCAATGTTGGATCCTTAACACACTGAGCAAGCCAGGGATTGAACCTGCGTCTTCATGGATACTGGTCAGGTTTTTGCCCCACTGAGCCACAAGAGGAATTCCTAAACCTACTTTTCAATATGCTATTCCTTAATATAGCCATGCCTGTTCTAATACAAAATGTTTTAGCTTACTTACCAGATCAGTCCAAGCGTTTAGCTTTTGTCCAAAAGATCTCTAAGAAAAATTAATGCCACAGGCAGTTTCTTCCCAAGCACATGCCTAGGGGTATGCATATCTCATTCTCTGTCACCATAATCCTCAGACCTTTGTGAATGGAGGTTTTCCTTCTAAAAAGATCAAACAGAAAGACACACAGTCAGTCACTAAGTTATCAACGTTTAAAAAACTTAATTTAGTGGAAGACGTAATAATTACCACAGAGGATTCAACCATACACTACCCCTAACTTCTAGGAGTTTACCATGTAGAGCCATGCTGCTGGTGGCTTCTGGATGTAACTTACATCTTGGCTTTCCCTAGCTGGGAGGAGAGATATAAACCCATCTGTGCCCAAATCTCAGTGGCTCCAAGTCCCCTTCTTCCTGCTTGGCCACAGAAAACACTTTCTTTTACACAGTCCCCTCCAAGAATGCCCAGCGTCCTTACAGGTATCCACAAAGTAGTCCCATTAGTCCCTTGCTGCTGGTGGTGGTCAAGTCACAACTCAGTCTTAGGATCTAACAAATCTTAATCCTGCATCCAGCAAGGTGCCAGCAGGGCTGAGGTGCCCCTATACCCTATATCTGCATTCTTGTAAAGAGAGAATCTACTTTTACTTTTGCTTATTTTGGGTCCCCCAGCAAGCTCACTTACCTAAACTAAATACCACATACTGAGCGATAACCTTTCTTTTGCCACCTGAACCAGGATGCTCCCTCCAGCCTCTAGATTTCCATAGAGGCGCTGCCTGAATGTTACCTTATTCTCACACCTGTCACTGCTGTCACCACTGCCCTGATGTGGCCAGAGTAGGAAACCTTCCTTGGCAGGCGAACAGGCTATGGCTGCCTGGAGATTGATAGAATTTGAACATGGGGGCTGCAGCCTAAGGCCAGACGTCGAAGTCATCACTCAGGAAAAGTGAGAAGGCATCTAAGAAGGCATTCCACTGCAAGGCTGCTTGAACACTAGAGTGTTACAGCCCTTCCTGTGCACACTGAGCCCCGCACCTCACAGCACGTGATTTAAACAGGTAACTCCTACCACATTTGCTGTAACTTGGTTTTGATTATGGTTGTATATTTCCAAACCCCAGTCAGATAAAGATAAAATCTTTTCGCTGAAATTCAGTGAATACAAAGAGCTCTGCGGATCCCTTCCAGTTCCACATTGTGTGTGTGCTCTCACCTCAGTGCCCTTCCCAGGCTATTCCTTCTACCTGTCTTACCTTTTCCTTTCTCCTTCCTCAGCCCATTCACTCTGAGTAACTCTTATTCTTCCTTCAGGTCTCAGGTCTTTCTTCTGAGAAGACTTCATCCACCCCCGGCCCCCAACTCTGAAATGGATGCCCTTCCTCTGTTCTCACACCAACTCAACTTCCTTTTCTTACGATTATACTTTACAGTACTAAGTGGTGAACTGTCTCTCTCTGCTGGAAGATTTAATTCTGTGACTGGGGATTATAACTGTGAAAAGGCCAGCACTTGCCTGATGTTCAACAGAGAGGCCATGGAATGCAGGAATGCAGGGTAGCTTAGCTCCACTCTCCAGGAACTTACTGTGTCATACGGAAAAAAAGAGAGAAATGGCTACGTGGACAGGCTATGCCATGTCTAAGCCATGTTAAGATAAACAGAACAGCCAAATTGTGGTAGAGCCAGTCAGATGCTTGAGACCATCTCAGCAAAGCATGAGTCTCATCTTGAATGCAGTAATATCAAGGACGGAGAAACTGGCTGATGATGCAATCTTATTCTCCAAAACAAAGTTCTGACAGGAGTTCCCATTGTGGTGCAGGGGAAACAAATCCGACTAGTAACCATGAGGTTGTGGGTTTGAGCCCTGGCCTCATTCAGTGGGTTAAGGGTCTGGCATTGCCGTGAGCTGTGGTGTAGGTTACAGATGTGGCTCGGATCCCGCGTTGCTGTGGCTGTGGTGTAGGCCAGCAGCTGTAGCTCTAAATCAACTCCTAGCCTAGGAACCTCTATATGCGGGGGGTACAGCCCTGAAAAGCAAAAACAAAAACAAGACAAAAGATCTGTCAGCCACTTGGCCATGGAGTGATGATCCTGCTGTGATAACTAATGCTTGACACAGGGGACTTGAACTTCAGAAGCCTAGTTTGCAACTTCGACTTGAGAGTAGATTCCCCCTTCCATTAGCTTTGCCAGTTGCAAAGCTGTTAGGGTAGCTGCCAATAAAATTGGCACATTTGTAAAAAAGCAGAGAGAAGTGTGGTATAGAGCAAAGAGTGGCAGAAGGGAAAGCAGGAGATGGAGCCACAGCTCCTTCACGTCACCTTCTGTGTCTCACATCTCTAGAAAGAGGAGTAGGATGGAATGAGCTCTTCCTGTTCTGCCAGCATGACATCTGGTTACCACTCTGGGCAAAGGTCCACTCCAAGCCAACATTTGGCAATAACACTGGTCACTGTACCTGAGCTTTCTGGGCTGCACAGTAGTTAGCAGTATGGATTTCAGAGAAGTGGGACCTTGGACAATTCTCTTGCAAAAGCCTCAGTTTCCTCCTCTGTGAAATGGAGATGATGCTAATAGTACCAACTTTATCAGGCTGTTACAATTAAATGAGTGTTCTTATATATGAGGTATTCAGAATAGTGCCAGGCACAGAGCACGCTCTCAGTGAATATTCCCCATTGTTGTATAGCAACCATACATAGTTTGTAACACTTCTAAATTTGTATTGTCTGTGTGTGTGTTTAAATAAGAACAAATAGGGCTTCTTTCATTAGAAACAGAACTCTTCTCACAGTGCAGTTCTGTCCCCAAACTGTGTATGCTTCTGTTGGGCCTCCACTTGTCAAACACACGTGACAGCTCCTGTTTACAGGAATTCTGCCTCAGTAGGAAATGTGATCAACTCCCATTACTTCCATTTCAAGAGAGCATTTGTAGAAGTCAGGTAATTGCATTGCATTTTGAACTATCACATAAGCGTGGCATTTGAAATACCTATACATTATTTTGTTCAAAGAAAGGAAACCATGGTGATTATTTATTTGTAGCATCACAGTGCATTGTAAAAGTAAGAACACTTTTTTGAACTCATCGTTAAGAAGGGATAGTTTTCTTTGTCGGGTGGCTGGATACCTTATATGATTACAGACTTCCTGCCATATGTTCTAGCATTTACGGGTAGGTTACAAACATTTCTTTGTGTGTTCTCTGAATAACACCCAGGAAATGAAAATAAGCAAGATCTATACTTAGCAAAATTCAGTCTTTCAGATTTTCAAAACAAACTTATAGTTGAGTAAAATAAGAAAATTTATTTTTAGCAATCCACAGAAGTAGAAACAAGAAAAACATTCGCCCTCTTATGATTAATTTATAAGTGGGTTATATTGTGATGAATCCATTTTATAAGTTTATTGACTTGTGAATTCAGTAAGGTGAAACTTAACCATAATCTTGAGAACTGGTGGGAGGAAAAGTCAGGTATTTAGAGAAGGAGAGGAAAGCCTTTTTATTTCTTAGTTATGAAAGAGAAATCTGCTATTTTCATCGTCTATGTCTCATGGCATAAAGAATCTGTCACAGAATCTGCTGCCTATATCGTCTAAACTCTAGAAAGCTCTGTGTCAATTGTCAGAAAAGACACAAGGAGAATACATTTCATAATATTTATTCCTAATTATTTTATCTTTATTTTAATTTTTGGCAGGGTCACAAAAAGAGACTCAAAGGTCCAGAGTAAAGTTCATGTGACAGAGGCTCTTTTTCTACCTCTTTGACTGATACAGCTCTTTCAGGAGTTTTCTAGTCTAGTATGGACACTGAGGTGGATTGGGTGAGATAACAGTTTTCCAAGATGATGCAAAGACTGAGGTAAGTCAATTTTCCTGTGTTTTGTTAGTAAATGATTATAATTTACTATGTGATAACTATTTGCCATGAGAATTTAAAAATAAAACCAAGAAAGCATTTCTAATTAAAAGCAGCATGGCAAGTCCTTGTTTAAACATACTCCAGCCAGTCCCCTGCCTACCTCCCAGGATAGAGAAATGCTAACGACCAGGTCTGTCACTGATAGCACGGAGCTGCTCTCACAGCTTCCTTGGTGGTAACAGTTTCTAAAATCTGCTTGTACAGTTTTAGCAATAAAAATTACTATCAGCAACATTATTAGAAATTTTGCCTACTAACAGAGTTGCAGTTAAAGCTACAGAGTCCATAGAAGCAAAATATAAACTTAATATTATTACACTTTCCAATGATTGATGGTATGATTATTTTTGTACAACACCCAAAAGAATACAATTTTAAGTGGTTTTAATCAGTTTCCTTGCTTATACTCTCTCGCCACAGGGCCTTCTTGGAGCCAAGTGTGGTTCTGTTGGGCACCTTGCCCAATATCCTTTCCCACATGATTAAGCACCCACTTTTCAGATGCAGCCTCTTTCTCCACAGCAGATCCAGCCACTCCCCTTATCTCCTCTTGCCTCAACTCTGTGCTCCAGCAAACTAGACTATTGAAGGGAGGGAAATTTCTCTGCCAGCACCATCTCCACACAGTGAAATCCTAGCCATCTTCATTACTAATAGCATAGGGGGAAACCTATGTTTACTATGTACCAGTCATTGCCTTTAGCACAGTGGGGGCACCAGTACCCACCACTACCCAGGAAGTGGGTAAAACCACTGAACTTTACAGATGGAGAATCTAGTGTGTGGGATGCTGCCAGGGCTGGAAGACAGGTCTGTGAATTCCATGCCCAAACCACTTCACCACCAGGTGCTTTATGCCTTTTCAAGAGCAGCCTTGTCTACAAAGCTTTGCCTAATTTCCCACCTGGTTTGATACCTTATTCTTTAGAACTGGAGACTGGGAAACTATTATTTTATGTTTACCTCTGTGCCCTTGCAGCACCTCCCATGGGCTCACTCACATCATG
Source organism: Catagonus wagneri (assembly GCA_004024745.2). Taxonomy (NCBI): domain Eukaryota; kingdom Metazoa; phylum Chordata; class Mammalia; order Artiodactyla; family Tayassuidae; genus Catagonus; species Catagonus wagneri. The sequence goes on along the minus strand of PVHT021183527.1, from coordinate 1,845,898 downwards.
GGAGCTCACTATGTAACTATTAGATTCAATTTACCTGAAGAATGATTCACCATGGTCCTAAATTCAGTGGAAGTTCCAGGAAAGATGTGGAGCAGTCACTAACGCTCTGGCAGGGCTTGGGCTGCTCTGGCGATATGAAGAGCATCTGTTCCAGGAGCAGTGATAATCTAAGTGAAGTCAAGGCAGGAGGACAGATCATGGTACACATGTGGAACTATGAAAAAAGCAGTGCCCAGCAGATTCGATGACTGAATGCGCTTTGGGGAAAAGTATGAGACTGGATAGACTAAATGGGCCTTATGGATTATAGAATGCTATGAGGAGTGCCACACACAGGAATGTGCATAAAGTTTCCAGCTGCTTTTATATTCCTCTGTGACACTGTGTTGCGAACGTTTATCTATGTTGTTGTGCAGCGCTTCAGTTCATTCATTTTCAATATTGTCTAATATTCTGTTGTATGACTAGTATCACAGTGTATTCTTCTGTTCTAACATGGATCAACATTGGGGTTATTTCTAGGTTTTTTACTATTATGAATTTTGCTGCTATGAACATTCTTGTACGTGTGTCCTGATGTGCATATAACCAATGGCCAGGTCACGTGGCATGCATGTTTTCAATTTTTTTAAGATAAGGCCAAATTGTTCTCCCAAATGGTTGTAACAATCTACACTCCCACTAGCAGCGTGTAAGCTTCCATTCCTCCACATTCTTGCAAACACTTGGTTTGGTCATACTTTAAAATTTTTGTCAACTTGGGTAATGGGAAAGGTTAGCTCAAACTTTCTCCTTATGGTATTCTATGGAGTCCCTGTTGTGGCTCAGCAGGTTAAGAACCAGACTAGTATCCATGAGGATGTGGGTTCGATCCCTGGCTTCGCTCAGTGGGTTAGGGACCCAGCAGTGCTGTGAGCTGTGGTGTAGGTCGCAGATGCAGCTCAGATCTGGTGTTGCTGTGGCTGTGGTGTAGGCTGGTAGCTGCAGCTCCGACTGGATCCCTAGACTGGGAACTTCCATATGCCGCAGATGTGGCCTTAAAAAGAAAAAAAGAATTTTTTTTCTCCTTATGGTATTTTGACTTTTTTTCTGCCTGTCTTTTCTTCCACAGTCCATGAAGTGTCTTGTTTAAAACACAGTTCCTCATGCCATAAAGATGTTCATCTTCTAAAAGATTTATAGCTTTGCCTTTCACATTGAAGTCTCTAATCCACCTGGAATTTCCACTTACATGTGTATTTGGGAGTGTTCTCTCTCTCTCTCTCTCTCTCTCTTTTTTCTTTTTTTTTATACTCCATCCATGTTTGGTAAACTGTTAAAAAGGAGCCTGGTTTAATGTCTGTGGAATTTTTTAACTACTACAGTTAGTTTCTTAAATGCTTTTAGAGTCATTCAGGTTTCCCATTTATTTTTGAGTCAGTTTTATGATTTATATACTTTATAAAGAATATATCCATTTCCCCTAAGTTTTGAACTGTATTTGCAACAGTTCATAATATCCTCATTATTAAAAAAAAAATCTCTGCAGCATCTGTGGTTGTGCTGATTTTGTTTATATGTATCCTCTATCTTTTACTTGATCAATCTTTTTTAGAAATTTATAATGTACATCTTTTCAAATAGCCAATTTGAGATTTTGCTGATCTTTGTTTTCTATTTCACCAATTTATACTCTTATCTTTATTATTTCCTTCTTCTTTCTCAATTTATCCTGTTATTCTTTTTCTAACTTCTAATGTTCAGCCTTTCCTTCTTTCTAACATAAGTATTTAAAAACTGTTTTGTTGTAATTCCATTCTCAATATTTTTCCATTATAATTTTTGTTTGATCTATGAACTACTTAGGAATGTTTCCTTCTTTGTCTTAGTCTTTAATATTTAATTATCTTAAATGTAAAAGATCAAATTCCCCTGAAGTCCTATGCCACTTACATAGTTATTCAAATTCCCTTATATGTTTCAAACTACAGTTATAAATTCAGCATATCCGATTCTCTCAAACACTTCTAATACCTAAAATGCGGACTTACCAAAAAAAAAAAAAATGGAGTTCCCGTTGTGGTGCAGTGGAAATGAATCCGATTAGGAATAATAAGGTTGTAGGTTTGATCCCTGGCCTTGCTCAGTGGGTTAAGGATCTGGTGTTGCCATGAGTTGAGGTGCAGGTCGCAGACGCGGCTCCGATCTGGCATTGCTGTGGCTGTGGTGTAGGCTGGTGCTGCAGCTCCAATCATACTCCTAGCCTAGGAACCTTGATATGCTGTGGGTGCGGCCCTAAAAAGCAAAAATAAATAAAAATAAAATGCAGATTTATCAAAATTAATAAGAAATCCCTAAGAATGTGAGTTAGACTTACCAATTTTGCAGTTCACATTCCTTCAACTAGTTCAAAAATCTGAAAAATACAAGTCAAGCTACACAATATAAGCAGAACTCACTGGTATAGAAAAGTGTAATTATTATTTTAAAAAATCCTTCCCTAAGACTATAAATTTATTCATTAAAAATGGGACAGATATACGTATGACTGGATCACACTGCTGTACAGTAGAAATTGGCACATAATAAACCAACTATAATTAAAAAATTTAAAAAGGAACAGAATTGCCTTCTTAAACCAGATGAATTTACTCTATCACTTTACCACTCAAAGCAGGATCTATAGACCAACAACATCTAATCACCCAGGAACTGGTTAGAAATGCAGACTCTCAGGCCTACCTGAAACATCCTAGTCAGAGTCTTTAACGACATCCCCGATAGCTTGTATGTACATCTAAAGTTGGAAAAGCACTGCTATCCAGTACTCAGTACCATTTATAATACAAATGTGGGTAATTAGATGACAACTCATATTGTGGTAAGGGCTATTGATCTAAGAAATTCAAAACACCTGGATGCACCTTCCAAGACTAACCCAGGAGCTGCTGGGATGAGCTCTTTCTATGCTCAAATTTTATGATGCACCAATCTTCTATGTACCTGACCCTCACCTGAGATACAACCAATCACGTATGTTTGCTTTCTTTGCAACATAGGGCCTTCACTGAAACTTTCCATTTAATCTGTAATATAACCTCCTGCTTTAAGACCTCGTGTGTCCCAAAGGAAGCTTGGACACATTACTCATGTTGCAATCGTGCACCCCTCCCTATTCATTATTCTATAATGTCTTATTGACCTCTATTGCAAGGGGAGACTGGGAACAGGCTTCAAGGAGGGAAATGCTGGTAGAGCCAGCCCTAATGGAAGGCTGTGGGGGATCCATCAGGAAGCAGAGGAAAGTTCCAAGCATTTCCAGTTTCCCCTTACCTATTTCCATATCTCCACACCCTGAAAATACAGGTGAAAACAGACAGGTAGAAAGGAAAGCAGAAGCAAGAACTAAGGCTCCCTTGTCTGATGCCAGAATGTTTACTTGCCAGAGTCAGCCAGTGCTGATACCTGATTTTGTGTGTCAAGTGGGCATGTGTCAGCCTGCTGCCTGATGAGAACCATTAAGTCAGGAACAGACTGTATTTCCATTCCAGTGCCCTTTTCACCGATGCACGAGAAGTCAGTTGCATGGCAAGGTCATTAAACTGTTGGTCTAATTGACTGGTCTAATTATCCTCACCTAAAGAAGAAAAATTGGTTACTGGGAATAAAAAGGCACTGAGTGTGCAGCAGTATTTCTGGATTATAATCTTGATCCTGACTCACCCTACTGTGAAAGTTTGACCAAATCTCCCTTAATTTCTCTGGACCACAAACTACTTATTTGTTGAGCAGGGGGATTAGTTCCAAAATAATTGGTTGTCCAAGTCAGAACTGCAATCAAGATTTCCTGGCTCAGAGTTCCCGTCGTAGCGCAGTGGAAACAAATCTCAGTAGGATACATGAGGACACAGGTTTGATGCCTGGTCTGGCTCAGTAGGTTAAGGATCCAGTGTTGCCATGAGGTGTGGTGTAGGTCACAGACACAGCTCGTATCCTGCGTTACTGTGGCTATGGTGTAGGCCAGCAGCTGCAGCTCCAATTTGACTCCTAGCCTGGGAACCTGCCAGGTGTGGCCCTAAAAAGAACGAAAAAAAAAAAAGATTTCCTGGCTCCAGGCCTGGTACAAACTGGAGTCCTGTGCTTCTCATAGAATCTTCCCATACCTCTTACTAAATAATATTGTCTGTGACCCAGGGCTGTTCGCACAACTCAGGACTAGAAGATAGAACTCTTAGAGCTTTTTACTCAGCACGGAAGTTCCAATTCCTAAAATACTTTTACCACCCTCAGTAAGCAACAGGCAGAGTTCCTGGAGAACCAACTGTTCGGTGTAGGGAGACCGACTTCTAGCGAATGAAATTAGATAAATGGAAGTTACAGACTCTGGACCTTGCTGCCTGAATAGGAGTCCCTACTAACCACTGGCCTTGGGTAAATGAATTGGTTTCCTTAGGTCTCAGCTTCTGCACCTGTAAAATGAGGCTCAATAGGAAATAATCTCAGGGTTGGTGGGAGGATTAAAGACAATATATACAAGGAACAAGGTAACCACCCGATTATTATAAACTATGTTTATGAAAACATTTAAGCTGAAAATAAAACACTTCATTAAATATTCATTTTGGTACATAGGTTATCTCAGTATATTTTAAAAGCATATTTTTTCATACATTCTACTGAAAAAAAATCACTTTTTGGTATTCTGGTAGATATGTCACACAGTATGAAGAATTCCAGAATCACTGATTCAGGTTTTCTTTACCCTAACTCTGGTGTGAGACGAAAACACCTAAACATGGCTAACTACTGACTCTGCCTTTTTTTTTTTTTTAAACAATGGTAGGACTTTTAATCCTGGCATTCAGAGTAATACCTGTCAATCACCTTGTTCCTAATTAAATTTACCTGGAGTTCATTTTAAAGAAAATAATTTGTTCAAAGTGATTGCATATTTATGCTACAGTTAAGAACTCCACAAATGAACCCCTCCCCTGAGCCTCTGTAAAGAAAGGAGAATGCAGTTGAGAGCCTACAAGATTTCAGAGCAATTAGGCCTAAAAATGCAGGTGTTTGAAACACCTGTTTCCCCCTCCCACCCAGGAGAACCGCCCTGGCCATCCCTCATCAGTAGGTTAAAATAATTAACTTACACTATTGGGAGAAAAGCCCAAGAACTGCTAAGGGCAACAAGTCTCTTTCTCTTCCCTTTCTCAGATTAAAAGAGAAAAATAAAAAGGTTCATGGGTGGTCTACAAATAGGAGGGGAGGAAAAAAAAAACCTTCCTCTTCTTAAAAAAAAAAGAAAAAGCAAAAGCAAGTGACAAGAAAGACATTGTCTACCCCAAGCAGATTTAGTGGCTTGCTTAGGTTCAGAATTCTATGTTTGTTTTGTGAGAGTGATTGCAGGGCTGCTCAAGAGCATGAAAAAGCCTATTTTAAGGGATATTTATGTGAAGAAATAAAGCAATTGCAGAGGATGTGATTTTGCCTGACCTGCCTTTTGTGAATACCTGCAAATTTATATTAAATCTCAACAAGAGTCCCTCACAAAGATAAATGGTGGAAATTTTATTGAGGTTTTTAAAAACAGAATAATAGTCCATAGTTATGAAATCAAGAAACTGTTAGGAAAAAAAAAAGGTCAATGTGGCAATTTTAATCAGTTCAGTTTTGGCCTTTATAGTTTGTGTATTTGTTTTTTTCCCCCTGAGCTCCATTAAGGCTAACTTTGAATACTATTCAGCATAAGTAGAAAAGATCATGAAAGTAATTTCGTTTTTATGATTATTGGTACTTTCTCTGTTCAAAGCACAAATTTTGGAACCTTTCAGCATTTTAATTGTAACAGATATTTTGGGAATATGGGGGGGGTAATACAGGTCTGGGATCTGCTGAAGTTGGAAACTGGGTCAGTACATATGCAAATATGCATATGCATTTATATTTTTCCATTTTCTTGAGATGACTTAAAGTGACCCCAGTTAGATCTTAGACTTTAAAAGCTTTGGGTCAATGCCTACATGAAATACAGATTACAGGTGTTATGATGTTAACTTAATCCCTAGTTCTGAAAAATATATTTACTTGTATAATGCCTTACTGTTTTAAAAGCATTTTCTTGGTTGAGGTATGTAAGGGAAGTCTCATAACACCTAGCCTAGGGAGAAGGAAATCAAGGGGTTGGTTCCTCAGAGGGAAGGAGAGCCTCTCTAGTTACGGAGGGTGTTTTAGGCAGCTGGCCATAGAACAAACGATAAAACTGGGATTTTTGCCACAGGCTTTCTGATGCCAAATTCAATGCTATTTCCACCACCACCCAGGCCAGGTGAATTCTCCCGTGGCATGGCATTTTCACAAACCAGAGCTGAGGGGGACTGTTCCTGGGGCAAGTTCTTGAGAGCAGCAGTATTTCAAAATGACCAGCAGGTGGCAGAGTAAGCACTGTTTCCAAATTTATTCCAGTGATGTCTGTTATTTGAAAACTAAGGGCTGAAAAAAGTATAGGTATTAGCTCAAATAAATTTAGCATTCACAATTTAATTAAAGTCTGAAGTCAGGGAGCCTGATTCCTCCAGCTCCATTTTTCTTTTTCAGGATGTCTTTGGCTATTCTGGGTCTTTTGTGCTTTTAAACTTTTAAAATATTTTGTTCCAGTTCTTTCAAAAATGTCCTTGGTAATTTGATAGGGATTGCACTAAAGCTGTAGATTGCCTTGGGTAGTATAGTCATTATGATAATATTGACTCTTCCAGTCCAAGTGCATGGTATGTCTTTCCATCTGTTCATGTCATCCTTGATTTCTCTCATCAGGGTCTTCAGTTTTCAGAATACAGGTCTTTTGTCACTTTAGGTAGGTTTATTCCTAAGTATTTGATTCTTTTGGATGCGATGGTAAACAGGATTGCTTCCCTAATTTCTCTTTCTGATCTTTCATTGTTAGTGTATAGAAATGCAGTTGATTTCTGTGTATTAATTTTGTATCCTGCGACTTTGCCAAATTCATTGATGAGCTCTAACAGTTTTCTGGTAGAGTCTTTAGGATTCTCTAGGTATAGTATATCATCTGCAAATAGTGATAGTTTTACTTCTTCCTTTCCAATTTGGCTTCTTTTTATTTCTTTTACTTCTCTGATTGCTGTGGCTAGGACCTCCAAAACTATGTTGAATAGTAGCGGCGAGAGCAGAAATCCTTGTCTTGTTCCTGATCTAAGCGGGAATTCTTTCAGCTTTTCAACACTGAGAATGATGTTGTTAGCTGTGGGTTTGTCATATATGGGCTTTTTATGTTGATGTAAGTTCTCTCTATGCCCATTTTCTGAAGGACATTTTCTGATAAATCAGAAATGGGTGTTGGATTTTGTCAAAAGCTTTTTCTGCATCTATTAAGGGGATCATTTGAGGTTTGTGTTCTTCAGTTTGTTAATGTGGTGTATCACACTGATTGATTTGCGGATATTGAAGAATCCTTGCTTCCATGGGGTAAATCCCACTTGATCATGATGTACAATTCTTTTAATGTAAAGCTACAGTTGTCAAAACCGTATGGTACTGGCACAAAGACAGAAATATAGATCAGTGGAACAGGATAGAAACCCCAGAATTAAACCCACGCACCTACAGTCAACTAATCTATGACAAAGGAGGCAAGGTTATACAATGGAGAAAAGACAGCTCCTTCAATACATGGTGCTGGGAAAACTGGACAACCACATGCAAAAGAATGAAATTAGAACACTTCCTAACACCATACACAAAAATAAACTCAAACGGATTAAAGACCTAGATATAAGACCAGATACTATAAAACCCTTAGAGGAAAACATAGACCAAACACTCTCCAATATAAATGACAGCAACATCTTCTCAGATTCACCTCTTAATGACAATAAAAACACAAATAAACAAATGCAAATGGGACTTTATTAAACTTAAAAGTTTTTTCACAAAAAAGGAAATCCTAAACAAAACAAAAAGATAACTCACAGAATGGGAGAAAATATTTGTAAATAAATCGACTGACAAGGGATTAAGTTCCAAAATTTATAAACACCTGCAGCGTAATACCAAAAAATAAAACAACCCCATCAAAAAGTGGGCAGAAGATCTAAACAGACAGTTCTCCTAAGAAGACATTCAGATGGCCAAAAAAACACATGAAAAGATGTTCAACATCACTCATTATTAGAGAAATGCACATCAAAACCTCTGTGACGTACCACCTTACGCTGGCCAGAATGGCCATCATCAAAAAGTCTACAAACAATAAGGGCTACAGAGGGTGTGGAGAAAAAGGAACCCTATTCACTGTTGGTGGGAATGTAAATTGGTACAACCACTGTGGAAAACAGTATGGATATTCCTCAGAAAACTAAAAATAGAATTACCATTTGATCCAGCAATCCCACTCCTGGGCATCTATCCAGAGAAAACCATGACTCGAAAAGACACATGTACTCCAATGTTCACGGCAGCACTATATACAATAGCCAAGACATGGAAACAACATAAATGTCCATCAACAGAGGAGTGGCTAAAGAAGATGTGGTACATATACACAATGGAATATTACTCAGCCATTAAAAGGAAAGAAATAACAGCATTTGCAACAACATGGATAGACCTAGAAATTATCATGCTAAGTGAAGTCAGTCAGACAATGAGACACCAACATCAAATGCTATCACTTACATGTGGAATCTAAAAAAAAAAAGACACAACGAACTTCTTTACAGAACAGATACTGATTCACAGACTTTGAAAAACTTATGGTTTCCAAATGAGACAGGTTGCGGGGTGGGGGGTTGCACTGAGGGTTTGGGATGGAAATGCTATAAAAATTTGGTTGTGATGATTGTTGTACACCTATAAATGTAATAAAATTCATTAAGTAATTTAAAAACAATTAAAATTTAAAAAATAAAAAAGATTTAATTAAAATATCATCAACAATATTTAATGCAAATACCTGAGTCCACTGTCAAGCTAAATGCTTACTCTAATGCGCATTGGCTTTTTTGTTTTTCTTAACAGCCTAATACAATGGCAAAGCCATTTTTTAAAAACTCCAATTCTCTATTTTCCTCTCACTGTGCTACTAAGTCAGAGAGAAATGCTGACTTAATACTCTTTTGAGTTTGCTTTCTCCGTGAGGAAATCTTTCTAAGACAAGTACAGCTCTGTTTAGGTCCAGGAATGTCTTCATTAAGCATTCACTGCTGAGCCCTGGTTTCCCAGCTCCTCCCGGCTCTGCTCTCTGGGAGGTTACCATACAGGAACTGCTGGAATTACATGACACTTCTGGCTGCATCCTGAGCTTTCCACACAGGGGTGAACTGAAGAGGCCCTACTCCTCACTGGAGTTGTCTTCTCCTTCACCTTGTCTTGCTTTATAGTACTATCTATGATTTAATGGATTTGTGAACCTTGAGGTCCCCAAACTTCTTTGTTAAATATTTTCTTCAGATGTTTTCACACATTCTTGCCAAGCACCAATAATGATTAAAAGGGATTTCCATCTAAACGTTTCCAGCAATTTTTACTTAAAACAATCATATGTAAGTACTATACCCATATGCATCCTCGTTTCCACACATAATGTATTTGTTTTTGCATACATGTGTAGGTTTTTGCATGCCTTTGTCTAAATATCAAATCTTACTACAGTGAGAATTTCACTGGATTAACCAACTCCTCATATTGTCTTGGAATTTTGATACCTCACATATGTTTTAACTAAATGAAAGGAACTAGGTTATAAATGATAGGAATTAAGTGACACTACCTATTTCTTATCACTTGTAACGTAGGAACTTCAAGATACTTTATCTGCTGCTTAATTTTTTGACATGAGATTTGCCATATGTACAGAAGTGAATTGATGAAAGAAAATGCACATTGAAAATACACGTTAAAATCCATTTGAAAGTGCTTTTTTTTTCAGAAACATTTCAAAAAGTCAGTTACAAGAGAGTTCATACAGAATCACTAGGGATTTTAAATATTTTAAGGATGCCAAAAAAAACCCACAAAGAAACAAAACAAAAACCTGAAGCCAAGAATGGTTAAAGGCTTTGCTCAAAGGCATCAAGCTAACTAGAAATTGAAGAGGGACTGGAGAAGGATGTGTTCAAATGTTTGCAAGTTAAATAAGACGGAGAATAATTCAGTGAAATTTTTGTGTTAAATAAGTGAGCAGCTGTTATGGGGATCAAGAAAGTTGAACAGCTATGGGAAAAGGTGGAAATGTATATGTTTATGGGAGTGGCATTCTAGAGCTGACATGCATAGTTACTGAGTGTGGATGTTGTTTCTGGATATTTTGAACAAAGCATTCTCTTTGGAAACTTGAGAGCAATGCCTTCCTTCCAATTCCAGGGCATTTTGGAGAGTGGACAGAGTTCAATAAGAGCTGGGAAAAGACCCCAGGAATCCCTGAATTTGATCTTTGTATTCCAAGAAGGCCATTCTAGGTGAGGACTAAAATCGAGTAACTCTTTCATTTACATTACAAATATTTTAATGCATTTAATTGCTAAGATTTAATAAAATGTATTAATAACTGATCTTTCTAGAATTACAAGATACCTTTTGTGAGTTGATATGTATTTCAGCTCACCAAAAAAAAAGGTAAAACAGCTTTAGCTGTTTACTTGCTCTCTCCTTCTGTCACCCTAGTCACCAAGCAAACAATGGGGCTAATTTAGCATATCTCAAGTCCTGTCATAACACCGTTGCTTTTTAAATTAATTCAAGGGAATCAAGCAGTACAAAAGAATCCACCAGGAGTGGAACAAGTGTGTTGATGGTGATTTCAGAAGTCATTTTGCCTTTTCCTGAAACTGAAAATTCCATTTCATACCTCAGCTCCTTCTGTGCCTAGTTCCCCTACTGATGAGTACATACATAAACACGCATACATGCACATGCACACATACACATGCGTGAGCACACGCATATACACACGTTTTACAAGAAACCTGAACTGTCCTCTCCAGGATTATTTTTTATTTTGGAACAATGTTAAGCCTACATAAATTTGGCCTTAAAAATGTGCACTTTCCATTTGTTTTTCCAACATTATGTGCTTCTTAATTTTATGGACTGGGTTAAGAGCTGAAAGATTCTTTCCCCAACCCCGCGTCATCCTGAAAGCCTAAGGATCAATGCCAATTGCATACTTACATATCAAGTCAACTTTTCAAGCTGTGCTCCAACTGTTTTCTGTTGTGCTCACTACCATGTCCTTGGTGTCATTTTTCTGATTGGAGAGAAACCTATGCAAGATATTAATTGTGTCTCATTACTGGTCCTTGCTCTTCCTTTCAATCCTGCTATGTATGAATGCTCCAAGAGAAATATAACTGATAAACAAAACAGCAGTGTATTCCTCTGTATATTGTTCACAAGACAAAGAGTATAAGAAAAATTCATATTTGCCATTGTATTTCAGGGCATTTTGTAGGCTCTTTTAAACAGTCTATTGCTTTATTTATTCTATGATACACTTCAGACCTGAATATTGGGGTTAAAAAACCAGAAGGGTAAATAATTATGAATTCTTTCCATTAAAATACTTCAGAATTTTTTGCAGCATTGCCCAATACTAACAGAATAAAAAGCGCTACATTATGGGAGTTCCCCAGTGGTTTAGTGGGTTAAGGATCTGCTGTTGTCACTGCTGTGACTTGGGTTGCTACTGGGGCACCAGTTTGATTCCTGGCCCAGGAACTTCCATATGCCTTGGGCACAACCAAAAAAAAAAAAAAAAAAAAAAGAGCTATTGCAAAACTAGGGAAAATGTAAAACAGAAAAATACATATGTTGCTAGGATAGTTTCTGAATAACTGATTAATGAAACAACATTTTGGGCTATCTTATTTAAAATTTAGATTTAAAGCAGTCAAAGAAATGAGTAGTAGAACCTACATTCAAGTCACATTTAAAGTATTTTCTATATCTATGGCATAAAAATGCTAATTTTGATCTTAAATTTGATAAATGTCTCTTTAATATGAAGGTCAGAAGGGAGTAATTACTAAATCATGTAAAAATCCTTTATTCAGAGAATCCTTATAATCTCCATGCAAACCATGAATATCAGGACCAAAACCTTCAACCATTATATAGCACTACGTTAAAAGTTACTGTCTCTTTTGTTCAGATAGAGTATATCAGATGATAAGAAATGTGAAGTCCATCAGCTATTAATTTCAGGTCAGACTAAAGAGCTAATGTAATTAGAACATTTTATCAGAGAGCAATTTCTGGAACAAAATACACATTATATAGCAGAACACAGTTTTAAGAATTACAGAGAACAACAATTCAAAGAGATGAAATTTTTGGCTTCCAACATAATCTTTTAAAATTTATATATATTTCAGTATGCCCACATGATTAGTAATCTTATATTGCTGGTTATTCAGTGGCAAAGTATAATATTTACTTGACATTTCTGTACACCAACATGAACTTATTTTAACACTACATTTCTTGTATATTTAAATGTGTTTCCCTAAAGTTTTGTCCACTGAGAAAAAATATTTTGAGTGGAAATAAAAATTCATCCTCGAAGATAACCTTGTTAGGGAAAAAAATCTTTTGACAATTACTAATTAATTTTGGTAACACATTTATAGTACAAGAAAAAGTGAATATTTTGGGAGGCTGATGGTTTGAAATTATACTTTCCTGTATTGAAAAAGGTTAATTAGGAATTGAGCTCAAATTTAATTTTTTGAAGGTCAGCTGCTATGCTATTGGGTCCTGTGACCCTGTCTCAAGTAATCACAGCATTAACATACAAGTTATAGCTTTCCTTTCACTTGATGACATAATCTCTTTAATTGGTGTCGGGAAGCCTACATGTGAAAGAACCGTGGAAAACACCTAGAGACTGTAATTTTACTCTCTCCATTCACAGGGCAAAAGAAACAAACCTTAAGAATGTACTAGAGACTCATTACCACCCCTAGGCTGTCAACACAAAGCCCTCACATTTCAACTAAGAGTTTTAGGAATGACCAATTCTGTTTAGTTCTAACTTTGGCTGGTGAACTATTAACCTTTTCAGAAAAACTGGTGAATGAATGCTAAATGTCAGATAATCTTCCATGAGAAAGCTAAGAGGGTGGATAATGTAGTTTAACTGATTAGACATAAAAATGTGAGAAGGCAATATGTGCAAAGTTATTAAGCATACTCTCTGAAAAAAAAATATTGGAGGAAGACTTCCTAACTCTTTTATTTCCACAGATGCTAACATAATTCTATTTCATAAATCTTCTGTGACTCATCATGTAGACTTGATATGGTCCAATTTCATCCACGAGTTTAAATCCACCTTTTATGGGGAACTGATAGATATTTGTGACCTTGTTTTCTCAACAGATTCTGCCTAGTAAAGAAGAAAGCTACTATGGAGTAAACCCGTTATAAAACTTTTGCAAGAATATGCTTTGAATAAAGGAAGGCAGGAATGCTGAAATTTGTTAAATCCATAAGCATTAGTTTAGTCACTGCTCATGGCAACAAACCATTAAAAAAAAACAAAAGACAACCCACAGAATGGGAGAAAATCTTTGCATACAATGCAACAAAGGCCTAATCTCCAAAATACATATAAATAACTCATACAACTCCACAACAAAACAACAAACAACCCAGTTGAAAAAGGGTCAGAAGACCTAAACAGACATTTCTCCAAAGAAGACATATGCATGGCCAACAGCACATGAAAAAAATGCACAACATCATTAATTACTAGAGAAATGCAAATCAAAACTACAATGAGATACCACCTCACATTGGTCAGAAGGGCCATATTAAGAAGTCTACAAATAATTGCTCGAGAGGGTGTGGAGAAAAGGGAACCTTCCTACACTGTTGGTGGTAATGAAAGTTGGTATAACCACTGTGGGAAACAGTATGGAGGTACCTCAGAAAACTAAATATGGAACTACCATGTGATCCAGCAATCCCACTCCTGGGCATGTATCTGGAAAAAACATTCATTCAAAAAGATACATTCACCCTTATGTTCATCAGAGCACTATTCACAATAGCTAAGATATGGAAACAACCTAAATGTCCACAGACAGATGAATGGATTAAGAAGATGTGGTAGATATATACAATGGAATACTACTCAGCCATTAAAAAGAACACAATAATGCCATTTGTGGCAACATGGATAGAACTAGAGGCTCTCATACTAAGTGAAGTCAGAAAGAGAAAGACAAATAACATATGATATCACTTACATGTGGAATCTAAGATATGGCATAGGTGATCCTATCTACAAAACAGAAACAGATCATGGACACCAATAGCAGACTTGTGGTTGCCGGGGAGAGGGGAGAGGGAGTGGTATGGACAGTAAGTCTGGAGTTGGTGGATACAAACTGTAACATTTGGAATGGGCTCCTACTGTACAGCACAGGGAACTGTGTGTGACTGCATCACTTTGCTGTACAACAGAAACTGAAGAAACATTGTAAATCAACTATTTTTTTAAAAAAAAGGGTAAAAATGAACTTTCCCTTTTCAAGAAACTAGTCCTGGTTTCAGTGAGTGAATAGATATTAAAAACTAGTTATTTCTACTGAAACAAATGCCAGTGGAAGATGGTACCAATGGGAAAATGTCTAATTTCAGAAGCCTCTCAGCTGAGATATAATGGTGAAAGGGCTATTATAAAGTCTGGGCCAATTATACCACAGAATACCAAAAACTCTCTCAGGGAAAGGTTACAACTTTGCTTACGGAAGGGACTGCTGTTAATGTAGTTCCTATCCTTACAGAACTGAGTATTTCAATTTTGTCACCCTCCATGATCTTTCTACCTCCTGAGTTCTAATATGCCTTCTAAAAAATTTGTTAGCATCCAAGCAGGAAATGCCGTGACTGGTCTGCTCTGTGCTGGGCCCTGGACTGGGTGCCATCAGCAATGTGGTCAACACCGGGATGACCACCTAGCAAAGATATAAAATCATCATTTAGAACTAGTTCATCTTGCGTTCTGATATAGATACTAGATTCTCCCTCTTGTGCCTTGTCTAGACAAAACTGTATCCTGACCGGGAAGAGAGAATGGGGGTGGGGGTAGAAAGGGAAGGCAGAAGGTCATGATTATAGATAGTATAGTACTGATTTCCTATGACAACTAGCTACTAGACAATTGCTACACTACATATTGGCATGTCTTTAATCATGACCAACGATAATAAACAGGTTTTGGGGAATCTGTTTTGTGCTTTATGTAATTTTCCATTTTCAGCCCAAATGTATAGCACACACAACCCACCAATTCATTCCATTTACTAAGATAGTAAAAAATACTAGTGGTTTTTATCACAGGGCATGGCAACTCTCACTTCCAAGGCAAGAAAGTCAGAAAATAACCCATTCTGTTACTCTAATTTAGTCATTGACGCAGTTGTATTAATCAGCATAATGATGAT
Source organism: Catagonus wagneri (assembly GCA_004024745.2). NCBI lineage: Eukaryota > Metazoa > Chordata > Mammalia > Artiodactyla > Tayassuidae > Catagonus > Catagonus wagneri. Next base: position 1,830,458 of record PVHT021183527.1, on the reverse strand, counting down.
GCACAAACATTTTCTGCTTTGTACCACTCTGTGGCAATCTGCTGCAGCCTCAGTAACATCAAGGACTCAGCACCTCGCTATTCCCTGGAAACTGAAATACACTTAGTAAAACCAACAATCCCCCTTTCCCATCAGAGTTTTCAACAAAATCTGAATTCTATCATCTTACCTACATAGTAATTTATAAAAGGGAATTTGCATTCCTTTTTTACCTACGAGCCTTCCTCAGGAAGAGGAAATAAAAATCACCTTTGTAATCACCTATGATGGAAAAGAATCAAAAATAGAAAACATATATAACAAATCACTTTGCTCTACACCTGAAACACAATATTGTAAATCAACTATATTTTTTAAAAAATCACCCGTGAATGCCACTGCAAATTTAATCATCCCTGAGTAAGATCTATCAATATTTCCTCACTCCAAGAAAAGTTCTTAGCCTGGTACACGAAGCTACATGTGATCTGGTCCTAGAATACCTCTCTACCTCTAGCCTTCTGCATGCTGAACTTCTCAGTCACTCAAAGCACCATGCTCTTTCTCTCTTTAGAGTCTTTGCATGAGGTCCTCTCTGCCAAGAACTTCTTTTTTACTTGGACAGTCTCTAACCACACATGCCCCTAAATTTCACTTCCCCTACATTCTGGGCCATAGAGCATTCTAGGCGTTCCCTTACATCCTATGCCAAGCTTTATCCCAATGCCCCTCATACCATGCTGTAGTCATGTGACATTCTTCAGTTTCTGCTGAGTACTAGGATTCTATTTGTTTCATCTTTGGATCCCCAGCATCTAGAACAGGACTGGCACAGGCAGGTGACTTGTATATGTTCGTTGAATGCATGTTCTAGTAAGAGTATTTTCTTAATGTGTCGGTACCATTTATTATGTGCAAAAATCATTTATTTTGTATAATAAAATCTTTGTACCCACACATGCATATTAACGCTTGCTAGTCTATTTCAAAATAATTTCATTATTATTTAAAAATTAATAGATTCAATGATCTAGTTTTAAAACAATTGTGACCATGCTGGATCAGTCTTCACAAAGATCCCAATAATCTTTTTATTAGGAAATCAACTTAAGCCATAGACAGGTCACTTTAATGGTGTCCTCTAGATTAAGGAAATGAGCTATTCCTCCCTCTCCTTGTCTCTGCCTCTTCCTCTGAGCCAGGTTAAGATTTTAATGAGTGTTTCAACCCACATGTTTGAAATGGTAACTGAGTTTTGACCAACAATTTATAGTCTCTTCACAGAGGGCGCAATCAAGAAATCAACATTCTACCACTTTTGTATAGTTGTGCAAATGAATAAGTATGCATAGCCTCTGTGTGTCTTCAGCAAAGCAAGCATTTGTGACAAAAACTCTGAATAGAAGTTTTCCTGTTTACCTTCTTATCACTTGTTTAAGTTCTAAGGAGACAGACCTGGCCATTTTGTTATAGAATGGGCGTTTTCAATGCAAAGAAAAAAAATCACAGTTTTGAGTTTTTACAATGTTTGCCCCTTTTCCCAGCAGGGATGTGTTTTGAGTGCCAGGAGACAAAAAGTGTGGCCTCAACAAGCAGAATTTTAAAAAGAACATCATTTTCATTATGTAGTCAATCTCAATTACAAGCAAATGTTTTCTCTGTGGAGACTCTTCTCCTTTCAGGGCATTATGTGAGCCTCTTTTGTGGATTTAGAGAAAGGATCAGTGGTCAATAGGGAGCAGAGTGCTGTGTACAGTGGATTTTTGTATCCCTCCGTCTCCTACATAATGCGTTTTGTCAGGAGAACAGCCTGCCATCCTGAGCAGATTTGCTGAATTAAAGAGCACAGCGGGGATAGGAAACTTGTTGCTAGGTGACTGACCGTCGCTGCTTGGCGGGTCTGGGCCGAAGGTGACTCTCTGCTTTTCTTCCACTACTTAATCTTGCCTTTTAATCTGCATCTATAATTAACTCTGTTAATGCCACACATCCATTTGTTTCTTTTTTACTCCACTTCAGGCAACCAATTTATTACTTAGTCTTTCCACTCAAACAACAAACTATTTTTTCTCTATTAGTGTCATATGAGGGGAAACATAGTGCAAGAAAGATACAGACTCAGGAGATATTGCCTGTGATTACTCACTTCCTCTGAGGATTTTCTGATATTTTTTGCTAACCTGAATGGAAAATACTTCCTTGAAAATACACTCCTGTTTTCCATTATCTCTACAGCTTGATTGTGCCTAATTAATAGAGGTGTTCCTGATGACTTTAAATTCCTCTCAGTAGTGACACGTAATCAACCCAGAAATTGCTTTCTTTCTCAAAGGTTTACATGATTGTTTCACCTGAAACAAATGTGTTGCCTCTTATGTCTTTTCAGGATGTATTCTCTGTGGTCATTATCAGCCACAGAGGCTGGACTTGGATGCAGGCTAGGGATGCAAAGAAGTAGAGACCTAGCAGAATCAATTCTAGCGAGGTGGTTGCTACATCCAGTGTGTCTGCAGGGTTCCATAGCAGATTCTAGCAGCGGCATCCAGAATTCAGCTTGGCTGATATCAGTAGCTCAAGTGTGATGTTCTGTCCAGAAAGAGAACAAGGTGGCTTTAAGGAACCAGGTCTGTGGCATGATATTCAATGACATTCCTGACTGGACGACCCACACCTGATGCTCTGACCCTCATGGACATTCTTCAAACTAAGATATAGTCTAAGGATCTTACTGATACAATAGGCCTTGGTTTGTATTTCTACACCCGTATAGGCAGTCTGGTATAGTAGTTAAAAAATATGACCTGGATAGAGACTGCCTGAGTTCAAACCCCAGGTCTACCACTCACATGTTCCGTGCCCTGAGGCCTGAGATAACTTACTCAATCTCTTATGCTTTGGTTTCCTCATCTCTAAAATATTGATAATAATATTATCTTCTGATTAGTTGTTATAAGATTAAATGAGTTAACCCATGTAAAGCAATTAGTGCTTATTAGCTACTGTTATCACAATACTGATAATATACTGAAAAGACTCTCTAATTTTTCCATATCTTAATAAGACAAAACTGCATGTCCATGGTGAATAAAATGTGAAGACATGGAAATTAATAATATCTTTTATTTTTAATCACATTTTCTCATTAATCTTCAAACTCCTCTAGTTTCACAAATTCTCCATGTACAGAGATGGGTTACCATACCAAATACAGTTTAAATGAACATTTTCCTTAAGAATGTACATTTTGTGTGCCACTATAAGGTTACTTTAAAGTTCATAATTTTAAAAGTGCTCAATCTGACCCACGAAAATTAAGGAAAGGCAGGTTATGCAGGCTTTTATGCCAGACATATTTGGAGGGCATTAGGCTGTAATTAGACTAACTGGGGCTAGCTGAAGGTTGTGATGGCTCTACTTCAGTGGTGCATAAAAGCGTCTTGTGCACAGAGAATTAGGAAGCCAGAATGAGGACCATTAGGATGTCATTTACTACATTTTCATTTGATCAATTTATACTCTTTAATGTGATGGCCTGGATTGCATCCTTTATGCAGGTGTTAATTCTTTGCTTTTGACTCACTTTAATACATATCTATGAAACATGGCTGCCTGCAAGTCTGTGCATGTGTGATAATAAAGATGTCATTCCATCGTTGGGGAAAGTGGGCCCAGACCAGTGCTCTCATCACCGTCAAACACAATAGGGCAGCTAGAAAACTTTTATTCCTTATATTCTGAGAGCAACCTAAAAGTCCCAATCTCTTACAAAGAGGTCCTGAACCTACATAACACATTGAGCTTGACTTTATTTCAGGATACTATTTCCTTATCTTTCTTGTCAACTATCAGTGACAAACTAATATACAATAATAGTGTGAAGTAGGTGGCTTAACACTCCTTTATGATCTCACATATCTTAAAAGTCTTCACAGACAATCCCATTTTAAAGGTGAGAAAGCATAAGCCCAGTTGTTAATTTAGCTGCCCAAGATGATTCAGTGAGTCTATAGCAAGAATACAATGGAGCACAGATACATTTTCCTATGGGCCATCCTCCATGCTTCCTCTTTGTTAGTACTTGTTGATTCGAGTATGATGTAGACAGACCATTATTTCTCTTATTTTTCAGCAAGACTAAGCAATGATCTTAATTGACCTTCTTTCACATTTGACACTTTTAAGATTTTTTTCCCCAAAATCAAATGATAAAATGCTCTTCAAAATTACAGTATATTTGTGAGGGTCCACTGCACGTTTCTTAGTTTGCCAGAAAAACCATCCCTGGAGGCTGAAGCTCTGTGAGGGCAGGGATCATATCTTTTAGGTTCACTATTACATTCCCAGCATTTAGTACAGTGCTCAATACATAGCAGGTCTTCATATTGTATCTGTTGGACAATAAGTTGGTGAGCAAATGAATTAAGAAATTAATGTGCTTAAAAGAAGAAGTTGGTTGTCTACCATTAGGTCCCTAGAATTCATTCAAGTATTTTTCTGAAAGTTATTAAAATCTAACTCTTTAAACTGAATTTGAAGGATTACTTTAAACTTGACTTTCAGTTTTCTCATTTTCATTCCTGTTCTTCTCTTTTTAATAAATTCTTGGCTTCGCAGTAGACTGTGTAAAGATTTGATTGGCCACTGGTAAATAATCTTTGAAATATGGAAATCATATACTTTTTCCTTTTCAGCCTGATGAATTTTAAAGAAGTGTAACAAATAGTTATATTTGTGAATGTGTATAAATATTAGTTTGTCATGCTTATATAATTAAGAAAGTTATCATCAAATAAAGTTCATTAATAAACTGATATTTGGTGACTGATTATTTTTGATTTTTGCAACATGGAGAGTCTTTTTAGTGCTAAAATTTACCTTTCAGTTCATAAGTTCTGCTAATTTACATAAATATGCATAATTAAAGCTATGCACTAATAAATTACATTAATATTCCCTTTGTTCTGTTAAAAACCTAACCATGCTAAATTATAATCATTTTCCTACAATAATCCTCTGCAGTTTTTTTCAGAAATTTGTAGATGTTTGGATAAAGGTTTCTATTTTGCTATTTTTCTCATATTTTGTATCTGTTTTGTGTTAAATTTATTATTCAATATGAGTCCATGTCTAATAGGTAAAGATTATTTAGATACAAAAACTGAAATCAACAGGGACAATGTTTACAATGATTTTTATTTTAGAAAGGAATATATCATAATTTGATTGATCTCATAGAATGAACTTTAGTCACTAGGATCTTGGTAAAAATCAATCTAATTCTAAAATTACTTGGAAATTATGATTATCACTGAACAAATCGGATTAAGCAAGTGGTATACCAACTCAAAAGAATATCTGCAGCATTAAGGGGCTAATGCAGCTTTATTACCAACAGGATGATATGCCTACTTGTTCTACAGCCTTTGGTACACAATGCTGGCATCTAATCAAATCAAAAGTTCAACTGCCTTTGGTAAACATGTCTCTTTGGGAAAGTTATTTTTATTTTCATTTATTTTTTTAGTGTTTTAAACTTTTCTAAGCATTTATTTTGTTTTTATTAGAGTATTGTTGATTTACAGTGTTGTGTACATTTCTGCTGAACGGCAACAGTGACCCAGTTATACATACATATACATCCTTTTTCTCATACTATGTTCCATCATGCTCTATCCTGGGAAAGTTATTTTTAAAAGATATAATTCTAGGGAGTTCCTGTTGTGGCACAGAGGAAACGATATTGACTAATACCCATAAGGATGAGAGTTTGATCCCTGACCTCAGTGGGCTGGGAACTGGCATGACTATGAGCTGTAGTGTAGGTCCCAGACGTGGCTTGGATCCTGCGTTGCTGTGACTGTGGCATAGGCTGGCAGCTGTAGCTCCAATTCAACTCCTAGCCTGGGAACTTCCACATGCCGCAGGTGCAGCCCTAAAAGGTGGCAGGGGGGAAGATATAATTCTACTTGCTTTTCTTGTGTTTGTGTGATGCTATTTTATAGCTAAGAGACAATACTAACTTTTCAAAAATTACTTTTAAGAAAACCCTGCATGTTGATCATTAGATTCAAATGAATAAAATCATACCTTTTAAACTTTTTTTATTTACTGCTCAGAGTGCTGTGTTGTTTTAGATGATGTGTAGTTATAATGAGTCATCTAGGTAACGTAAAACAGATTTTGGTCCTGTATAGACTCTTTAAAATTCATTCATTCCTTCCCTCTCTCTTTCACAAATATTATTTGAGAATGTTCTATGTGCCAGGCATAGTAAATGCTGAGATCTCAGGTCTCTCCGTATATAGAAAAGAAGCCTCTTCAGTCGTATTTTTTTCCTGAGCATCTTAGTTACCATTTTTATAACATATCTTCCAAAACATTTAAAAAACTTTAAAAAGCGGTAATTCCATGTTCGAACGTAATACATTGAATAATAAAATTTCTTGGCAGACTGTCAAGTTTTTTTAACTTTTTCAAGTAAGAAAATGGACTTTTTAGAATGAGAAAAGTAAAAATAAAATACATTTACTTACAAACATCACAAAACCTAGAAAACATAATTTTTAATTGCCTAAAATGCCTCTAGAATACATTTCTCTTGTACTTTCGTAGGAAAATTTTAGAAAACTTCCATCACGGTCATCCAAGAGCAGCTTTAAAAAATGCCTTTGCTGTTTGGAAGTTTCATATAGGTTTGTGGTTACAAACATAAAAATCTGACAAATTGTTTCACAAGATTACTATTTAAAAATGTTCCTTTCCACATGTGCTTCTACATTGAGCACCTCGTGACACGGCAGCTGCCTTTATGCAAGAGGAAGTGTGCACAAGCAAGAGGACAAAAGAGTGCAGTGGTAACAGAGAACCAGCTCACAAAAGAAGCCACAGTCTCTTTTGCAACCTAATCACAGAAGTGACATCGCATCACTACTCAGCGGAAGGAGTCCCTAGGCCCTACCTACACTCAAGGGAAAGCAATTATATAGGGCATGAATACCAGGAGGCAGAATCCTTGTCCTGTCACACACCATAGGATATCTTCATTTGGTGCTATGGACCCTGGACTTCAAGTTTTCTGTCACTCTGCTGGCTGAGCAGGCACAAGAGGATCATGGGAGCATATTCAAAGCTATTCCAATACCATTCTGACAGCTAACAATGCCATACACAGAAAAACATGCAAATAACTGCAAGCTACCTAAATGTATTCCATTAAACTCAAAGAAAATGTGCCCCCAACTCACTTGTCACTCATCTGGATCCTAAAAGTGCCACTAGCTACTCCAAACCACCTCACAAAAGCGGCCTTAACTGATTACAGTTAAAATGTCTCAGTCTTAAAATTTTACAAAAGCATAAGTATATAAACACATCAGAAGAGGTCAAAGAATGCTTCAATTTCGGTAGTTTCTCTTATAAACCTTGCCTCTGAACTGAAGCCATCATTACTGATCCAGGTTGATGCAGAAAAAATAACATAAAGAAGGCAAAATTTAGAAATTATCTTTAAGACCAGTTTCCACTGCTGCATTTAAGACCCTGAAAAGTCACTGTGACTTTAACTTAGTCAGGGCAATCTATTTCAAAAAGCTACAGAAGAGTGTGGGGAAATGTTTCCAAGATGCTTCTACTCTTTAATGCTTTAACAGATGACATGTGGTTTCATATTATATTAATAATGATTCCTAACTGACTGGTTTAAACATTAAGCTTTGACAAAACTGAAAAAACAAACAGATAGCAACACAGAAACAGATTTCGATACCCCATTTTCAATAAAGGACAGAATAACGAGATAGAAGATAAATGAGGAAATAAAGGCCCTGAACAAAACTAAAGACTAAATGGACCTAACAGACACATACAGAACACTTCACTCAATAACAGCAGAATATATATACTTTTCTCAAGTACACATGGAATGTTCTACAGGATAGATAATATTTTAAGCCACAAAATATGTCTTAACAATTCAAAAAGACTGAAATTCTACGAAGTATTTCTGATCACAATGGAGTAAAACTAAGAAATTGATAGTAGAAGGAAAACTGAAAATCCACAAGTGTGTGAAAATTTTTTTATTATTTAAATTGCATTTTTTATTTTTCTCCATTGCTTAATGATTTTTATTACAATTATAGACGTATTAAAATCATCACAACTAAATTTGATAACATTTCCTTCCCAAACCCTCAGTGCATCCCCCCACCCCCCAGACTGTCTTATTTGGAAACCATAGGTTTTCCAAAGTCTGTGACTCATTGTCTGTTCTGCAAAGAAGTTCATTGTGTCTTTTCAGTTTCCACATGTAAGCAGTAGCATTGGGCGTTGCTGTCTAATTGTCTGACTGGTTTCACTTCACATGGTAATTTCTAGGTCCATCCATGTTGCTATATATGTTGTTATTTCCTTCCTTTTAATGGCTGAGTAATATTCCATTGTGTGTATGTACCATATCTTCCCTATCCACTCCTCTGTTGATGGGCATTTAGGTTGTTTCCATGACCTGGCTATTACATAGAGTGCTGCAATGAACATTGGAGTACATGTGTCTTTTCTTTTTTGTTTTTTTTTATTAACAATTTTATTTCAGTTATAGATGTACAAAGATCATAAGTCAATACAATACATTTTGTGTCCCAAACCCACAGTACATCCCCCCACCCCCCAGATTTTCTTATTTGAAAAACCAAGGTTTTCCAAAATCTGTGAGTCATTGTCTGTTCTTCAAAGAAGTTCATTGTGTCTCTTTAGTTTCCACATGTAAGCAGTAGCATTGGGTGTTGCTGTCTAATTGTCTGAATGGTTCCAATTTGTATGATAATTTCTAGGTTCATCCATGTTGCTATAAATGTTATTCTGTTCCTTTTAATGGCTGAGTAATATTCCATTATGTGTATGCACCGTATCTTCCCCATCCACTCTTCTGTCGATGGGCATTTAGGTTGTTTCCTCGACCTGGCTTCTTCTCTCTCTAGCTGCTTTAGATGTAAAGTTAGGTTGTTTATTTGAGCTTTTTCTTGTTTCCTAAGGTTGGCTTGTATTGCTATATACTTTCCTCTTAGCGCTGCTTTTGCTGAATCCCAGAGGTTTTGGAGTGTCGTGTCTTTGTTGTCATTTGCTTCTAGGTATTTTTTAATTTCCTCTTTGATTTCTTCGGTGATCCATTGGTTGTTTTCTTGTTTTTGTATCCATTCAGCTAGTCTATGTCTTTTGGTTGGGGCATTCAGTCCATTAA
>PVHT021183527.1:1786988-1805639 GCA_004024745.2 Catagonus wagneri | reverse complement strand
ACTGAGAAGCCCCAAGCCAAACAATAATCCAGGTGGGATCACAGCCCCACCCATCAGGAAACAGGCTGCCTAAAGACCCCTCAGGCACACAGCCAGCCTCTAATCTCATCCAGAGACAAAGCCCCACCCACCAGAGGGATAGGAATCAACCCCATCTACCAGTGGGCAGGCAACACTCCCTCCCATCGGGAAGCCTACATAAACCCCCTCCATACCAACTTTAGCCACAGGGGAGGCAAACACCAGAACTAAGAGAGGCTACAACGCTATTGTCTACAAAAAGGTCACCACACCAAAAACCTATAAAAATGAAAAGACAGAAAACTCAGATAAGGGAGAAAGAGAAAAGCCCAGAAAAACAGCTCAGTGATGAGGAGATTATCTGCCTCCCAGAAAAAGACTTTAGACTGTTGATGCTGAAGATGATGCACGGCATTGGAAATAAACTGGAGGCAAAGACTGATAATTTACAGGAAACACTGAGCAAAGAAATACAAGCTGTAAAAATTAAACAAGAGGAGATGCAAAATACAATAACTGAAATAAAAAATTCATTAGAAGCAGCCAACAGTAGAATACAGGAGGCAGAAGAACGAATCAGCGAGGTGGAGGACAGATTAGTGGAAATCACTAATGCAGAAGAGAAAAGAGATAAAAGATTGAAAGGAAATGAGCTGAATCTCAGAGAACTCTGCGATAATGTTAAATGCACCAACATCTGTATTATAGGGGTGCCAGAGGGAGAAGAGAGAGAGAAGGGGACAGAAAAAATATTCGAGGAGATAATAGCCGAAAACTTCCCATATGGGAAAGGAACCACTCACTGAAATCCAGGAAGCGCAACGAGTACCATATAAAATAAACCCAAGGAGGAACACCCCCAGACACATATTAATCAAAATGACCAAAATTAAAGACAGAGAAAATTTTGAAAGGAGCTAGGGAAAAGAAACAAATGACATACAAGGGAACCCCAATAAGGTTATCAGCAGATTTTTCATCTGAAACTCTGCAAGCCAGAAGGGAGTGGCATGATATACTTAATGTGATGAAAGGGAAAAACTTCCAACCAAGATTGCTTTACCCTGCAAGTCTGTCTTTCAGATTTGAAGGAGAGATTAAAACCTTTACAGATAAGCAAAAGCTAAGAGATTTCTGCAACACTAAACCAGCTTTACAACAAATCTTAAAGGAACTTCTCTAGTCAGAAAAGAAAAGGCCACAGCCAGAAACAAAAACATCACAAATGACAAGGTCCACCAGTAAAGGCATATATACAGTAAAGATACTAAATCATCCATGCACAATTATGCTATCAAAATCAGAAATCGTGAGAAGAGAGCACAAATGCAGGTCACTGGAGACGCACGTGCGATTAAGAAACCAACAACTTAAAACAATCTCATTTGTATATAGACTCCTATATTAAAACTTCAGAGTAAAAAAAAGAACAAAAACCCCAAACAGTTAATACAATGGCAACAAGAACATATATATCAGCAATTACCTTAAATGTTAATGGACTGAATGCCCCAACCAAAAGACATAGACTAGGCTCATGGATACAAAAACAAGACCCATATATATGCTGTCTTCAAGAGCCCACTTCACTTCTAGGAACACATACAAGTTGAAAGTGAGGGGATGGAAGAAAATATTCCATGCAAACGGGCATTAAAAGAAAGCCAGAGTAGCAATATTCCTATCAGACAAAATAGACTTTAAAATGAAGAACATTTTAAGACACAAGGAAGGGCACTACATAATGATCAAAGGATCAATCCAAGAAGAAGACGTAACAATTTTAAATATCTATGTACCCAACATAGGATCACCACAATATATAAGGCAACTGCTAACAACCTTAAAAGGAGAAATCAACAATAACACCATCATAATGGCGGACTTTAACACCCCACTTACAGCAATGGACAGGTCATCCAGACAGAAAATCAATAAGGAAATACAGGTCCTGAATGAAGCATTAGATCAGATGGACTTAATAGATATTTATAGGACATTCCATCCAAAAGCAACAGCATACACATCCTTCTCAAAAAAAAAATGTGCTTCAAAGTGAAGATTAGTAAAATGGTGATTAGAAAAGACGAAACACTTAAACAAATATGGTTCTTTACCTTAATTATCTCATTTGTCAGTACTGGGTAAAAAATGTACACATTAGAGCAATCTAAAAAGTATCTATTAAAATAAAAATATCCCAACTCTTCTGAGATAGAGTAGTCCCATTCCTTCCAAATCCTCCCTCTTACAACTAAAAAACACTGGACATACACATAAAAAATATAGGAAGACTCTGAAAGAAAGGAAACTGCCTAGAGATGTCAGGACTTGAAAAACAGCTTTGTGATAAGCCCCTGGGCTTCCTTGCAGCCTCTCATACATCCTATACTGCCAAAGGATTGCCAAAGTCTCCAACCTGAAACCTTTACCATGCATGGACAAATAAAACACCAAAACAACAACAAACAAAAACCCTCCAAGAAAAATCTGTTTCCCCCTACCCATAGGACTGACCTAATAACAGAGTAGCTTCTGGATAATACCAATCCTACTCCAGCCAAATACCAATGGAAAAACCCCATTCCTCCTAAATAATGTTCAAATAGCCTATAGGAAAGTAAGAAAAAAAAAAGAGCAAATAAGTAATAAAACAGAAAACAATAAAATGACAGACTTAACATATTACTATCTTAAATGTAAATTGTTTAAATACACCAATTAAAAGACAGTGAGCAGCTGAGTGGCTTAGAAGACATCATTCAAAAATATGCTGTCAACAAGAAACTCAGTTCAAATACAATGACAAAGGTAGCCTTAAAGTAAAATAGAGATTTAGAGACAACACCACATGATGGAATAGGAAGTCCCAGTCCTCATTCTGCCACAGAAACACAGATTTAACAATGATGTAAGTTACAAAACACCTTTATGGGAAGTCCAGAATTCAGTTAAGTTGTAGTAGCCCAGATAAGCAAAAAAATGAGATCAGTTGCGCTGAAACGGTTAAGAAAAATTTCACTTTATTAGGATTGGCTCTTTCCCTGAAGCTCAGCGATGAGAGTGTGTGACCCCTCCCTGAGAATGGGGGGTGTGTGGAGAGGGAGAAAAGTGAACAAACAACACCCCCAGCTCTTCAGTGTTGCAAATCAATTAATGTGATACATCATAACAGAATGAAAGATAAAAACTACAGGATCATCTCAACAGATACAGAAAACATAACTGACAAAACTCAGCACCTTCTCATGATAAAAACTCCCGACATGCTAGGTATAGAAAGAACTTATCTCAACACAACAAAGACCATTCATGACAAGCTCATAGCTGTTCTAAAAGTTCTGATTCTTTTTTTATGGCCACACCCATGACATATGGAAGTTCCTAGGCTAGGAGTCCAACGGGAGCTGTAGCTGCCAGCCTCACCACAGCCTTCACAACACTGGATCCGAGCTGCATCTGCCACCTATGCCACAGCTTGTGGCAACGCAGGATCCTTAACCCACTGAGCAAGGCCAGGGTTCAAACCTGCATTCTCATAGAGACAGCATCAGGTCCTTATCCACTGAGCCACGACAGGAACTCCAGTTTTGATTCTTTTGGATTTATTCTTTAGGAATTTTGTTGTTATTTAGCATTGAAATACTATATCTTTAGAGTTACATTTGCTGAAATTTTCTAAGGGAGAACTCTATGTAAGCCTGAAAGGTATAGAAAATCATTAATGGTCCTTACTTGTGATTAATCTTTTGGATTAAAAAAAACTTGGAGTTCCCATCATGGCTCAGTGGAAACGAATCTGACTAGTATCCATGAGGACGCAGGTTTAATCCCTGGCCTCCCTCAGTGGGTCAGGAATCTGGCGTTGCCTTGAGCTGTGGTGTAGATCACAGACGCGGCTCGGATCTGGCGTTGCTGTGGCTGTGGTGTATGCCAGCAGCTCAGCTCTGATTCGACCCCTAGCTTGGGAACCTCCATATGCTGTGGGTGTGGCCCTAAAAAGAAAAAAAAAATTAAAAAATCTTTTACACAGAAATTGTATCTAGTTAAGTTGTTCTGGGATCACTTATTGTTTTATCTTCCTTTTTTTTTACTCTGAACTTAATATATTTGTATTTGAATGCAGAAATCAGGTAAATTGAACTTGTACCGAGTTCTTAACTAAGAAAATACATGGATTAAATGGTTTTTAAATTAAAAAAAACAGATTGTAATAAAATAAAGTAAAAGAATAGAAAGATATACAACATAAACATTAATGTTTTTAAAAAGCAGAAGTGGCCACACTAACATAAGAGAAGATAGACTTCAGAATGAAAATCATGAAACAGAGACATTACATATGATAAAAAGACTAATCCACTTGGAAGATTTAGTCTTAAATGTGTACATACCAAATGACAGAACTGCACAGCCATGAACCAAAAACTGATTTAGTAAAAGGAGAGCTAGAAAAACCCACAATCATACATTGCAGACATTAACATTCCACTCTCAGCAATTACTACTATATAACTATTAGATGGAAAAACCAGCAAAGATATATGCGTTGAACAACGCATTCGACAGAATCTAACTGAAATAACACAGAACGCTCTACCTAGAAACAGCAAAATACACATTTTTTTCCTAGTGCCCATGAAGCATTCACCAAGATATACTATATTCTGGACCACAGCACAAACATTAATACACTTGAAAGAACTGAAATCATATAAACTATATTCCCTAACCATAACAGAATCAAAGTAGAAATTAATAACAGAAAAACAATGGGAAAGTCTTCAAACATTTGGAAATAAAACAACACACTTCTAAACAAACCATGAGTTTGGAGCTGCCATTGTGGCACAGCAGAAACGAATTCAACTAGTATCCATAAGGATGTGGGTTCTATCCCTGGCCTCGCTCAGTGGGTTGGGGATCCGGCATTGCCACAAGCTGTGGTACAGGTCACAGACATGGCTTGGATCCTGCATTGCTGTGGCTGTGGCATAGGCCAGTGGCTACAGCTCCCATTTGACTCCTAGCCTGGGAACTTCCATATGCTATAGGTGCAACTCTAAAAAGAAAAAAAAAAATCTATGAGTCAAAGACAAAGTCTCAAAGAAAAATTTTAAAAGACAGAACTAAATGAACGTGAAAATACAACATATAAAAATATGTGGGATGCAGCTAAAGCAGTGCTGAGTATTAAATCTAATATTAGCAGAAAAAGAAAGATCTCAAATCAATAATTTAAGTTCCCACATCGAGTAACTAGAAAAGAAGACGAAATAAATTTAAGAAAGCAGGAATGACTAAAATGATGAAGAACAGAAATCAATGTAATTGAAAACAAAATAAAGTCAGTAAGACAAAAAGCTGGTTCTTTTTTTAAAAAATGAATGAAATTGTTAAATATCTAGCAATATCAACAAAGACTGGGAGTTTCCATTGTGGTGCAACAGAAATTAATCCGACTAGGAACCATGAGGTTGTGGGTTCGATTCCTGGCCTTGTTCAGTGGGTTAAAAATCTAGTATTGCCATGAGTATGGTGTAGGTCGCAGATGCAGCTTGGATCTGGCATTGACAACTAGCCTGGGAACCTCCATATGCCACAGGAGTGGACCTAAAAAGCCAAAAAAAAAAAAAAAACCAAAGATTAAAAACAGAGAGACTAGCACTCAAACAAGGAATATCACTACAGATGAAGCAGTCAATAAAGGGAAAATAATTTTGAGAGTTCTCCAGAAAAACAAAATCAATAGGATGTGTACATACAGAAAGAAATGCATTTTTAAGGAATTGACTCATGTGAGAGTATAGAGCCGACAAGTCCAAAATCAGCATGACGGGCCAGGCCAGCAGTCTGGACATCCAGAAAAGCCAATGCTATATAGCTCAAGTCTAGAAGCTATCAAGCTGAAGACACAGAAAAGAGCCAATGTTTCAGTTAAAGTTTTAAGGAAGTCAAGCTGGGGGCCCGGAGAGGAGCTTATGTTGAAGTGGATCCAAAAGGTATCTTCTGAAGTATTTTCCTTTGATCAGGGGAGGTCAATCTCTTTAACTGATTCAGGCCTTGAAATGATTAGATGAAGCCTACCCATATTATGGAGGGCAAGCTGCTTTTACTCAAAATGCACCAATTTAAATGTTAATCTAATCCAAAAACATCTTTACAGAAACATGCAAAATAATGCTTCACCAAATGTTTGGGCAATGTGGGCCAGGCAAGTTGACACATAAAATTAACCATCACGACTATAAACAACTTGATGCCCATACATTCAAAAATATAAAAGAAATGAACCAATTTCTCACCAAAACTCAACCAAAATGAAATTAAAAATCTCAGTAGTTCCATAACCTTTAAGGAATTAATTGAAAAGCTTCCCCTTCCAAGAAAAAAAATCTCTGGGCTCATACAGACTCAATGGAGAATTCTATCAAACATTTCAAGAATTAACACCAATTGTACACAATCTGTGCCAGAAAACAGAAGAGGAGGGAACATCTCCCAACTCATAAGGTTGAGTATAAAAACATAAAAATATTTACCAAATTTTTTCTTAGTGGCATTTTTGGAATTAAGGTGATGTTGGCATCATAGAATGTCTTTGGGAGTGTTCGTTTTTCTTCAACTGTTTGGAAAAGCTTAAGGAGGATGGGTATGAGCTCCTCTTTGTATGTTTGGTAGAATTCACCTGTGAAGCCATCTGGTCCTGGACTTTTATTTGCAGGGAGTGTTTTGATGACATACTCAATTTCATTTCTAGTGATTGGTCTGTTCAGTTGATTTATTTCTTCTTGATTCAGTTTTGGGAGGGTGTAGGTCTCTAAAAATTTGTCCATTTCTTCTAGATTATCAAATTTGTTGGCATATAATTATTTATAGTATTCTGTCATGGTTTTTTGTATTTCTGTAATATCTGTTGTAATATCCCCTTTTTCATTTCTTATTTTGTTTATTTGGGTTTTTTCTCTCCTCTTCTTGATGAGTCTTGCCAGAGGTTTGTCAATCTCGTTTACCTTTTCAAAGAACCAGCTCTTGGTTTTATTGATTTTTTCTATTGTTTTTTGAATTTCTATTTTATTGATTTCCTCTCTGACCTTAATAATTTCCTCCTTTCTGCTGACTTTAGGGTGTTTTTGTTCCTCTTTTTCTAATTCATTTAGGTGATGGGTTAGGTTATCGATTTGAGATTTTTCTTCTTTATTGAGGAAGGCCTGCAATGCTATGAACTTCCCTCTAAGCACTGCTTTTGCGGCATCCCATAGATTTGGGGTTGTTGTGTCTTCATTCTCATTTGTTTCAATGTATTTTTGTATTTCTTTCTTGATTTCTTCATTGACCCATTTGTTTTTTAGAAGCAGGTTGTTTAGTCTCCATGTAGTATGTTTTCTCTCATTTCCTTTCCTGTGGTTGATTTCTAGTTTCATGCCCTTGTGGTCAGAGAAGATACTTGAGATAATTTCTATACTCTTAAGTTTGTTGAGGTTAGCTCTATGCCCCAGTATGTGATCTATCCTTGAGAATGTTCCATGTGCACTTAAACAAGTGCCTTTTTGACCTCTACCAATACAACACATTTTTAAAATTTCTTTGACCTATTTACATGATAAATCAAATTAATATATTTCTTAATATTAAGCCATCATTGCATCCGATGAAATAAATTCTGTGTGAATTGGTTATTTACTTAATATATTTCTATGTTTAATTTGTTAATATTTTATTTAGAAATTATTACAAATCAAATGATGAATCCTGTATGTTTCTTTTGTATGTAATTTTTGTCAGATTTTGATATGAGTTATTGAAATGAACTAAGATGCTCCCTTATTTTTTTTCCTGCTTAGAAATAGTTTTTAAAGCATATGAGATATCTTGTTTTTGACAATTTGATAGTAACAACCTTAGGGCCTGGTACATTCTATAAAGTTGAAATACATTTTTCAATCTGTTACATGATTATTTCTCCTCTTGAGTCACTTTTGATAGTTTATATCTTCTTAGACAATCATTCACTCCATCAAAATAATCTTATCACATTGCCCCATTTTTAAGAGAAGCTAGAAATTGTTTTACTATATTCCTTTTATTAAAAATAATTTTAGGAGTTCCTTTCGTGGCTCAGTGGTTAACGAATTCGACTAAAATCCATGAGGTTGTGGGTTCGATCCCTGGCCTTGCTCAGTGGGTTAAGGATCCAGCATTGCCATGAGCTGTGGTGTAGGATGCAGACGCGGCTCAGATCTGGTGTTGCTGTGGCTGTAGCGAAGGCCGGGAGCTACAGCTCCTATTAGACTCCTAGCCTGGGAACCTCCATATGCCGCGGGTGTGGCTCTAGATCAAGGCAAAAAGACAAAAAAAATAAAAATAAAAAAATAATTTTAGTCTTACATTAATATCATATAACTATAGTACAGTGATCAAACCAGAAATTAACAATGACACAATAATATTAATTTGCAAACCTTCTTCAAATTTCACCTATTGTCCCACTAATATCTTGTTTCCTAAAACAGGATCCAATCCAGATCCCACATTGCATTTATCCATGTCTCCTTTGTCCTGATTTTTTAATGTTAGCAATAACTTATAACACTGCACAAGATTAACAAGACCCTCAGACCTCCAGTTTGCTACTTCTGGACAAGTAAGACATGGCTAAAGCTTATGTCATGGTCATCAGCAACAGCTGCCTTGGAAAATAATGTGGAGCTGAAGGAGAGGTGACAAAGTGTAGAGGAGGCTGTGTTCATTACATCTTATCTGTACTTAATTTACCAGAAGGATATTTCTGTACTTACTGTAACATATAGAAACCAATTTTATTTGCTTATTCTAGGACTCTCCACACCTTGCATGTAGCACATGCTGAATACTCACTGAATAAATGAATGAAGTCTGACAAGGACAAAATGCTTGCTGTTCATTTCAGAAAAGTTTTTACTACTAAGAATGTATGTATGCTATAATGTTGTAGATATATGATGTTTTGTTTATGCATCATCTATTTCCCTTTCTTTTGGAACAGGAACATAATTTTCCTTTTAGAAACTATTTTTCAGGACCTCATGCAGTCTTGAATCAATCAAGGTACCAAGGAGTGAGCACATGATCTAGATCAGGCTCATCAGATTTTCCTGGAAATTTTATTTATTTATTTTTAGGGCCACACCCACAGCACAAGGAAGTTCCTAGGCTGGGGGTCAAATTAGAGCTACAGCAGACAGCCTATGCCACAGTCACAGCAACGTGGGCATGGGATCCAAGCAGCATCTGCAACCTACACCACAGCTCACAGCAATACCAGATCCCTGACCCACTGAGCGAGGCCAGGGATCAAACCCACAACCTCATGGTTCCTAGTCAGGTTTGTTACCGGAAATTTTAATCTTGAGCAGAGTGATATAAGATGGGAAAATGGCTGGAGCTCATTAATTCCATTAGCAGAAACTTGAAGAGACCTAAATTCCCGGAATTTCTCTGATCCCTATCCCTCTCAAAACTGAATTGCTCAGCTTTTGCTTCTATTTTACAGGGTAATCCCATCCTTCCAATAAATCCTCATCTTCCATCGACTTTTCATTTTGGCTTAATTTAGTAAGAGTCAATTTGTATTACTTACAAATAAATTTGGGATAGATATGTAAGAGGAAAGTAGGAGAGCTATATCTAGATTTTCTTCTCAAAATGAGTTGAGATCCACAAAAGGGACGGTTATGGTATATAAAATTTGCATGCTCCCTTCTCCCATTTGTAAGCAAATCACGTCCTACATTTAACATCTATATATCAACTATATATGACAGATATTTATACATCCATAATATATTACATAAAACAAAACAATAAAATGATATGCTTATATTATATATTTTGATATTAAATTAAATATTACATGTATTAAATTTAAAAACTATGTACATATTAACAGTGTAATGAGCTATAGGAAAGGATACAATACTGATTACTTTTTCATGAAAAAAATTAGAGTAGATAGCTCATTCTGGAAAATAATGACTAGGCAGTTCTCAAGCTACTAGGTTAATATTTATGAAATTTAATATCACTTTCTTAAATAGATATATTAATTTTAAAATATGTTATAAAATTTTATCTCCAATTTCTTGATAATAGCTGATCCACTGTTTTCTAAAATCTACCCTATAGCAATTATCATAGTTAATTCATAATAGAAAAAATCAGCATTTAAGCCTACTTGCTTATAAGAGTAAATCTGGACACATTTTATGTTATTTTTATGTGTTTATAATATAGAACTTCTAATTAGTGGTTTCTAAATCCATGTTTATTAATATTATAATAAAAACACATGCATTTGTATTCAATTTCCTATCTTAACTTACAAAGATGTGGTAAGCATTGACCATCAAATGTCATCTCTCATAGACTGATAGCCCAGAGAAAAGGTAACTACATTTGAAGTCCTGGAAAAAATTGCTAAGCCTTCAGGGTTCTCTTGTCAAAGTAATCATCCTAACTAACAAGAAGCAATAAATGACAAAAACCAGGAATACAAATTGTGGTTTTACCATTATGTCAGTACTTACCATTGATGTAGCCACATGCTTATTCTCTGATGATCTTAATTGTAAAGTGCCATTTCCTTTAAGAACTAAAAGGAAATATACATTAAGTCTTATGAAATTCTAAATAGTTAGATTGGTCTTGGTTTTACAAACAAGAAGAAACAAATCATGAAACATGTTCAATTATGTAAATTAAAGTATTCCTCTTATACAGCTTTTTTGGGATCTTCCTTATTATCTAAACCAGAGAATACTCAGCTGTACTTATGGACATGTATTAAAGTAAGTCAGAAAAAGAAAGACAAATACCATATGATATCACTTATATCTGAAATCTAATATGTGGCACAAATGAACCTACCTACAGAAAAAAACAAACTCATGAACATGGAGAACAGACTTGTTGACAAGGGGGAGGGAGTGAGATGGACTGGGAGTTTGGGGTTAGTAGATGTAAACTATTGCATTTGGAGTGGATAAGCAATGAGATCCTGCTGTATAGCACAGGCAACTATATCTAGCCACTTGTAATGGAACAGGATGAATGACAATGTGAGAAAAAGAATATATACATATATATGTATATATATATATATATAATTGGGTCACTTTGTTGTACAGCAGAAATTGACAGAACATTGTAAATCAACTCTAATAAAAAAATTTTTTTGTAATTCTTTTCTTCTTCCTTTTTTTTTTTAATGGCTGCACCATGGCATATGGAAGTTCTCAGGCCAGGGACTGAATCAGAGCTGTAGCTGCAACTTATGCCACAGCTGTGGCAACACTGGATCTTTAACCCACTATGCCAAAGTGGGAACTCAAAGGTGAAAATTCTTAAGAAGTAAAACGGCAGGTGTTCCCACTGTGACTCAGTAGAAATGAACCCAATTAGTACCCATGAAGATATGGGTTCAATCCCAGGCCCCCCCTCGGTGGGTTATGGACCCTGGGTTGCACGAGTTGTAGTGTAGGTCACAGACATGACTGGGACCCTGCGTTGCTGTGGCTGTGGTGTAGGCAGGCAGCTGGAGCTCCAATTCTACCCCTAGCCTACGAACTTCCAAATGCCATAGGTGTGCCACCCCCCCAAAAATAAGCCAAAAGAAAAAAAAAAGAAAGAACACTTATGGTTTTAATCATACCTGAAGCCAAATCTATGGTGTCTTTTGTATTTAAGCTGGTATGAGTTGAGTCTCTGCTGCTCACATCTGATAATTCTAATAAACATGCTATTTAATGCCAAACAAGATGTTAAATCATTTTTGTTCAAGATATTTAAAGAAAAGGCTGTTACTATTAGAGTTTAGTTGTTCCTTGAAGTTATTTTCAGGTTGCAATGACTGCAATTCATTTTTCTCAGGCAGTTTTTTTCAAGTTCATACCCTAAAGAAAATGCAATAATTCAACGTTGATAAATGTCAGAGCTACACATTTTTTGCTTAAAAAATAGAAAAGATATACTTTAGGTCGAGCTAATTATCTATTAAGACATGAATATTTCAATTTCAAGTATTTATAACTTTAAATAATATCTAAGAATACTTTTCGAATTATCATCTGCACACTTACCAAATGTATATACTATATGCTACATAGTCATTTAGTAAACATTTATAGATTACCTATTGAGAACCAGAACTTAGGGATATAAAGATTAAAGAGCCCTGCTCTCAAGGAGCTCATATCTAGGAATTATACACTGGGGACATAAAAATGACTAAGAGCTAGTCTTTGATCTGTAGGACTGACTAACCTACTGGCATAGTTAGCTTACGCCATTCACCTTTCTCCAACAAATATTTATGAAGCACCTACAAGAGATTCATACCATACTAGACTATATCTGAAGTAGCAGTAGCAAACAAATTAGATATAGTCAAGTGGGGGAAATAGGAAACACTCAGGAATTATAAAAATAATTAAAGCATTATTGCATTTAGGGATACTTAGATACCTTGAGCATTATATTTGTTCTTGTGGAACTCAAGTCTCATTTTACAAATAGATAAATAATAAGTCAACACTTTAAAAGCTATGTTAGGTATGAACAAAGTGTTTTCCGAGCATACAGGAAGTGCTGAGATATGCTTACTGAAATCAGAGAATGTTACTCAGAGATGTCTTTGAGCTAAGTCGTAAAGGATCAGTAGGAATAAATCAGTGGAAGCAGATAAACTTTTCTACCCATAATTCTCTAATCACAAAGAAAAGTTATAAACTATTGTACTGATTTTGTATTTGTGGGCATGGAATGTTAATTACATTTCTGTTTAATCCACCTATTAGAGATACACTCATAATAAGTTATTCTTGTTGTGTGATGTTGAAATGAAAACATTTGTATTATAGACTCAATTATGTTTTTAAGACCAGGTTGGTTTTATGTACGAATAAACTCAGGTTCTTACAAAGGTGCAATTACTGCCATGGAAGACTGATTTTTGTTTGACTCAAACAGATAAAGTATGCTATTTTCCTTCTTTTCTCTACCTTCCATTCACTATGTTCTAGCCACATGGACTTTTACCTCCTAGAAATGCCAAGTTCCTATCTCAGAGCCTATGCTCATTTTATAGCCACTACTTAGAACATGTTAAATATTTATGCAATTTTTGTGTATTGCCTATCACTCCCACTCAGTAGAACTTAATAATTATTAGGTTAGATACACTTTTACTTTTGAGATCCTTTTATTTCTCTACCTATCAAGTAGGGAGAGGAAGAAAGAGACAGACTAATTCAAAAGATGTTGGCTATAATTAATTATAAAAACTCAATGCACAATTGAAATATTTTTATATAATCAAAAGATATCAATTAATTATGAAGGACAAAAGAAAAATGAGGTTAGGGAGTAAATATTTTAGTGTTGTTCTTTTACTGTTTTGGAAGACAGAATTACTACTTCCTTGGCTAGGAAAAACATGCATAACTTTTGCAAGTAGTTATTTTTCATAGAATAACTACTCACTTGGACCATGTTATAACTGAACTAATATAAAATGTTTCCTATTGACTACTTATATTATTGGACAGACTCTAAAAGTTAATTTAAAATATCTTTTGTTTCTATCATTTGATTTATTTAGTATTTTTTTTTGTCTTTTTGCCTTTTCTAGGGCCACACTCGTGGCATATGGAGGTTCCCAGGCTAGGGGTCTAATCGTAACTACAGCAGCCAGCCTTCGCCACAGCCACAGCAACGTGGGATCCAAGCCGTGTCTGCAACCTACACCACAGCTCACAGCAACGCCGGATCCTTAACCTACTGAGCAAGGCCAGGGATCGAACCCGCAACCTCATGTTTCCTAGTTGGACTTGTTAACCGCTGTGCCACGATGGGAACTCCTGATTTATTTAGTATTTCTTAACAAATGTTTTTAAAATCTGAACATCAAATTATCTTATGTTTTGCGTGAAAAGCTCTATCATCTGTCTCTAGACAAATTAGACCACCATTCTTCAAGCTCTTACCAAGAGCTAAGCACCAGGCCAAACACTTGGATATTTCCGACAACCTTTTTTGATAGATAGGATCATCAACCTCATTTTAAAAATGAAGATGTTAAAGCAAAGATGACAAATGACCATCTCCAAGTCACACTGTGGCATGAATCTTTCAGTGTTTAAACCCAGAGAGGAACTCCAGAGACCAGACTCAACCATCATCATTCAATACTCCATCCATTATTCCTGTGCTATACTCTATGATCCATCAATCTGGAGCTACAAATACTTCATGAGAAATCACTTCTTAAAACACACTAAAAAAAAAAAAAACTTAAAAAGTGAGTTTATACTTTGGCAAAATAATCTTCTAAAAAGTAGGGTAGTTTAAAGTTCTAAAAATAGTATCATATTCGTATCATATCAAAAAAGGTACATACACCATTAAAGAAATAACATTTTAAGAAACAAATTCTCAGTAAGATGTTCACATCAGAATACAAAATGATATATCTAGAAAAACTGTTGAACTGCAAACAATCCGGGTGTGAGTCAGAGAGTAATAGGACAGGCCTGAACACCAGGGATATAGATTTGATTGCATGTGACTTATGTCAACTTTGAAGAAATCAAGAGCAAAATATAAAAAGCAAGGCAATGGGAATGTTTCTAAATGAGCCATTCAGCCTCTAAGGCAAGTTATATGGTAGCAATTGAAATTCAAAGGGAAAGCCAGGTTTATACATTGCTTGTTCATACACTCTTTCAAATACCATAAAAACTCTATTTTTTAAAATAGCAATATACTACTTCAAAATTACTAATGATATCTGGTCAGCCATCAGCTTAAAGCTCTAACTGGTCACCTGGTTGGGTCCCTGAAATTACAGTACCTAATCAGTCATAACAAATAAAAATTAATATTTATATTTTCTATTATTCAAAAAGGATTTACAATCCTGCATTCAGGTGATAGAAAACTTAAAGCTTTGTGCAAGTGTGTGTGTGTTTTTGTTATTCAAATTTTCTACTGATTTTTTAATAGACATTTTTAGAGGTTCACAGCAACCTAAAGCTATGAGCAGAGAGCAGAATAATCCCCTACATACTCCCTACCCCACATACGCATAGCCTCCTTCATTAACGTCTACCACAAGAGCGCTGCATTTGTTTTAATCAATGAACTACACTGACATATAATTATCACCCAAAATCCATAGCTTACATTAGGGTTCATTCTTCGTGCTGTACATTCTATTTGTTTGAACAAATTCATAATGACATGTATTCATCATTATATTATCATACAGAGTCTTCTCACTGTCCTAAAAATCCTCTGTGTTCTGCCTATTCATCCTTCCCTTCCTCCTGACCCTGCATAACTGAACTTTTTACTATATTTTTGCCTTTTCTAGAATGTCATATAGTTAGAATCACACTGTAATCATACTTTCCAAACTGGCTTATTTCACTTAGTCATATGCATTTAAATTCCTTACATGTCTTTTCTTAGCTTTTTAATACTGAATAATTTTCCACTGTCTTGATGTGCCACAGTTTACTTATCCATTCACCTACTAAAGGACATCTTGATTGCTTCCAAGTTTTGGCAACTATGAACAAAGCTGCTATAATCCATGTACAGATTTTTGTACCTCCTTTGGGTAAATATCAAGAACCACTATTGCTGAAGCATGTGATAAAAGTATGGTTATTTTTTTAAGAAACTGCTGAACTGTCTGCCAAAGTGGCTGTTCTTGCTGACATTCCCACCAGAAATGAATGAGAATCCCTACTGTTCTATATCCTTGGCAGCATCTGGTATTGCGAATGTTCTGGATTTTGGCCATTTTGATAGGTGTACAGGTATCACATTGTTGTTTTAAATTGCACTGATCTTGATGATATATATTGTGGAGTATCTTTGCATATGCTTACTTGCCATCTGTATATCTTCTTGGTAAGGTATCCACGCAGATCTGTGGCCCATTTTTTTAACTGGGTGGTTTGTTTTCTTACTATTAAGTTTTAAGAGTTCTTTTTTTGTATTATAGTCCTTTATCAGATATGTCTTTTGCAAATATTTTCTCCCAGTCTAAGGCTTGTCTTCTCATTCTCTTGAATTTTTTTTTATTTTAATGGAGTTCAGCTTTTCAATTATTTATTTTGTGGAATGTGTCTTTGTTATTGTATCTAAAAAGTCATCACCAAGAAATAGAGAAGATGGCACAATAGGAAAACCCTGAGTTCACCTCCTCCCATGAGTAAATAAAAATAACAATTACTTATAGAGAAACCATGTGTGAAAACAATCTGAAGACTGGCAGGAAAGATTTTCCACAACTAAATACCTAAAGAAGGAACCACAAGACAGGTGGGAGGGGTAGAGATGTGGTGTGGTCAAGATCCACACTCTCAAATAGAAGACTCACAATATAGGAGCATAATCACAATTGCAGAAGTTCTCCCCAAGGATTTGAGGGATATGAACCCCACATCAGGCTCCTCACCCAAGGGTCCTGCACTGGAAAGACAAGTCCTCAGAATATCTGGCTTCGAAGACTAAAAGAAAGCTAAAGGGTTGTAGGAAACAGTGACTCTCCTCTCAAAGGACACACACAAAATCCCACACTCGCCAAGACACAGTGCAGGTACAGCAATTTGATAGAGGCCGAGGTCATCCACCTTTTAATTCTGGAGAGCCTCCTGGAGCAGCAGGAGGCAACTGGGACTCCCCATGGGGATACAGACATCGGTGGCAGCCACGTTAAGGAACTTGTTCTATCACAAGGATACTGGTGCTGGCAAGTGCCATTTTGGAAACCTCCTCTAGCCTATTAGCACCAGGAGCTTACCCACCCACTATCAGGCTGGCACCAGGCCCAGGACCCCCAGCACGGAGCCAGCTACACTAGAACCTGGGCCCAAGCACGAGTGGGTGGGCATGAGCCCTGGGCCTCTCTGGGCTCCACCAATCAGTGGGCTGGAGTCACTGCATGGGGTATTGCCTGGCAGACAACCAGGCCAGAGGCTGACCTTGCCTAACAGCGTGCTCTCAGTAGCCATTCCTGCCAAAACAGGCCCATGCAGCCCACATAAGGGGCACCCCTAAGCATAGTGCTCTAGTGATTAGAGAGGAGTACACTGCTGAACCCTATAGAATGTCTCCTACATAAGTCCAATTCTCCAAGATTGGGAAATGTAACCAATCTACTGATACACAGAAGTAAGGAGAGAATTAGGCAAAATGAGGAAACAGGAATATGTTCCAAACGAAGGAACAAGAAAAAAAATCACAGAACTAAGCAAAGTGGAGATAAACAATCTAGCAGATAAAGAGTTCAAGGTAATGACCACCAAGAGGCTCAACAAACTTGGGAAGAAAAATGGATGAACACAGTGAGAAATTTAACTAAGAGTTAGAAAACATAAAGAAGAACCACACAGAGCTGAAGAACACAAACTGAAATAAAAAATACACTAGAGGGAAACAATACCAAGTCAGAAAATACAGAGGAACAGATCAGAAAACTAAAAGACAGAAGAGTGAAAATCGAGTGAATAGAAGACAGAAGCATTATTTAAAACAAGAATAGTTTAAGAGATCACTTTCACATCAACTGTGCTAACATTCAGGATACAGGGGTCCCAGAAAGAGAAGAGAGAAAGGGGCAGAGAAACTACTTGAAGACACAATAGATGAAATTTTCCTAACTTGGGAAAGGAAACAGAATATCTAATTCTAGGAGCAAAGAAAATCCCAAACACAAGGAGCTCTAAGAGGTTCACAACAAGATACACTGCAATTAAAATGGTAAAAATTAAAGATGAAGAGAGAATCTTAAAAGCAACAAGGTAAAAGCAACAAGTTACATACAAGGGAATTCCTGTAAGACTTTTCAGCAGACACTTTGCAGGCCAGAAGGGAGTGGCATTCAAAGTGATGAAATTAAAACACCTACAACCAAGAATATTCTACCTAAGAGGCTATCATTCAGATCTTAGAGAGAGATAAAGAGTTTCACAGGCAAGCAAAAGCTAAAGAAGTTTATCACTACCAAACTGGCTTTACAAGAAATGTTAAAGGAACTTCTGTAAGCAGAAAAGAAAAGACTATAACTAGAAATACAAAAGTAATGAACTGGAAAATCTCACTGGTAAAAGCAAATATACAGTAACAGTACTACTGTATATTTTTACTACTCATAAAGCTAGTAGGAAGGTTAAAAGGTAAAATTACATATATCCACAATTACTAGTTAAGGGATACACAAAACAAAAAAATGTAAAATTGGATGTTAGCAACATTAAATGTGGATGACGGGAGTAAAAATGTAGGGGTTTAGATAAGTTCAAACTTAATGTATCATCGACTTATCAACATACATTGTTATATGTAAACTCACAATAACCACAAACCAAAAATCTCTAACATATAGTCTCCCAAAGCAACAGAAATCAGAGCAAAGATCAACCAATGGGACCTAATCAAGCTGACAAGCTTTTGCACAGCAAAGGAAACCAAAAAGAAAACTAAAAGACAACTTACAGAATGGGAGAAAATTGTTTCAAATGACACAACTGACAAGGGCTTAATCTCTAAAATATATAAACAACTGATGCAGCTCAACTGCAA
>PVHT021183527.1:1741921-1785988 GCA_004024745.2 Catagonus wagneri | reverse complement strand
AGTGAAGCAAGTCAGAAGGAGAAAGACAGATGTCATATGAAATCTCTTATAACTGGAGTCTAAAACACTGCACAAATGAACATCTCAACAGAAAAGAAAATCACGAACTTGGGGAACAGACTTGTGGTTGCCAAGGGGGCGGGGGAGGGGTGGGAGGGAATGGGGATAACTAGTGCTTTAATGATGGAATAGCAAGGAGTTCCAACTGTATTGCACGGGGAACTATATCTAATTACATGTGACAAATCCATATATGTACATGTAATCGGGTCACCACATGGTGCAGTTGGAAAATCTGACAGAAATCTGTAAACCAGCTATAATGCAAAAATAAAAAATAAAAAAAGAGTAAACCTGAAAAAAAAACAGTAAGATGATTCTGATTAAAAGTTTATCAACTTTATCTTTTCAAAGACTCAGCTTTTAGTTTCATTGATCGCTTCTATTGTTTTCTTAGTCTCAACATCATTTATTTCTGCTTTTATCTTTATATTTCCGTCAATTAACTTTTGAGTTTTGTTTGTTCTTCTTTCTCTAGTTGCTTTAGCTGTAAGGATAGGTTATTTGGGAATTTTCCTGCTTCCTGAGGTAAATCTGTATTGTTATAAACCTCTGAGAACTGCTTTTGCTGCATAGCATAATTTTGGATCATCAACTTTTTATCTTCACTTGTCTCTAAATATATTTTATTTCTCCTTTTGATTTCTTCAATGACCAGTTGGTTGTTTAGTAACACACTGTTTAGCCTTTGCGTGTTTGTGCTTTTTGCAGTTTTTTACTTGTAAATGATCTCTAATCTCATAGTATTGTGGTTGGAAAAGATGCTTGATGTGATTTCAATTTCCTTAAGTTTACCTAGGCTTGCTGTGTCTCCTAGCATATAATATATCCTGGAGAATGTTCCAAGTGCACTTGATAAGAATTTATATTCTGCTACTTTCAGATGGAATGTTCTATGAATATCAATTAGGTCTACCCAGTCTACTGTGTCATTTAAGGGTTGTGTTTTCTTATTTTTGGTCTAGATGATCTGTCCACTGATGTAGATGGGGTGTTAAAGTCCCCTACTGTTACTGTGTTACTGATTTCTTTTTTTATGTCTGTTAACATTTGCCTTATATACTGAGGTGTTCTTATATTGGGTGCATATATATTTACAATTGTTATATCTTCTTCTTGGATTGATCCCAATTTTGGTCCAGTAGAACTAGTTCTGGACTACCAATTGTGAGAGAATAAATTTCTGTTGTTTCAATTCATCAAGTTTGTGGTAATTTGATATACCAGCCATAAAAAACTAATATGCTCTAATTGATAAATTTCTCACAAGATCTGAGTTCACAAGTCTGAAACTACTTTACATGTATCCTAGGGTTGAACAGAAAGTAAACAAATTACAGATAATAAAAGCCAGGTTTTTCACTATCAGAAAAAGAAGTTACAAGTAAGCCAAAGGGGATACAGGAATAACCTTCATGTTGCTGGAGTTATCTGTGTAAGTTCATGTTTTGTTTTGTTTTGTTCTGATCACGTATTTCATTAAATAAAAGACACATGTATGTATAGATTGTTTAGTATACACGTACCTGTCTCCTTGCACCGTATTATTCTGAGAGAGCCTGGCTTTGTCCACTGAGAAGTAGTGATACTCCAGGAACTACCATGTGCTCCTTTGAGGATAAATCAGAATTTGGAGTGAGACTATATACTCTCATATACTGAGACTATCTTTCCTAACTGTAGAGAAAAAATAAATAATATTAAAATTTTTTCTTAAGCATAATTAGATATGCAGTGTTAACTGTTGGACTAGATAAGAGAAGGTTCTGGAATTGGAACCCATATTTCTGAAATCTTATTGAGTAGAAGTGGAGACAAATTCCTATTCTGAAGATTGTAGCAAATTTCATTTATCTTTAGGGGAATACAACTCTTTAAAAATTATCTTTAGAAGGCTATTTGACTATACCAAGTTATTTTTATGATCTGTATTAGAAATACTGCACATGCCTCCACCAGCTGGAGGACCTGTGACATTCAAACACAACCAAATAACTCTTGATTCCTTTCTCCGTTTACCGAGATAGTATTCCATTAAATTTACTTAAGACATACTTTTCCAATTTGGAGTGTCAGGAACATCAAACAAGAAAAGCAGTTATTATCACCTGAAACTTACCACTTGCATACACTGGACCACTGTAATTGCCTCCTAATTGCTTTAACTCTAATTTCTCACAACTCTAACTGTAGAGTTTGTTTAATCTTTCTTAGCCATTTCTTTTCTCTTGCAACTCTTGCATTTAAGAAACAAATTTCTGGAGTTCCCTTCATGGCTCAGTGGTTAACGAATCCGACTAAGAACCATGAGGTTGTGGGTTCGATCCCTGGCCTAGCTCAGTGGGTTAAGGATCTGGCGTTGCCATGAGCTGTGGTGTACGCTGCAGACGTGGCTCGGATCCCACATTGCTGTGGCTATGGCTAGGGCCGGCAGCTACAGCTCCTGTTAGACCCCTAGCCTGGGAACCTCCATATGCCGCGGGTGCGGCTCTAGATAAAGGCAAAAAGACCAAAAAAAAAAAAAAGAAAGAAATTCCCTATTGGCCTCAGAAACCAAGTAAAAACACTTCAAGAAACTCTATAATCAGTCCTACTGTATCTGTTAAATTCAATTTCTAACATTATTCTCCAAGTACGCCTATTCTTGAATTTCCTCCATATATTAAATCTATGATTGCATTTTTCTTTTGTTCATTTATTTCCCTTACCTAGAGAGTTCTCCCTGCCTCCTTTACCAATTCAGTTCAACTCTATAAATTCAACAAGATTAATGAAATCCTATTAAACACTGGCCACTGAAGTTAGGCAATAAAAAATGCAAAGCTAAAAAAAAGACATCAATTTTATATTCAAGAATTTTACAGTCTACATACCTTTAAAGTCCCAATTCAAATCCTACTTCTTCAATGAATCCTCCCAAGGCTTTTCAGTTCATGATGACCTTTCTTTTCTAACTCTTAAGGTACTCATTCTCTTCTCTAGCAGAGACAAAATTATAAACAACAGAATTTGATTGTCAACTATTTTATCCTAATGTGTTTTTGTTGTTTCCTAAGTTTTGTCTCAACTAAATTATAAGTCCCTTAAGTATAAGACTACATCTTTTAGCTCTTTTATATGCCTTCGAAATGTAATATACACTGCAGATAATTTAAAAACAATTTTAATTTTACTTCTTTTATTGATACATGATAAATCTAATCATACTGGTACACTACACATCTATTTACAGTAAAAATAAATCATGGAATCAGTAGGTCCCACGGCTAAACCAGTTTTGAACCTCTTACTATATAATAAGCCAGTTACAACATTTTTATTCTTTTCACATGTGTCCAATGTCTTCATTACATGAAAAACTGCCAAATAAGTCACAGGATCAATGAAATAATAAAAAGAAAAAAGAAAAAGACATAAAAAGAAAAATTACAGCTTAACTGAAATTTTCATCTTTCAACCAGGTGTTAAAGGTTTTTAAAAACACAGATCAAGAATTCCTGTCGTGTCGCAGGGGAAACGAATCTGAGTAGGAACCATGAGGTTGTGGGTTCGATCCCTGGCCTCGATCAGTGGATTGGGGATCTGTCATTGCCATGAGCTGTGGTGTAGGTCACAGACACAGCTTGGATCCTGCGTTGCTGTGGTTGTGGATGGCCGCTGTAGCTCCAATTAGACCCCTAACCTGGGAACCTCCATATGCCGCAGGTGTGGCCCTAAAAAGCAAAAACAAACAAACAAACAAAAACACACAGAGATTAAAGTTTCCTTATGTTCTTTATACTACTAGTTATATCATACTCT
This sequence comes from Catagonus wagneri, assembly GCA_004024745.2. NCBI lineage: Eukaryota > Metazoa > Chordata > Mammalia > Artiodactyla > Tayassuidae > Catagonus > Catagonus wagneri. Next base: position 1,782,127 of record PVHT021183527.1, on the reverse strand, counting down.
TGATTTCTAAAAAGTTTGGAAAGGCTTAATTTAATACAATTGTGATAAGGACACCCTGAAGAAATAAGATTGATTTTCACTCCAAATTTGGATGTTGAGATTGATGACACCACACACTACAATAGAGCATGAAAAGGTTTATTACTCACATAACATTATCTGCAGAGAGCAGACCAAGACTCCCAAACTACTATGAAAATGGCTTGATAGAACAGAGGCTGGCTTTCGGTTTTTATGGTGAGGAGGGGTCAACCAAGGCAAGAGTTCCCATACATGGTTTGAACTTACCACTGGAGCCAAAGGAGGAAACACCTGTGCTTTCTTATCAGACAGACCAGATATGGGGTGGAAGGGGAAGAAAACTGTCAGTAGTCACACATCAAAATATGGATTCAGATTTTTTATTACTTGATAACACAATACAAGCTAATTTTAAAAAGCACAAAATACAAAGATATTGAGCAATATGTTTATATAATTTCATCAAATTTTAATTATTTTCATTTAGGCTATATAATTGACCAGCAAATCAGGCATATAAAACATAAAGATGAATTTTTTGTTGAAGACAGGAAATAAAATTCTAAATGTTCCTCAAAAAGGTTTAAACAAAGCTATATATATATTAACAGTATTACCATTAATGCAGTCATCTAATTTTAAGAAATTACTTTAGCTTTTCATATTTAATTTCCTTCTATTAAAGATATTAGAATAACTGATTACATTTGAATTTGTGTTATATTAGAAGAAAATAACACGTATTATTCACTATCAATAACAAATTCTTAGAGAGCATTAAAGTACCACTCCTTATAGTGCAGCAGTGAAGCACTGGTTCTATATGAATATAAGCTTACAAAATCAAAACCAAAATAAATAATGATAGGTAATGTTGCAAATAAAAACAAAAGTAGATGACAACATCTTAATTTCCTTTAATATTTAAATAAATATAATCAAAAATGAAACTATGGTAACCCATTATTTCTTTAATCAACAAAAGAAAGTGGTCTTCGTAGCTTAAGAGTAATGTAAATTTATGCCCTAGATGATTAGAGAGTAGTAAAATAATTCAATAAATTAGCAACTAGTTCAAAAAAAAGTAAATTGTGCAGTATTTTGTGAGGAGGATGAAAATCCTTTTACAGAAGAAGGTGCTGAGTTTTGATCCTGTTCAAATGGAAATGGAAAACTAAAATCATCTCTTCCAGCTCCAAATATATGAGTTGAAGAGTCTGATGGAAAAGAAAAAGTAAAGGCATCTTCTCCTTCTGGTTTCCCAAATAAGTTTCCTGAGGAAGATAAACATTATAATATCATGCTATTCATGTTACATAGTTTGCATAACCTACAAAACTACAGCATACTGCATACAATAAGTAGGGTAGCACTGAATCAGATTTTTTTTTTTGTCTTTTTAGGGCCGTACCCATGGTATATAGAGGTTCCCAGGCTAGGGGTCAAATCAGACTGTAGCCGCTGGCCTACGCCACAGCAACAGCAATGCCAGATTCGAGCTGCATCTGCTACCTACACCACAGCTTACCACAATGCCGGATTCCTAATCCACTGAGGGAGGCCAGGGATCGAACCTGTGTTCTCATGGATGCTAGTAAGATTTGTTTCCATTGAGCCACAACAGGAACTCCCTGAATTAGTTTTTAACTGTTTTTCTCTTATGTGTAAAAAAGTATTATCCTTTATACTATGAAAGGTTTAAACAGGTTCAAACTTAAACACTACTTCGATGTAATTTGAATTCAAATACACAAAGAACTTGTATATAAGGCAAAAAAAAAAACATTAAATGAAAAGAATAACACAAACAGAAATAAGTGTACACAGAAAACATAAGGGTTATATTATTTAAGACTATAATTATAAAAATTTATTTTCAATATCTTAATTATAATTTTTAATTCTTAAACAATTTAAAGTCTGTAGTAATCTGAAGACTTACTTGAAATGTCTTTTAAGCAGCAATATTTTTCATAGAGAACCAATTTAATTAATACGTTAAGCAAAATAATATACTTTGTGTCACACTTTGAAATTTCATATATTTTCAAAATCTCAGTTACTTCTTGCTAAATAAAGCTCAGCCAGCCAGCAAGAAGGTGGAGCGGTGGATGAGCAGATGAATAGATGGATGGATAGTTGGACAGAATGATCCTTGAGTTCTCCTCATTTTAATTTTCCATTGCCTTCAGTACATATCCATAAGACAAAGAAAAGTAGCTATGACAGCTACAGATTCAGAAAGAATTAAAAATCTTGCATCTCCCTTGGAAAAAATTGATCTGACATTATTTTAATTTCAGAAAAGAGGTTCATATGAAGTGTTCATAAAACTTCTATGATCACTGTAAATAAAATAATGCATTACTGTGCAATATTACTATGTAGCCTAGGTGCTGTGGAGAATTCAAAGGTTAAACAAAACACAGTCCCTGCCTTTAAATAACCTGTGATTAGAAAAGATCTGATATATAGTCATCAATAAAGACACATGGTAAAATACAAAAAAAAAAAAGGTATTTTAAGGAGTTCCCATCATGGTTCAGTGGTAACGAATCTGACTAGTATCCATGAGGATATGGGTTCAACCCCTGGCCTTGCTCAGTGGGTGAAGGATCCTGCATTGCCATGAGCTCTGTTGTAGGTCACAGACGCAGCTTGGATCCTGTGCTGCTGTGGCAGTGGCAGAGGCCGGCTGGAAGCTATAGCTCTGATTTTACCCCTAGCCTGGGAACTTCCATACACTATGGGTGCGGCCCTTAAAAAAAAAAAAAATTTAAAGGAGACGTTCAGAAAAAATGAGGGAGAGGTTTTTCCCCCAAAAAAATAGAAAATAAATTTTATTTCTATGTAACAACTAAAAATTCAGAAAAAAATCTTCAAAATTTACAATTTGTAATAGTATGTGCAGAAGTCTCATACCTGGAAATAATCTAATTAAATACAGATACTTCACTTTTATCTTGTTTTAAAAATAACTAATGGAAAGTCAGTTCTAGTTGCTGCAAGTCTGGTGTTGATTTTAGAAGTTTTCATAGACTAAGTTACTTAGTCTTCAGATAATTTCCTCTTTACTTCCTAGTAGGCAATCAGAGTCCCAAGTTTCTATGGTTTTAGGAATACTCCTCACCCAGTCCCTTTTAGGGAGAGACCTTTTTGCAAAGGAATGTTAAAAGGGAAAATAAAAAGGTCTTACAGAAGAGAACTTGGTCTTGAAAGATAGTTAGAAAGAGATGGAGGCTGAGGATGTCAGTAATAAAAAAGTGGATAAGAGGGTGCAGGCATATTTAGGATGCAATGAGTTCTTCAGTTTGGCCAAAGCACAGGTTATTCTTATAAGAGAAAAGACTTAATTAGGAGCTAGGTTAGAAACTAGGAGCATCATTTGCTCCTCCATGGGGAGCCACTAAAGGTATTTAACCAGGGCAATGAGATGGCCAAAATTATGCATAAGGAAGAGTAACTGGGGTATGATCCATAAGTAATCTAAAAAAATGAAAAGCCCAATTAAGATGTTACTGCAACAGCCCAAGTGAATGGTAGTAAGAGTTGGAAATCTAATGATTTCAATAAAATGAAAATAGAAAATAAATTTTTTAGAGAAATAACTCATAATACTAAAGACTAAAACCATAAAGTACTGAAAGAAGTTTAAATTATCACTGAAGTTCTGAGTCTTGGCAACTAGAATAATGGAGATACCATTAATACATCAGAAGAACAAGTTTGATTTCAGATATACTGTTTTTAATGTCAACAAATGTCTTAGATATAAAGAGATATCAATCACACAATTATAAAGAAATTATTACCAAATGGCTTCACTGATGAATTTTACAAAACATTTAAAAAATAATTTATGCTAATCTTTCTCAAACTCCTCAAAAAAACCTTGAGGGAACACTTCCAAACTTACTTTATGAGGCATTACCTTCATATCAGTCAGACAAGTATACCACTATAAAGAAAAAAAAACTACAGACCAGTCTGATGATATAGATAAAAGCTGCAAACCAAATTAAGCAGCACATTAAAAGGATTATTCATTACTCTAGAGGTGGATCAAATAAGACATTGTTGTAACTTATGTCAAAGAGTGTTCTGCCTATGTTTTCCTCTAGGAGTTTTATAGTATCTGGCCTTACATTTTCCTCCAGGAGTTTTATAGTATCTGGCCTTACATTTAGGTCTTTCATCTATTTTGAATTTATTTTTGTGTGTGGTGTTAGAGAATGTTCTAATTTCATTCTTTCACATGTAGCCGTTCAGTTTTCCAAGCATCTATTGAAGAGATTGTCTTTTCTCCACTGTATGTTCTTGCCTCCTTTGTCACAGATCAGTTGACCATAGGTGCCTGAGTTTAGTTCTGGGCTTTCTATCCTGTTCCATTGATCTATATTTCTGGTTTTGTGCAAGCATCATACCATTTTGAGGACTGTAATACTTCAGACTATTGTAGGATAGTCTGAAGTCAGGAAGCCTGATTCCTCCAGTTCCATTTTTCTTTTTCAAAATTGCTTTGGCAATTGGTCTTCTGTTTCCATACAAGTTTTAAAATATTTTGTTCTAGTTCTGTGAAGAATGTCATTGGTAATTTGCATTGAATCTGTAAATTTCCTTGGTTAATACAGTCATTTTGACAATACTGATTCTTCCAATCCAAGAACATAGTGAATCTTTCCATCTGTTTGTATAATCTTTGATTTCTTTCATCAGCATCTAATAGTTTTCAGAACATAGATCTTTTGTCTCTTTAGGTAGGTTTATTTAGGTATTTTATTCTTTTTCATGCAATAATAAATAGGATGGTTTCCCTAATTCCTCTTTCTTATCTTTCACTGTTAGTATATAGAAATACAATAGATGTCTGGTTATTAATTTTGTATCCTGCAACTTTACCAAATTAATTGATGGACTCTGTTTTATGGAAGTGTCTTCAGGATTTCCTAAGTATAGATAGTATTGCGTCATCTGAAAAAAGTGACAGTTTTACTTCTTTTCCAATTTGGATTCCTTTTTTTTTTTTTAATTTGGTCTTTTTATTGGGGGGGGGACTAGGGGTAGAATCAGAGCTATAGCCGCTGACCTACACCACAGCCACAGCAATGCCAGATCCATTTCTGCAACCTGCACAACAGTTCACAGCAATGACAGATCCTTAATCCACTGAGCAAGGCCAGGGATCAAACCTGTATCCTCATGGATGCTAGTTAGATTTGTTTCCCCTGAGCCCAATTTGGATTCCTTGTTTTTTTTTTTTTCTTTTTCTTCTCTGATTGCCATGGCTAGGACTGCCAAAACTATATTATAGAACAGTGATGAAAGTGGACAGCCTTGTCTTGTTTCTGATTTTCACGGAAATACTTTGTTTTTCACCACTGAGAATGATTTTAAGTTATGGGTCTGTCACAGACAGCTTTTATTCTGTTGAGGTAGGTTCCCTCTATGCCCACTTTCTAGAGAGTTTTTATCAAAAATGGGTGCTGAATTTTGTCCAAAGCTTTTTCTGCATCTATTGAGATGATCATATGGTTTTTATTCCTAGGTTTGTTGATGTAGTGTATCACACTGATGGAGCTGAGGATACTGAAGAATGGTTGCATCCCTGGGATAAATTCCACTTGAGGATGGTGTATGATCCTTTTAATATAGAGTTGGATTCTGTTTGCTAATATTTTGTTGAGGATTTTTAATTATCAGTGATATTGGTCTGTAATTTCCTTTTTATTTTGTGGTACTTTTGTCTGGTTTTTGGAACCTAATTAAGCTCAAAAGCTTTTGCACAGCAAAGTAAACCATAAAAAAAGGAAAACCCACAGAATAGGAGAAAAATCTCTGCAAATGATGCAACTGAGAAGGGCTTAATCCAAAATATACAAATAACTCATACAACTCAATTACAAAAAAACAACCCAATCGAAAAATGGGCAAAAGACCTAAAGAGACATTTCTCCAAAGAAGACATATGGATGGCCATTAGGCATATGAAAAGACGCTCAACATCACTAATTATTAGAGAAATGCAAATCAAAACCACATTGGGGAGTTCCCGTCATGGCACAGCAGAAGCGAATCCAACTAGGAACCATGAGGTTGTGGGTTTGATCCCTGGCATCGCTCAGTGGGTTAAGGATCTGGCATTGCTGTGAGCTGTGGTGTGGGCTGCAGACGCGGCTCGGATCCCACATTGCTGTGGCTGTGGCGCAGGCCAGCAGCTGTAGCTCCGATCAGAACCCTAGCCTGGGAACCTCCACCTGCCGTGGGTGCAGCCCTAAAATGACAAAAGGCGAAAAAAAAAAAAAAAACATACTTGGGATACCACTTCACACCAGTCAAAATGGCCATCATTAATAAGTATGAAAATAACAAATGCCAGAGTGAGTGTGGAAAAAAGGGAGCACTCCTACACTGCTGGTAGGAATGTAAATTGATACAACCACTATAAAAGTGTGGAGGTTCCTCAGGAAACTAAATATAGAACTACCATATGATCTAGCAATCCCAATCCTGGGCATATATCCAGACGAAACTTTCATTCAAAAAGATACATGCATCCCTATTTTCATTGCAGCACTCACTATTCACAATATGCAAGACATGGAACAAGCTAAACATCTATTGACAGATGAATGGATTAAGAAGATGTGGTACATATATACAATGGAATACTACTCGGCCATAAAAAAGGATGAAATAATGCCATTGCAACAACATGGATGCATCTAGACATTCTTATACTAACTGAAATCAGAAAGACAAAGACAAATACCATATCACTTATATGTGGAATCTAAAATATGGCACAGGAGTTTCCACTGTGGCTCAGTGGTTAACAAATCTGACTAAGAACCGTGAGTTTGAGGGTTCAATCCCTGGCCTTGCTCAGTGGGTTAAGGATCCGGCATTGCCATGAGTTGTGGTGTAGGCTGCAGACATGGCTCAGATCCTCCATTGCTGTGACTGTGGCGAAGGCCGGTAGCTACAGCTCCTGTCAGACCCCTAGCCTGGGAACCTCCATATGCCACGGGTGCGGCCCTAGATAAGGCAAAAAGACAAAAAAATAAAAATAAATAAATAAAATAAAATAAAATATGGCACACATGAACCTACCTGCAAATCAGAAAAAGACATACAGATATAGAAGACAGACTTGTGGTTGCCAAGGGAGAGGGGAGTGGGGGTGGGATGGGCTGGGAGTTTGGGGTTGGTAGATGCAAACTGTTACATTTAGAACATATGTGCAGTGAGGTCCTGTTGTACAGCACAGGAAACTATAAACAGTCTCAGAATAGAATATGATGGAGATTAATATAAGAAAGAGAAGGTATATATGACTGGGTCACTTTGCTGTACAGCAGAAAGTGGCAAAACACTATAAATCAACTACACTTTAAAATAAATAACCAAATAAATAAATAAATAAATAAACGGATTATTCAATATCCTATTATGACCAAGTTCGATTTATACCTGGGATGCAAAGATGGTCTGATGTGTTCAAATCAATAAATGTTATATCACATTAATAGAATGAGAAAAAATCATAGAGTCATCTCAATATTTGCAGAAAAAGAATTTGACAAATTCAATCCATTCATGAAAAAACTCTTCTAAAAATTAGGTATGAAAAAAACTCATTTCAACATAATAAACATAATAAAGGCCATACACAATAAGCCCTCAGTTACCATCAAACTCAATATTAAAAGACTGAACAAGATCAGGAAGAAGACAAAAGTGCCCACTCTAACCACTTCCATTCAACTGCAGTATTAGGAGTCCTTAACGGAGCACTCAGGTAAGAAAAAGAAATAAAAGGCATCAAAATTGGAAAGGAAAAAGGTAAACTGTCTCTATCTACAGACATGATATTATATATAGAAAATCCTGAAGATTCCACCAAAAAACTATTATATCTAATCAACAAATTCATTAAAGCTGCAAGATATATAATAAATATACAAAAATCAGTAGTGTTTCTACATATACACAACAAATTATTTGAAAAAGATATAAACAAAATGATCCCATTCACACCAAAACAATTAAATACTTAGGAATAAACTTAACCAAAGAGGTGAAAAACCTCTATTCCCAAAACTGTAAGACACTGATGAAAAAAGTCAAAGGTAAAAATAAATGGAAAGGTACCTCATGTTCATGGATTGGAAGAATTAATATTATTAAAATGCCAATACTACCAAAATCCATGTATTGATTCAATGTGATATCTATCAAAATTGTAATGGCATTTTTAACAGAACCTGAAAAAACAATCCAAAACTTTTATATGGAACCACAAAAGAAAAGCCAAAGCAATCCTGATAAAGAACAAAAAGGGAGGCATTATACTTCCTGATTTCAAGCTATACTATAGAGCTCTAGTAATCAAAACACAGTGGTAGTAGTATAAAAACAGACAAATAGATCAATGTAACAGAACTTAAGAGGCCAGAAACAAACCCAAGCATACACAATTAACTAATATTTGACAAGGGAGCCAAGAATACTCAATGGAAAAAAAGACTTCAGTAAACTCTTGAAAAATAAGATATTCACATGTAAAAGAATGAAACTAGACCCCTATTTTACACCACTCACAAAAGTTAACTAAAAACAGAGTAAAGACTTAAATATAAGACAAAGCACCATGAAAATCTTAGAAGAAAATACAGGAAAAAAAGATTCTTGACATGAGTCTTGGGAAAAATTTCTTTGGATATGACACCTAAAGCACAAACAACAGAATGAAAAATAAATGGGATTACATCAAACTAAAAAGCTTCCACAAGAGAAACAATCAATAATGTAAGAAGACAACCTACAGAACTGGAAAATATATTTGCAAATCATATATCCAATAAAGGGTAATATCTAAAATATATAAAGAACTCATACAACTCAATTTAAAAAAAAAATTCAATTAAAAATGAGGAAACCTGGAGTTCCCGTCGTGGCTCAGTGGAAAAGAATCTGACTAGGAACCATGAGGTTGCGGGTTCGATCCCTGGCCTTGCTCAGTGGGTTAAGGATCCAGTGTTGCTGTGAGCTGTGGTGCAGGCTGCAGACACGGTTCGGACTCCACGTTGCTGTGGTTGTGGTGCAGACCGGCAGCTACAGCTCAGATTTGACCCCTAGCCCAGGAACCTCCATATGTCATGGGTGCAGCCATAAAAGGACAAAAAAAAGGTGGGGGGGGACCCTGAATGGGCATTTTCCTAAAGAAAATATACAAATGGCCAACAGGTATGTTAAAAGATGCCCAACATCACTAGTCCTTGGGGAAGTGAAAATTAAATCCCTAATGAGATATCATCTAATGCCTATAAGAATGGGCACCATCAAAAAGATGACAGATAACAAACGTTGGAGAGGATGTACAGAAACGGGAACCCTTATGCACTGTTGGTAGGATTATGCCCTGGTAAAGCCACTATGGAAAAAATATGGAAGTTTCTCAAAAAATTAAAAACAGAATTACTATATGATCCAGCAATTCTACTTCTGGGAACATATCCAGAGGAAACAAAAATACTACTTTGAAAAGATATATGCCACTCCATCTTCATGGCAGCATTATTTACAACAGCCAAGACATGGAATCTAAGTGTGCACCGATGAATAAGGATAAAGAAGCTGTGAGATATCTCAATATGTATACGTATATATACATGAGTACAATTCAGCTATAAAACAGAGAAAATCCTGTCACTGACAACAACATGGATGGAGCTTCAGAGCATTATACTAAGTGAAATAAGTCAGACATTGAATGATCTCGTATGTAGAATCTTTAAAAAAAAAGAAGAAAGAAAATCAAAATCACAGAAAAAGACATCAAATCTGTGGTTACCTGAGGTGAGGGTAGGGAGAGAGGAAGCTGGAAAAGGTGGTCAAAAGGTACAAACCTCCAGTTTTAAGATAAATAATACTAGGGATGTAATGTACAACATGATGACCATAGTTAACCTGCTGTGTGACATACATGAAAAATATTAAGGGAGTAAATTCTAAAAGGTCTCACAACAAAAAAGAAAAAAAAATTCTTCTGATTTATATTTGATGATGGATGCTAACTTAACTGCAGTAATCATTTCATAATATATGTACGCCAAACCATTGTGTTATACACTTTAAATTTATACAGTGGTGTATGACAGTTTTATCTCAATAAAACTGGAGAGAAAAAGTTCTGGAGGTTAGGAGGATTAGGAGAAGTCAGGGAGGGAAGATAAGAATTTGGTCATCACCTGTTTTATAATATTTGAAAATGATGAAGTAAATGAGTGTCAAATGAGAGTATTAAAGGGGAGAATGTAAACAGATTTAATATTTTAGATGGCAGGCATTAAAAGAATGTCTACAACTGGTAGATTTATTCTGGTCTTGGGGCATTTAATAACTATTTATGACAACTTCAAAAGTTATGCCTCATCCGAGTGAATTTCCAGATTCATATATAAAATTTCCTTCTTTCGGAGTTCCCATTGTGGCGCAGCGGAAACGAATCCAACTAGGAACCATGAGGTTGGGGGTTCAATCCCTGGCCTTGCTCAGTAGGTTAAGGATCTGGCGTTGCTGTGGTGTAGGTCGCAGGCGCAGCTCAGATCCCACGTTGCTGTGGCTGTGGCGTAGGCCGGCAACTGTAGCTCCGATTAGACCCCTAGCCTGGGAACCTCCACATGCCACAGGTGTGGCCCAAAAATGATAAAAGACAAAAAAAAAAAAATCCTTCTTTCACTTAGGTAACTAATATTCATTTTTCAATGACACTTCTAACTCTTGTCAATCTAAAATTAATTTCTTTAGTCTTTCATATTTCAATAAATGTTAATTCCATTCTTACGGTTATTTACGTCAAAATCTTGGCATCGCTCTCTTAATCCTTACATCCAGTCTATAAGCAAACCCTGACAATTCTACTTTCAGAAAATTTAATAAAAATCTGATCTCTTCTCACCACTTCCACTGATATTATCCTCACAATTATAAGTGCTCACTTGTATTATTTTAATAGCTCCCTGATTTCCCCTAGATTTCCATACACTATGTTCTCCATGTAACAGCCGAGCAATTTTTTAAAAATCTGTCAGATCATTTCAGTCCTTCCTGGAAACACTCCAATAGTGTTTCAAACAGAAAAAAAAAATACCCATTTCAAACAGAAAAAAATACCCCCAAGTCCTTAATGGTCTAAGAGCTCCATATGGTTTGCTCTCCCTCCAACCTCTCTAATACAATTTTCTACCAGTTTTTCTTTCCTTATCGATTCAAATCATATCATTTGAGCTGCTGTTCAATGAATATGCTGAGCATGATCCCATCTTGAGGCCTTTGCACCCTGCTGCCTAGAACACTTATCCCACTAGCTTGTACCTGCACTTCCTCAGGTCTCTGCTCAAATGCCATCTTTTAGCACTGTCTTATCTGACTCCCTTGTACCGGAGCAATCATCTTCCCAATTCCAGTACTCTCTAGTACCCTTACCCTGCTTTACTTTTCTTCACAATACTTATCCCCACAAGTAAGCAGAGTTAACATCAAGCCTGTGCTAATCCAGATCCACCTAGAAGAATGACCTTGGAGTCCAACTCCTCAGAGCACTGTTTTCTTAGAAAATACAGAATTAAGGTAAATGCAGAACTGTGTCTGTCTAGTCTACTGGATGGGACTACATTTGAATTAGAGGAGCTCTGGGTTAGTATACAGGTCTTGAGCCTCATGATTAGAATAATATTGAAAGACTGGTGGGAAACTGAGGCTACAGCTTTTGCATGTCAACGTGACCTGCCTGCACCATGCCTTTTGTCCATAGCAGTTTTACATGCCCCATGTGGGTGAGGTAACAAAAGCTTATTATTTGGATTAGCTGGTAGGCCTCTTAATGAGATAAAGATGCTGAACATTCTGTTATTTCCTATCTTGTATCTTTCTATAAAGCTAAGTAAATCTAAGGCTAAAAATTGTGACATGTGAGTCTACCAAATCACGCCCATACCAACTGTTGCTTAGTGTATTACCTGACATATAACCATTTATTTGACTATTTTTAGTTTCTCTCACTAGAACATAAACTCTATGAGAACTTTGCATTCTTGTCCACTATTTTATCACCACAGCCAAAAGCATTACCTGATATAAAATATACTATATCCAGACACATACATATATTTATATGTTGAATAAATAAATTAATCAAGAGGTAAAAGACTAAAGAAGATCCAGTAAAAAGCATCCGGGAGATAAGAACAAATATAAAAACTCCAGAAAAATGGGACTAGTCAACTACATCAAATGCTGCAAAGAGACTGAATATGACAATAAATACAAAGTACTCATAATGTCTGATAATCGATAAGTCAGTAGTAGTACTGGAAACAGCAAGTTTTGGGAGAGTAGTGAAAGAAGAAGCTAAATTGCAAGAAAATAATAATTAGTGAGTGGTACAGAGATAATAATTTTTAAAGAAAAACTAAGTGCGTAAGAAAATTAGACAAACTAAATACAAAGGGTGATGTTAACATACAGCAAACTTCAAATCACTTACCAATTTCTTGTTGTGATGAGAGTGGATTTAAATTTCCTGCAGAATAATGTTCATTAAACTGAAAAATAATTTCCATTAACTATTACTCATGACATCAGTAGAACAGTAAGTACAGCAGTTTCATTAGACTCTAAAGCCTACTTCTTCTAACAGGCATAATTAGAGTAGAAAAATGGCAATATTCTATATAACACATTACTATACTTAAAAGGAAGTCTATCTTCAAAACTATCATTCCAATATTAAAATAAAGCTTATTGATTTTATTTTAACAATAAAATAGTAATAGACAACATATACTGTACTTAGGATACTTCCTAATTTGGACTATTAATATAACCTAAAATTTTAATTAACTGTTTTATTTTGAAGGCCTTTAACAAATCAGTTATAGGTACTGCTTTTCTGACTATAAAAATAATACAAAGTACGACAGCTTCCTGTCAGTTCAAATGAAATTTTGCTCCCAAAGGAGTCTGTTTTTTCTGTAAAACAGGCTTTTTAAACAATGAGATCGTGAAACATAGTGTTCTGTCCTCTTTTTTTCCTTTTAACACTGTATTATGAGAATTTTTCCATGTCACTATTATTCCAAAACCTTATTCTTCTTATGGAATTTTAGTATTCCTCCATATGGACACACCATATAAGTTTCAATCACTCTTTTGTTTTAAACATTTAGGCTTGCTTTTTTTTTTGTCTTTTGTCATTTTAGGGACATGCCCGCAGCATGTGGAGGTTCCCAGGCTAGGCGTCTAATCAGAGCTACAGCTGCTGGCCTACGCCACAGCCACAGCAACGCGGGATCCGAGCCGCGTCTGCAAACTACACCACAGCTCACGGCAACGCGGGATCGTTAACCCCCTGAGCAAGGCCAAGGATCAAACCCACAACCTCCTGGTTCCTAGTCCGATTCGTTTCTGCTGCGCCACGATGGGAACTCCAAACATTTAGGTTTTTCTATTTCTTTTTCTAATGCAAATCACAAATAAATACTATTATGCACACATTTATATTTCTTTGACAATTAATGTGGAAATCTATTTTTTTCCAGTTTTTTTTTTTTTTTTTTTGCTGGACCCACAGCATATGGAAGTTCCCAGGCAAAGGACTAAATCTGAGCCTCAGACACAACCTACACCACAGCTGAGGCAAACCAGATCCTTAACCAACGAGGCTAGGCCAGGGATCAAACCTACACCACCTCGAAGACAACACCTGATCCTTAACCCACTGCACCACGGTGGAAACTCCTCCCAGAGATTTTCAAGTCACTTGAATTTCTTTTTCTGTGAATTGATATATTCACCATATGAACTCTGCCCACGTCTTATGAGGCAGTAGTTTTACTGGTACATTTTAGCTTTTTACATATTAAAGATATTAATTCTTTATCATATTATTATAAATATTTTACATCACATTATCATTTTGCCTTTAAAGTTTTTTAACATATAAAAATTTTGTATGTAACCAAACCCAAACCCTTTTTATTTTATTTTGGCTCTTCTTCTGCTGCTTTTTTTTATGCCTAGAGAATCCTTCCTCCTTTTAATATCTGATAAATATTCACTTATATTTCCTCTGAAATATTTTACAGTTAACATTTTAAAATTTAATATATCTAAAACATTTATAGGTATACAGTGTAAGACAAATGCCTAATTTATCCCTACTAATTTGTGGTCTTAGCTATATCACATTTTAAATTATTTTGTTTCAAGACATGATTGCCCATGCCGTTGATCAATCTAACACTCTTTGTACCACTATCCCACTATTTTGATCATTCTAGGTTTACAAGTTGTTTTAATATGCGGAAAACAAAGTTTCCCCTTAACAGTTTTCTACTTCATAATATTCTCTTCTTATTATCTGCTAGGGCTATAGTAATATATTCTCTTTCTTTCCTAATATAGGTAAACTATCTTATCTTTTTCTTTGTCAATCCAGCAAGTTTATAAATTTTGTCAGTTTTTTTCAAAAAACCAACTTTGGCTTTGCTAATTTTCTCTACTTTTTATATATTTCACTGAATCCTTAACTTTCTTATTTTTTTATTCTACTTACTTTGGGTTTACTTTGTTCTTTAACTTTCAAAGGTGAGGCTTTAGGTCACTACAGGCCTTTCCTCTTTATTAATTTAATAATTTAAATGGTTAATTAAATTAAAGTTATTATTTTGCCCTCGTTTTGGCAGCAAACTTCAATTTCTGATATGCTGCATTTTCATAATAACTCATTTCCAAATCTCTTCTAACCTCTGTCGTGATTTCTTCTTTCATCCATGGCCTAAATATTAAGGACTTTCCTAATATCTTATTGGTTTCTAATTTAATTCCACTGTTATCAGAGGACATACTCTTTACGATTTCTATCCTCTTAAATTTATTAAAAGTTATTTAATGGCCTAGAATATGGTCCATCTTGGTGAATCCACCATTAGCACTTGAAAAGAATATATATGCTGCTGTTGTTGTATGCGTTGTTCTATAAAAGTCAGTTAGGTCAAGAGTGTTGATGGAGTTGTTCGGATTTTACATAAGATCTTTCTTGATTTTCTGTCAAATTCTATCAATAACTAAGAAAGCAGTACTAAAAATCTCCGAATAAATTCGTATTTTTGTCTATTTCTCCCTATGATTCTGTCAACTTTTGTTTCTGTATTTTGAAGCTGTTATTAGGTGCATACACATGTAGATGAAAAGATCAACTAGTAACCCGAAAATTTTTTCACACTGAGAATATATGAAATTCAAACAAATTTAGTTTGTTTTTAACTAAAGCCAAATTAATTTTTAAATTGCCTTTAACTGCAATTTAAATCATTGCTATCCTACGATTCTGCTTTTATGAAGAGCTACCGATTTGGGGCACCTGAATTTGAAAACAAAAAGACAATGGGGGAACTTTGTTATACTATTAGTACTCAGATTATTTTAAAAAATTGCCTCCGTTCTGTACTCTGTCCCAAGACAGTTTGGTATTAAATAATTAGAATTATTTGAAATTCCAGATTACATTTTTTTTTAGAAATAAAACTTTAGCTTCTCATATTACCTGATGTGATGAGATTTCTGAATCAAATATAGAAGAATCAAATAAATTTAATCTAGGTGATCCAGAAGTATAACTCGTAAAAAAAGAAAATCCAGAGGACTCCTTTTGTGTTTGACATTCAGTAACTGCATTTCTATTTCTGATACAGAGAAATAAGAAATCATCAAAATGTTAAACACATATCATTAAATATTGCAGACTAGTAAGCACCACAGGCAATAACAGAGAGGTAAGAATTAGCACAGCAGGAAAAGGGAGGAAGTAGGTTATTGAAGTGACAAGACTGAAGAAGAAAACAAACCTATGGGTTTCGGTGGAGAATAATATTTTTTAAAGAGTAAGATAATCAACTATGAAATGAAATAATGAATTCCTACTGAGGATATACTGTCAGGCACTATTCTACATATTTGTATCATCAATTTACTTATTCCTCACAATAGTCCTATGAAATAGGTACTATTATTATCACCTCTATTTCACAGAAGATTTTGAAGCATAGAAAGATTAAATGATTTGTTCACAAGAATGTAAGTGCCTTTGGGATTTGAATGCAGCAATACAGATTCAAAGTCCAAGCTCTTAACCCTGATGCTATACTGTCCCCAAGATCTTGAAAGTAGTCACAAAATTTTAGTCTTAATGAGAAGCCAGCCATGACAGATTGTTTCATAAGGGAGTTAAATTATACAATAATTTGAGAAAAATAATTAGATAAGACAGTATATAACACAGTCATTAAAAGCATGAATTCTGGGAGTTCCCGTCGCGGCACAGCACTTAATGAATCTGACTAGGAACCATGAGGTTGCAGGTTCGATCCCTGGCCTTGCTCAGTGGGTTAATGATCCGGCATTGCCGTGAGCTGTAGTGTAGGTGGCAGACGCGGCTCAGATCTGGCATTGCTGTGACTGTGGCGTGGGCAGGCAGCTTGTAGCTCCGATCCAACCCCTACCCTATATGCCGCAGGTGCAGCCCCAAAAAGCAAGGAAAAAAAAAAAAAAGCATGTATTCTAGAGGCAGAACTGTCTGGGTTTCAATCTCAACTCTTTCACTGATGAGTTGTATCATCTGTGATTCTGCTTCCTCATCTATAAAATAAGGATAATAATGTACTATGTCTCATAAAGTTGTTTGAATATTAAAGGAGGAATATTTATAAAATACTTACACATAGTGCTATTAAGTATTTGTAAAATAGAAGTCTGAAGATACTTCCATAACTATCTCCAAGACCACTAATGAGTAACTTTGCAGATTGGCTTTCTTATCCATTGAGAGAGGTTTTAGTATACAACTGCCATATATTTTTACAGTTTTCAAATTTGATAATGAGTTCCACTTTGAACATGCTGTGTTTGAGTCAACAACATAATATTCATATAAAAACTCTTACTAGCAATTTAAAATACAGAGTAGAACACAAGTGAGAGATTCTTGAAGTGAAATCTGTTTGACATATATTTTAGAAGAACCTCAAGGTTCAGTACTAAGGAAAAGATTCAACTAAACAAAAAGGTTAAAAAAGAAGCATTATTTTCTTGGCTATAAATTACAGTTTATGGTTTCCAAAGTTTAAAAACGATGTTAAAGATATTTATGACTACCAACGTAAACCAAACAACATTAAGGAAAAATGACTGCTGGAACATTATTCAATAATATCCACAACTACGAAATGTGATAGTAACTTTTTCGCCTGACATTTAAAATTTTTCCATACTTTTTTTATTCTTCAAAAAATCTTAAACCTTACACTACTGAACTTGTTAAGTACTCATGATCTATGCCACTTCAGCTAAATGTTTCAGGGGAAATGGGGAAGATGATCTATGATGACACAATGTTAATAAATGTTCCAACACAAGAGTGACAGGTACATGAGAGTTCATTATACTAGTCTCTCTCTCCTTTGTATATTTGAAATATTCCATAATAGTCTACAGCCATACCACCCTGAATGCGCCTGATCTCATCAGAACTATTTCATAACAAATTTTTTTTAAGTTACAGGTATCAGGCATTTTACTATTCACATCAATTATTTATATAACTCAATATGTAGATTCTTTAATTATAATTATTAATTAAAATCTTACATTTGAAATGAGGGGGTTTTAGGTAATTTCTCCACAGATTCAGGTATTTTCACAGCTTCAGCAGTCCTTAAAAATACAGGAATTTCAGGAGTTTGTGGGAAAATCTCAGCCCTTTCTTCTACTTCATCACTATTACCTTCTACTGGCTTTCCAAAATGTTCTGTATATAAAACCTGCAAAATTCAAAGTAACAGAAAACTATAAAAATGAATGCTATTGCATTAATAAACACATACGCAAAAATGTGTGAGATTAAAAACATCACATTAATCTCATCATTTCATAGACAAAATAAATAAGAATAGTTGGTATAAGTAATACCAAACTATATGTCAAAAATAGGAAAATAATTACTTATAATTTTCTATTTTTTCTTTCCTTCCCAGCTCTATGTCACCTACTCCTACCTGAAAAAGTAACTGATAAACGAAACATACTCAGACTGATGAAGAAAAATGGTCAGGGAATTCCCATCGTGGCACAGCGGTTAACAAATCTGACTAGGAACCATGAGGTCGTCGGTTCGATCCCCGGCCTTGCTCAGTGTGTTAACGATCCGGCGTTGCCATGAGCTGTGGTGTAGGCTGCAGACGCAGCTCAGATCTGGCGTTGCTGCGGCTATGGTGTAGGCCAGCAGCAACACCTCCAATTAGACCCCTAGCCTGGGAACCTTCACATGCTGTGGGTAACGGCCCTAAAAAGGAAAGAAAGAGAGAGAGAAAGAAAGGAAGGTCAGGAATAATTTTTGTTTAAAAATTTCCATATCATTCTCTGGGTCAAGATTTGTTTACACTATTCCCTTGAAAGAGAAAAGCAATCCTACTCTTACTGGTTATGTTCTATGTACTTTTTGCCCTTTTAAGTTCATTATACTACTTTCTGTGCAAAGATTTAGAATTTGAATACTAATTTTCCAATATATCATTGTAGACTAGGTATATGATTTTTCAAATGTTTGTTACCAAGTCCCATTACAGAAACAATTTGGATCCCTCTATCAAAAAATTAAAATATGCTTCTTACCAGTGTTTCTTTATAGCAGAAGACTATTGTTACTATTAAAAAATATTTAAAAGATATTTTGGTGGCTGACTTAGCAAATCATTCAATCTAACCAAACAAAATGTTTTCTTCAGTCATGATTTAGCTGTTGTGTTGTCAATATATATAGCCAGTTATTAATGACAATTTTTTTCATTGACTTTCATGTAAATTTTTGTGGCTTCATTTTTAAATCCATAACTCCTTAAGGAGTTAAGAAATTCATTCCTATCTTGAATAGATGTTTTTCTATTTTGTCATCTGAAAGATTTATTGTTTTGCCTTATGCATTTAAGTCACAGCTACTATTTTCACCACAAACCTCTTCAAACCTCTGCAACATCACAGCAACTTGACTACCAAAATAATTCTAGATCTCACAAAAACAATCTTCATTATACTGAAGCTGAAATTAAAATGGAAACAGAATACTTTTATTTAACTTTTTATTTTTCAGCTGCACGCAACAGCATAGTGAAGTTCCCCAGCCAGAGATCAAATCTGAGCTGCAGCTACAAACTATACCACAGCTACAGCTACCCTGTATCTTTAACCCACGGCAATGGGTCAGGAATCGAACCAAAGTGGGCACAGAGACATCACCAGATCCTTAACCCACTACCCACAGCAGGAACTCCTGGAAACAGAATATTTTAAATTGAGATATTTTGCTTAGAAATTAGAAACCAAACATTTGACTTACTTGTGAAGTACATTTTGATTCTCTCAATTGTCTTACTGTCCCTTTATCTCCACACTCAGCATCTATTTGTTACATGAGAACAAACCATTTTTTTCTTTTTGTAATTTAATTGTAAATAAAACATATTAGTCAACATATGAAACCACCAATATTTAACTGTTCTTTTTCTACAAAGATGAAAATTTCATATAGTTCAACCCAATTAATAAAAATAAGGGAATAAAATCTATATGAACACTTTAACAAACAAAATTATAATGAAAACATCCATGTAATCACCACCTAGGTGAAGAAATGGAACATTATTATGAGTTCTCCAAAAGCCCCATATTCCCCATATCCTCTTCCTCAATGTAACACTATCTTGACTTCTAAGATAAAACCCTGATTGGCTTTATATAGTTCTACTGACTGAGCAATATAGTTTGTGTTTTCAGGTATTACATGATGAAATAATTGTTCTACATTCTCATCAACATTTAGTATTATCAGACTTTCCAAATTTTGCTAATTATGGGACAATGATAATCTTATGTATAATGATAATCTTATGTTTAATAATCTCTCACTGTGGTTTTATTTTTCAGTTAACTGATTTGCTGAACATCTTCTCATCTGTTTATCTGCCATGAAATTTTCTCTATTTGAGATGCCTATTTATTTTGCACATATTTCTATTTGGGTTGTCTGTTTTTCACTTCTTTGCAGAAGTTTTTAATACATTTTTGGAAACTAGTCCTTTGACGTTTTAAGTACTGAAAATATATCCTCCTCTTGCCTCGTATTCCTTTTATAGTATCTCTTGATGAACAGCAATTCTTAATTTTAAAACAGCAAATTTATCAACTTATCTTTTATAATTGTGCTTTCAAATTCCTTTTAAGAAATCCCTTCCTATCTTGAATAGATGTTTTTCTATTTCATCATCTGAAAGATTTACAGTTTTGCCTCACACATTTAAGTCACAGCTACTATTTTCACCACAAATTAACCTCTTCAAAATACAGGCTTGGAGATTGTTGAAAAGAGTCTTTCCTTCTTCCAAAATAATTATATGTCTTCCTGGGTGTAAAGCTTCACCATATATGCTCAGTGGCAGCAAAGACTATGCCAGATATATACATTTCCCCACATATCTGTATTAGCGGTGTACTGTTCATAGAGATTAGCTATTCCTCCCTTGTATAACACTCTGTCAGTCTAGCATATCTAGAGGATTATAAACAGGTGGAATAGATCACCTGGGAAGATAAAATTCTTCTTTTTCAGAAGAAAGCAGGAAGAATATCAATTTGCATAAAATAAGTATATTGTCTTGGTTGAATCTTATACTTAGAGTGATAGGTACAGCATATACCTATGCATATGACCATTGTGAATACGTATATATTTAAAGAATTTTTATAATGCTAGAATAAGCCATTTTTCAAATTTCAAAATAAGTCAGTAATGCACATGCTATAGACAAGAAGACATAAAGACTTGCAGATACCCTTATGAATGTAATAATTACTCTGTTACTGAGATACCAAAATATATGTGTGTGTGTGTGTGTGTGTCCGTGTGGTGTATTATATATTTTATACATACATATATGCATATACGTATGTCCATAGAGAGAAAGAATGAGATAGTATTTTCAAGTGTTGCATCAAAGTTCCAACAGCTAGTTGATTCTAGGATAATAAAACTCATACATATATATTCTGTGACCTTTCTATGACTTTATTCAAAGAAAATAATCCAAGATAGTAAAATATTTATATAAAAGATAGTAGCATTATTTATAAGAGTAAAAAACATGGAAATAACAAAATATTCAATGTGAGAGAAGGGCTAAACAAATTATAGCACATCCATGCAAAGACATATTACACAGTCATCACAAATAAAATCTATTTAATGGCATGGAAAAATATCCTCAACAGTATTATCAAGTGAAAGAAACGGATACAAAATGATATACACAGTATGCTTCAAATTTGAAGGAATAAACTAAAAGAACAAAACAGATATGCATAGGAAAAACATGTATACATATAATAGTATGATTAGGGTCAGTAGTATCTAGGTGGTGGTATTTTTGCTTCTTTTATATTTTTCTGTTTTCTCTAAAACAAATGTAATTGTTTCATATTTAAGAAAAATGTATTTAAAAACCAAATATGCACAGTCAACCAGAGATGCAAAGAAACCACATAACTTATTTGACTAGTATAAAAACCTGATATAACTTCTTACTCCCACTTCTTAGTAAATACCTGTATCTCCTTTTTCCAACCACTGACTGCAGTTTGACTGTTTCTGTGGGGTTAACAACCTAAAATACAATAACCAGAAGTTTTATATTATTTACTGAGTTGATGAATTATTTCAGAAAGTAAAGAATTTTCTTATTTTTAAAGGTTACCTGAACTGCATAAGATTTTGTGAACTTTTAAAAGCTGTAATATGTGAACATTTTGAGTGGTTATTCACAGCCGAGTCATTCACTACCTGAACAAAAGAAATAAAGCATTAGATTTGACTACACAAAACAATAATTTTTTTTTCTTGCCAAGGATACGCAGGGCTCTCCAAGAACACTGTCATCCTCATCATCATCACTGTTATTATCAACAACTATAAACATTAAATGAAACCACTATATACAAAACATTAAGAGAAACACTTGAAAACAAAAAAGATTTAAGACTCTCAAGGAATTTGATGTTTTTTACAAGTATGATAAATATGTTTGATAGTATCTCTACGATTAAGGTAAAGAAAATTTTTTCTTCCTTATTCATGACAAATCAAGTGAATCTTACTATTTTCTCAACTAATTACCTGATTTATATATGTCTCTCTATCCTCTATAACCTCTCAAATTGAATACAGGAAAGGAAAACAGTAGGTTAAAAAGTTAAAGCCTGACTTGCTTTTTTAAATATGTATGATAAAGCTAATATTTCATTTTTAACTTTAATTAAATTGTATTTAATAGTAATATTTAAACTACTGCTTTACTGATTTTTGTACTGTTTGTTTCGGGTCTTTCATTCTCCAAGTCACACATTTTGAACAGTTGCTGATTTTTCTTATTTGACCTGAAATTAAAATAACTGTTTGTTTGTTTGTTTGTTTGTTTTGCCTTATCTAGAGCCGCATCCGTGGCATATGGAGGTTCCCAGGCTAGGGGTCTAATAGGAGCTGTAGCTGCCAGCCTTCGCCACAGCCACAGCCACAGCAATGCGGGATCCAAGCCGCGTCTGCAACCTACACCACAGCTCACGGCAATGCCAGATCCCTAAGCCACTGAGCAAGGCCAGGGATCGAACCCGCAACCTCATGGTTCCTAGACGGATTCGTTAACCACTGAGCCATGACAGGAACTCCAAAAATAACTTCAATATGTAAGTTTATCCATTTACTTTAGTTATGACAGCCAGTTGTTTTAATTTTGCCATCTTATTGTGCTTTTTGATCTTGAGAAAAAGACCTTATCCCTAAAAGAACACATGTCCCTTAAAGAACAAGTGTTTTTACTGTTTTAATATATGTATTAAACAATATACATGTTGGTATTTGCCGCCTGATAAAAGTATTTAAAGTATTTGTTCAGAACAGGTGACAAGAAGTGAAGCTGCTGAATATTAGGTTTTTTGTTTTTTTGTCTTTTTATGGCCGCACACATGGCATATGGAGGTTCCCAGGCTAGAGGTAGAATCAGAGCTATAGCCTCTGGCCTACGCCACAGCCACAGCAATTCGGGATCGAAGCCGTGTCTGAGACCTACACCACAACTCACAGAAACACCAGATCCTTCACCCACTGAGCAAGGTCAGGGATCAAACTTGCATCCTCCTGGATACTAATCAGATTAATTTCTCTTGAGTTTTATTTTTAATGAGTACTGTGAATTAGTCCTCCAAAGTCTCAAATTATACTCCCACTATTATTAATCTAAATATTACCATTATGTCTTAATGTCTACAAATCTAACAGGTGAAACCGGGTATCTCATTGGTGTAATTTGCATTTCCCTATACTCCTGAAGTCAGGCATCTTATGTTTAGTGGCCCTTTTTCTATAAGCTGACTTACCTTTTGCCCATTTTATTGTTTTCTAAATTAATTTGTAAGAATTATTGTGTATTTATTTGTAATCATACTTTCCAGATTCCCATCTACTAAGTGACAATTCTGTCAATATCCTTTAACTTTGTGTCTTCTGCCATACAAAAGCTTTTTTATTTTGATATACTCCATTGATCAATTTATCTTTTCTTGTACCACGCTGCTATAATTACTGCATTTTGATAAAAAATCTTTTGGGATGATGAAAATGTTCTGAAATTTGACAGTGGTCATGGTTACATTATCTTGTGAATATCCTAAAAACCACTGAATTGTACACTTCAAAATGATTAATTTTATGATATGTGACTTTTATCTCAATAATAAAAGTTAAAAATAAACATTCTGGAGTTATCTTGTGACAGTGGGTTAAGGAAGGATCCGGTTTTATCACTGCAGTGGTTCAGGTTGCTACTGCGGCACAGGTTCAGTCCTTGCTCAGGGGACTTCCACATGTCATGGGCATGGCCAAAAATAATATAAAATAAAACAAAATAAATATTTTGGTATCTGGTGGTGAGAGTCTCTCTAGCATTCTTTTAAAAAATCTTTATTTAAAATCATGTGTTAACCTATTTAATGTAGTGAGTAACAGATTTTTTAAAATGCTAAACCATCATCATATTTTTGGGAAAACCAAGGTTAGTCACAATATATTACTCTTTTAACGTTACAGTGCAAAACTTGGTTTGCTAGTAACTTAATTAGATTTTATGTTCATTCTTGAGAATAATGTACTATAGTTTTCCTTTTCTTTTTGCTTTTTAGGGCTCATCCACGGCATATGGAGGTTCCAGGCTAGGGGTCTAATTGGAGCCATAACCGCTGGCCTATGCCACAGCCACAGCAACGCCAGATCGCAGCCATGTCTGTGACCTACACCACAGCTCACAGCAACGCCGGATCCTTAACCCACTGAGCAAGGGTAGGGATCAAACCCGCATCCTCATGGTTCCTAGTTGGATTTGTTAACCGCTGCGCCACGACGGGAACTCCTATAGTTTTCCTTTTCTTTCACTATCCTTTTCCTTGCTATCTAATGGATTAGTCATGTATAAGTTGTTGGACAGTTTCCAACTTTTTTTATAAATGAGTTTTTGGTATAAAAAGATTATTTAATCCAGTGGCTCTCAACTAAGAGCCATTCTGCCTCTTAAGGGACATGTGACAATGTCTGGAGATATTTTTTAATCATCATAATTTGGGGATGAGGCACTACTGGCCTCTACTGGGTCACAAGATGACTCCATAACAAAGAATTATCTGGTCCAAAATGTCAACAGTGTCACAATTGAGAAACTTTTATTTAATTCTTAAAGATTTCGTAAAATTCACCTGAAAAATTGAGTCTGGTGTGTTCTGAAGAGCATGTGGGGCAGAAGAAGGGAGAGAAATAAGAAAACAGAGAACTAGATATTTACATTTCAATTTTACTTACATTTTAGTTTTTTTCTAGGCTATTGATCTATTTTATTCATGATTTTTTCAGTCTATTTAGGAATTTGTACTGTCCTAAATGTTCATCTCACAGACTTTCAAATTTATTGCTATAAGGTTGTACATAATATCTTCTTAGGACTTACAAAAGATTTCTTTTTTTTTTTTTTGGTCTTTAGGACCACACCCATGGCATATGGAGGTTTCCAGGCCAGGGGTCTAATCGGAGCTGTATCCGGCAGCCTACGCCACAGCCACAGCAACACGGGATTTGAGCTACATCTGCGACCCACACCACAACTCATGGCAATGCCGAATCCTTAACCCACTGAGCAAGGCCAGGGATCAAACCCGCGTCTTCATGGATGCTAGCTGGGTTCACTAACCGCTAAGCCATGATGGGAACTCCTAAAAAGATTCTTTCTACAGATGTAGTGATACGCTCTTTTCCCCTTTTTTATTTTTTTCTTTTTTGGGGGGAACTTCTCTTTTTTTCTCTATACTTGCTAAAAGTTATTAGCTTTTGGCTATATTGATGAGCCCAACTTTTAAATTTCATTAATTTCTGCTTTTCTCTGTATTAATTCCTACTGCCTTTGTATTTATTATTTTATTTTTGTATTTTGAGTTGAGCTTTTCATACTTTGAACTGAACTTTCCATACTTAATGTTCAGGTAATTTTTTTTACCCCACTCATGGCATATGGAAGTTCTGGGCCAGGGACTGAATCTGAGCCACAGCTGTAACCTACACCACAGCTGTGGCAATGCCAGATCCTTAACCTACACACCATACCAGGGACTAAACCCATGCCTCAGCAGCAACCCAAGCTGCTGTGGAGAAAATGCTGGATCTAGTGCAGCACCTGTGCACAACAATGGGAACTCCAATGTTTTGGGTTTTTTTGCTTTTTAGAGCCACATCCGCTGCATATGGAGCTTCCCAGGCTAGGGGTCCAATCGGAGCTGTAGCCACAAGCCTATGCCACAGCAACATGGGATCCCGGCAGCGTGTGTGACCTACACCACAGCTCACAGCAACGCTGGATTCTTAATGCACTGAGCGAGGCCAGGGATCCAACCCACAACCTCATGGTTCCTAGTCAGATTCGTTTCCACTGCGCCACAATGAGAACTCCCCAATGTTCAGCTAATTTTAATCATTTTCGAATACATTTGTTTACAAATATAAATTTCTCTGTGAGGACCAATTTGGCTACACTGCACAGATTTGGGTTTATAGTAGTTTTTTAAACAGTCATTACATTCTATTTTGAACTCTTCTATAACC
This sequence comes from Catagonus wagneri, assembly GCA_004024745.2. Lineage (NCBI taxonomy): Eukaryota > Metazoa > Chordata > Mammalia > Artiodactyla > Tayassuidae > Catagonus > Catagonus wagneri. The sequence goes on along the minus strand of PVHT021183527.1, from coordinate 1,755,810 downwards.
CAAAAGTAATTTGAAAGTATGTGAATATCCTTCCTCTCAGCCAAATTGTTTTTTTGTGGATAGGGCTATCTTTTTGTTTAACTTTTACGTTACGGTTAGTAAAGACTGATTTTTAGAATGGCTGAGATATCTTTTTTGTTCCAGTAAATAGTGAATTTTGGTGAGTACAGCAAACAAATATTTAATTGATTTCTGTGTATGCTAGGCACAAAGTTTGATAAATGCATTAGAACCTCTATATTCTTATTTTTCATCTATTTGATTGTTCCTGTGACAGAAACTGCCAGTTTTCTATCCTATCCAAAATCTACTTCCTTTATGTTCCAATTTTAAAAAACAAATAAAGATCCATCATATTTCTCAACCTCTCTGCAGACAGAGGTAGCCATGTTACAAAGTTATGGCCAATGAAACACTGACATAAATTGTTTTAAGAGTTTCCAGGAAAGATCCTTTAAAATTAGGATGATGTCTTTCCTGCCTAGAAGGCAAATATGATAGTATACTTGTAATGGTTAGCTTTTGACCATGAGACGACTTTGAGGTAAAAGCTTTGCATCAAGGATGGCAGGAAAAGGAAACACTGAGGTAGCCTGACAAATGATGACACTGTGGAGATGGTGCCACAATTTCCCTCTTCAATCCAATTGTTTTCCTCTTTAGAAATGTCTTACACTTTTTGGGCTGCTGGGTATGGGACTGGTATTTTTAATTGCACATGCGTCTCCAATGACCTGCATTTGTGCTCTCTTCTCACAATTTCTGATTTTGATAGCATAATTGTGCATGGATGATTTCGTATCTTTACTATATATATGCCTTTACTAGTGAGCATCGTCATTTGTGGTGTTTTTGTTTCTGGTTGTGGCCTTTGCTTTTCTGACTAGAGAAGTTCCTTTAAGATTTGTTGTAAAGCTAGTTTAGTGTTGCAGAAATCTCTTAGCTTTTGCTTATCTGTAAAGGTTTTGATCTCTCCTTCAAATCTGAATGAGAGCCTTGCTGGATAAAGTAATCTTGGTTGGAAGTTTTTCCCTTTCATCACATTTAGTATATCATACCACTCCCTTCTGGCCTGCAGTTTCAGATGAAAAATCTGCTGATAACCTTATTGGGGTTCCCTTGTATGTCATTTGTTTCTTTTCCCTAGCTGCTTTCAAAATTTTCTCTGTCTTTAATTTTGATCATTTTGATTAATATGTGTCTCGGGGTGTTCCTCCTTGGGTTTATTTTATATGGTACTCGTTGCGCCTCCTGGATTTCAGTGAGTGGTTCCTTTCCCAATTTAGGGAAGTTTTCGGCTACAATCTCCTCGAATATTTTTTCTGTCCCCTTCTCTCTCTCTTCTCCCTCTGGCACCCCTATAATACGGATGTTGGTGCGTTTAACATTATCCCAGAGTTCTCTGAGACTCAGCTCACTTCCTTTCAATCTTTTATCTCTTTTCTCTTCTGCGTTAGTGATTTCCACTAATCTGTCCTCCACCTCGCTGATTCGTTCTTCTGCCTCCTGTATTCTACTGTTGGCTGCTTCTAATGAATTTTTTATTTCAGTTATTGCATTTTGCATCTGTTTAATTTTTACAGCTTGTATTTCTCTGCTCAGTGTTTCCTGTAAATTATCAATCTTTGCCTCCAGTTTATTTCCAATGCCTTGCATCATCTTCAGCATCAACAGTCTAAAGTCTCTTTCTGAGAGGCTGATAATCTCATCACTGAGCTGTTTTTCTGGGCTTTTCTCTTTCTCCCTTATCTGGGTTAGAGTTTTCTGTCTTTTCATTTTTACAGGTTTTTGGTGTGGTGACCTTTTTGCCAACAATAGAGTGGCAGCCTCTCTTAGTTCTGGCGTTTGCCTCCCCTGTGACTAAAGTTGGTATGGGCTGAGCTTGCTGTAGGCTTCCCGATGGGAGGGACTGACGCCTGCCCCACTGGCAGGTGGGATTGTTTCTTATGCCTCTGATGGGTGGGGTTTTGTCTCTGGATGAGATTAGAGGCTGGCTGTGTGCCTGAGGGGTCTTTAGGCAGCCTGTTTACTGATGGGTGGGGCTGAGATCCCACCTGGATTATTGCTTGGCCTGGGGCTTCTCAGCGCTGATGGGAGGGACCAGATTTTCCCAGAAATGGCCCCCTCCAGAGAAACAAAGGATGATGAATGTTCCCAAGAGCTTCACCTCCAATGTCCTTCCCCCACAACAAGCCACAGTCACCCCTCTTTTCCCAGGAGACCCTCCAAGAATTGCAGTCAGGTTCCACCTGGATTCCTATGGAGACTGCTTTGCCCTGGGACCCAGTGCACGTGAAAGTCTGTGTGTGCCTTTCAAGGATGGGGTCTCTGTTTCCTCCAGTCCTGTGGAGCTCCTGCACACAAGCCCCACTGGCCTTCAATGCCAGATGCTCCGGGGGCTCTTTCTCCCTGTGCCCAATCCCCAGGAGTGGGGTTTTGACGTGGGGCTCAGAACTCTCAGTCCTGTAGCTGAGTCTCTGTGATGCAGTTACTTTCCAGTCTGTGGGGCTTCCCACCCGGGAGGTATGGGGTTGCTTCTATTGTGTAATTGCCCCTCCTACCTCTTGATGTGGTCTCCTCTTTGTCTTCTGGAGTAGAGTATCTTTTTTGGAAGTTTACAGTCCATTTGGCTGAAGGCTGCTTGGCATTTGGTTGTAGTTTTGCTGTTATTTGGGAGAGAAGTTGAGCTCCAGTCCTTCTATACCGCCATCTTAATCCAATCGGGACTGGTATTTTTAAATATCTTTTATTTTTAGAAGAGCAAAGTCTTCAATACATGCTCAGACTGCCATATTGAAACTCTTAATTTTTAAACCCTAAGATTATATTAATGGCTAATTCAATAATATCACATACACAAGTCCTAAATGTAGTACATTCAACATCTAATTTAATGTGAGCATCTAATTTGTACTATTAAAAAAGATATACTTACCTGTGTATCACTTTCTTTTTGTCTGAAGTCAATATTAATATTGGCAAGTTTTGACCGCTTCGCAGAACTTTCTTCTTTATCTAGGTTATTAAATTGTACAACTTCAAATCAATATCAGAGACAGAATCAAACCTCCTGCCCAACATTTAACCTAACCTTATAATTTAAAAAAATCAAGTTAGGAGTTCCAGTTGTGGCTCAGTGGTTAACGAATCTGACTAGGAACCATGAGGTTGCGGGTTCGATCCCTGGCCTTGCTCAGTGGGTTAAGGATCCGGCATTGCCGTGAGCTATGGTGTAGGTTGCAGACGTGGCTCGGATCCCGCATTGCTGTGGCTGTGGCAATGGCCAGCAGCTACAGCTCCTGTTAGACCCCTAGCCTGGGAACCTCCATATGCCACAGGTGCGGCCCTAGATAAGGCAAAAAGACAAAAAATAAATAAATAAAATAAAATAAATCATGTGAGTTATTTCTTTCTCAAAGAGAAAAATACTATGTACAGAGGCACATCTTGTTTGCTCTCAGAAAGAATCAAAGCGGTACTTTCCTAAGTCGATAGGTATCCAGTACTGTTTGCTCTTGCTTACAATCAAACAATAACTAAAATTGTTCCTTTATATTTCTTCTTTTATGTGTCTGCAAAGAAAACTAGGTTTTTGAATTATATGGACTTCCCGTGTGACTTACAACATAACTACTCGGCATTGCTTCTACAGTGGCTGTGGCTCGAGCATTGAATTATAAACAGATACTGTACCTTTAACTCTTGGTTCTGAAGAATGCGTCTTTACTGGTCTGACTAATTTCTGAGATTCGTATGGAAGAAATTGACTGTTTTGAGGGGTTTTACTCAATATAAATACATGTTGTTCATCTTTTTCAAAGACTCTAAAGAGAAGAGTGAATTATATTAAACATTAGTTAAGTAAAAATACATTTTGAAGACAGAAGATATATTTAGATTATTATATAATTAAAAATCCTCAGTTTGCAGATAATAAAACCAAGTTCCAGAGAATTTAACAAATCTGCCCAATATTATTAAATTGCTTACTAGTACTACAACTAAAACACACTTTTCCTGATTAAGTCCAGTGTTTTCAATGCAACACACTCTCATTTTTAAAGCATAATCATTTTAAAAGACTTCCTAAATATGTCAAAAAAACACATTAAAAACCAAAACAGTATCTTTAAATAGCATGCTTTAGATTCTGAAGCACTACTTCAAACTTTAAAAAGCTTTATTGAGAAAATCAAACAGCATGAATAAAGATATCATTAAAGATATAAAATCATATATGGATTTTACAATCATATATGGATCTTCTAAGCATATTGCTGGAAGAATAATTTCATTGAACTTTTCCTAAATTAAATAAATAATTTAAATTATTGTTAGTTAAATAGTAGTTAAAAATGATGTAATTTGATAAAAAGTATAAAAATGGGCGTTCCCATCATGGCTCAGTGGAAACGAATCTGACTAGCATCCATGAGGATGTGGGTTCGATTCCTGGCCTCACTCAGTGGGTTAAGGATCCGGCGTTGCCGTGAGCTGTGGTGTAGGGTCACAGATGTAGCTCGGATCTGGCACTGCTGTGGCATAGGCCGGCAGCTACAGCTCCAATTTGACCCCTAGCCTGGGAACCTCCATATGCCATGGGTATGGCCCTTAAAAGACAAAAAAAAAGTATAAAAATGTAACTAAAATAACCAGTTACATAAGTTCTCAATATAGAGAATTTTTATATTAAAAATTATCAATAAAGTGAAATTCTATACCTTTACCTATTTGTTTAATCAATTTCATTATAAACTTAAAGACACATTATCCTGGATGTAAGACGTGGGAGTAAGGGTATCAATAAAATAATAACAGATCCAAGGAAACAGGATATCGGAATTAACTTGGGAGAAGAGTGTGTTGAAAAATAAGAATAAGTAATGTAGCCTGAGAAGAAGAATCCAAGAATGAAAAAGGGTACAGGCAAAAAGAGAAAAAAAAGGAAAGTTCATGAAAAACAGCAACAGTAATACATCTATCTGTCACATAATAACAGGAAAAAAATCTTTTTTTAAAATGTCTCCACGACCTGTGTCTATTTTATTACCATTAGAATGAAAGAGAATGAAATATATGATGCCACAGATTCAGTAACATTTTGGCTCATTTTCACTTTCTGCAGCAAAGGAGAACTGGTCAAGATTGTGACAGGGCGATAAAAGGTAAACACTCCTGCTCACACAATCTTTCCTCTTGTTTTACACCTACTGGTGACCCATAATGGAAAACTAGATGTAAGGTACAACTGAGAGGTTAAAGAATAGCAAGTGAGCTACTACTACCCTATTTCTCTCTATTATCTTAAATAACAAGCAGATTTGAATAGTAGTCTATAATACTTAAAGGTATAAATTAATATTTTTCATAAGAAATGAAGAGAAAGTAACATGCCAAATAAATGTTTAGATACTATGTAAATATATGTGACTTAGGATAGAATATAATCAAATTTTAAATGCACAATATCTGTTCACATAAAATTTCAAAGTTTACCTATGGAGCTCCCACTGTGGCACAACGGGGTCAGTGGTATCCTGGGAACCATTGGGATGCAGGTTCAATCCCCAGCCTGGCACAGTGAGTTAGAGATCTGGCTTTGCCACAGCTGTGGCTTAGAGCACGACTGTGGCTCTGATCTGATCCCTGACTGGGGAGCTCCACATGCCACCAGCGGGGCGAGGGGGGCTCAAAAATGAAAATAATAATTATAATAAAATAGTTTAGGAGTTCCCGTCGTGGCTCAGTGGTTAACGAATCCGACTAGGAACCATGAGGTTGCGGGTTTGATCCCTGGCCTTACTCAGTGGGTTAAGGATCCGGCATTGCCATGAGCTGTGGTGTAGGCTGACGCGGCTTGGATCCTGCGTTGCTGTGGCTGTGGCAAAGGCAGGCGGCTACAGCTCCGATTAGACCCCTAGCCTGGGAATCTCCACATGCCGCAGGTGCGGCCCTAGATAAGGCAAAAAAAAATAATAATAATAAAGTTTACCTATACCTTTCTTTCAATTCCTTTCTCTTTTCTACATTTTTATTTTTTTCCTCTAGAGTTTCTGAAAGATTCTTCATTTCATAAAGTCTTGCAATATGCTAAAAAGAAAAATGACAAAGCAAAATAAAATAATTACCTGCAAAGCATTAAGGATCATATGCTTTAGCTTAACTAATTAATATGATTTTTTTCTACGTAATCACAAGATTTTTATTCTTGCTAGTATTAGCTATCATTTAGTGAAAGTTGTTAAAACAGAGTCAAAATTAACAATAAATCGTGTTCCTTTTATTTTTCCTTACAATGGTATTAGAAAACCTAGATTTCAATGAACTTCCAACTTCTTTTTTGAAAAGGACAGTTAAAAGCAAAGCATATGTCCCTACATAGAGACACTATCATATATTTTAAAGAAAGTAGCATCCATTTTTTCTCACTATTAAAATGCTATTACTGTTATTTTGAATCTCATCTATGAATGATTAATATATCATCTTAACACAATTTCCAAAAATGTACAAAATCAGCTGTTCAATTTTTTCCTCAAAATTTGGAAGTGATTTTGATGGGTGAAAGCCACATTTCAACAGATGACGCTAAAAATGCATTATAGAAAGTATCACATACCATCAATCTTAAAACTAAACCAGTTCTAAACTAGTTCTAGCTGAGTTTTATAAAGAGTATAGTCATAAATTTTATAGATTAAATTCTTTAAACCATTTACTGTCTAATTCTGTTTGACAATAGTGTTGAAATAAGCACTGATAATGTCTTTAAATACCTATTATTAAGCCACATCTTGTTCTTTCCTTATCTTCTTTCCTCAGCACCCAAAGTTAAACTATTCCGCAAACTCAGAGATGGCTATGCTCAATACCTAAAATTTTGGCCACAAAGGTCATCTGAGGCAAATAAATTACTATAAGCTTTTCCCCATATTGAGGCTTTTGAGAAATAGCTCTTTTAGGACTGTCATCTAACACACCATTACACTTTTTTATATTAACACGTATATTAGAAACATAATAAAATATATACCTGGTTTAAACAATTAATTTCTATTTCCACGCCATCTACTTCACTCTTCAATTCAGATGAACTCTTGGAAAATTTGTTGGCATGTTTAAGTATATCTTGTGTTTTACATCTCAAATTAACCCTTTTATGTTAAGGCACTATGTCACACAATAAATTTACATGTATAATATACGTACTATATTAGAAAAAATTAGTATTATGTAGCATTATTTATGTATGTCATGTAAGCAATATTAATAGCCAGTACCCGAAAGTAGCATTACAACTACTACATTTGGCAACATTTGGCAAACTGACAAATACAATTTATTCTTTGTCTGTGTTACATATTGAACTTAAAAACAACACATCAAAAATGTGTTAGAATTTTTTCTTTCAGTTAAATATTTTCACAGTGTATTTTTAACTTTTGTTTTTTTATCCAAGTTCATCACCGTCATCTGGCATGATGAACATAATCAATTCAGGTCCAAATTTAACTTCCTGTGTTTCCATTATTTATTTGTTTCAAAGTCAATGTTAAAAATCCACTCAATTTCCCTTTTCTAGCTGTGTAAAATTTATCAGTGCACCCTACAGAACTCAAAAGAGAGCTAAATCTTCCAACTAAACTTCCTGCCTACACTGGATTTATACCCAATTTCAGGTAGAGAATTTCTCAGCTGTTAACAGTATGCATGATTAACAGCTACTACATTTTCCTAATTTACTCTACAATCCACTTAGGCGAGTTTAAAATGAATATGCCAGGATAAAAATTTCAGATGAACCTTATTCATGCTATGCTGTTATTAAAAGTATCAATAGTTTAGATATAGATATTTAAATCCTAATCTTCAATTCTCCCTATCTCCATTACCCCCATATGTTTGTCATGCAATCTTACGTCTCATCCATCTCTACATCCAACTCCCCAAAACCCCTGCTGTGCCTTCTACATCTACCAACCTCTGCCTCCTTTCACTGAGAAGTTAAAACACAGATGGGCAGCAGATGAACAATTAAGTACAATATAAGCTAAAACCCAAACATGGAGAGAGCAAACAGCAGAGGAGTTAAAAGGATGATTTAGGATGAAGCAGAATGAAGCAAGGTAGAATGCAGGGATAAAGACGACTTAGTACAAACAGTGGAGTTATAATCTGATAGGAAAGCACATGAAGGATTGTGGAGGTTAGAAGAGGATTAAAGTTCCAAGTTCATCATCAGGGAAGATCTTCTTGACAAACAGATGAGACTTAGACCAATTAAGAATTACTTAAGCATCTAATACAATGCCACTGTATTAGAATTACTTGTTTATATGTCTGATTCCTCTACTAAACTGTGAGCTCTTTATAAGAAAGCTCTGTATCTTCTTGAGTATTACCTGGCACAAAGTAGGTACCCAATGAATTATGACTCGCCTCCTTACCACCTTCCATCCTAACAAGTAGTAACCAATTGATTTAACCGAAATTCTTCTTTGGTAACACAGAGCAAGGCGACATTTTCATTGGTTTGGTTGCTAAGATATGCCACTTATTCCACTTTATTTGGATTAAAATGACTTGCTTTTGATGACGTGCACATACATGGAAAATAATCCCATGTGATATTTAGAGTATTCTCTAAGATTATTTAATTAAATAAAAAGTAAATCAATGTGATTCTCATAGGGAAACACAGTAATAATTAAAATACAGAAATAATACTTATCTAATAAAAATTCTAAGCAGAAATATTACTGTGGATACATATGTAATGTCCAACTGGTAAGTGATGGAAAGGGAGCAGGCACTGCAAAACAAAGGAATATTTTAGACTGATTATACTGTTTTCATTACAAAGATAATGTTACTAAAACAGTATTTAAAAACATTAATACCTAAAAAGTCCATAAAAATAGTTTCATTCATTTTTAATTGTTCAGTGCATGCCAACACTCTGTTTTTAATTTCTTCATGTTCCTTTTTCTTCTCATGATATTCATGTGAAAGGGGTGTTTCTGAGTATTTTATCTGGTATTGCTTCAAAACATCTTTATACTCACATACAAAACCATGGTACATTTTCCTGTTAAAATTAAAGAAATGATATCAACATAACAAAAGCATATCTAAAAACTTTCTAAAACCACTGTTAAAGTCTACTAAATTAAGCATAAAAGACGAGTCAAAATCTACTTATTCTTGCTTCCCTCAATACTGTCTGCCTTTCAAACTTTTAACTCCATCACACTTTTCAATTCTCTACTCTTTTCTTAGCTACCTGGGTTACTCACACCTTAATCCCCTTCAGTTAAACTTGTACTCCCATCATTCTAATGAAACTACCCTTCCTGAGGTCATCAATGATAATATTTGTCCAATGTAGTGATCTCTTTTCAGTTCTCATCCTAAACTCCACTGCTAAACCTGGTTCTTCTGATGACTTCCTGACTCTCTATGCTCCTTGAGTTCTGAATCTCTGTTCTTCCAAGTTCAGCTACCTCTATAACTATGCTTTTAAATTTTCAGTTTTCTTTTTTTTTCTTTTTTTTTGTCTTTTGTCATTTTAGGGCCGCACCCTCGGCATATGGAGGTTCCCAGGCTAGGGATCTAATCCGAGCTGTAGCCTCCGGCCTATGCCACAGCCGCAGCAACACGGGAGCCGAGCCGTGTCTGCAGCCTACACCACAGCTCACAACAACACCGGATCCTTAACCCACTGAGCAAGACCTGGGATCGAACCTGCAACCTCGTGGTACCTAGTCGGATTTGTTAACCACTGAGCCACGACAGGAACTCCAATCTTCAGTTTTCTAGGCTAAAATTATCACATTCTGTGTAATAAAACTTTGGGTGCACAATCATCCCTGTATATTCCACAACTATTTTATAAGACAATTTCAGCACCGTTTGGAGGAATTCCTCCAGTACAACTCATGTAGAGCTGCATGATCATCTATTTAGGCTCTAGTCTTGAGTGGGATGCTTAATTCTTGCAAAAGGATATTGACTCTTCTCATTTGAACTTTGCATATCTATGACAGGGGTATGTTACTATGACCTATGGGCCAAATCTAACTTTCCACATGTTTTTGTAGAGCCTATGAATGAAGGAAGACTTACATTTTTGAAAGATCTTTAAAAATCAGAGAATATTTCATGATATACTAAAATTATATGAAATTTAAGCTATAATGTTCATAAGTAAAGTTTTATTAAAACTCAGTCAATCATATATGCATTGCCCAAAGCTGTTCTTGTACCACATCAGACTTGAGTAGTTGTGACAAAGACTGTATAGCCAACAAAGCTGAAACACTTACTATCTGGCGCTTTACAAAAATAAATAAACAAATAAATAAATGCTTGTCAATCCTCATACATAACACTGAAAATGTTCAATCAAGGTTCATTATAAAAAATATAATTTGGGGAGGAGAATAGATGACAGACTAGAGGGACATGGAGCTCACCTCCTTCCACAAACACATCAAAAATACATCTACATGAGGAAAAATTCTCACAGAATGCCTACTTAAAGCTTGCAGAAGATCTCATTCAACCAAAGCTACAAGAAAAATCCCATGTAACTAACACTCCTGAAGTAAGCTGATTACCTGCAATCCTACTATGGGCACAGGGGTGTGGCTTTGCAGGTTCTCACACAGGTGGATTTGTGGTTGTGCACACAGGCTTAACAGACCCCTGAGCTCATTATGAGCACTCCCACAGTGGACACAGCCCCTAAAGAACAGGATCAGCAACAGTATTCTTCGTGGGTGAGCACACCAGTTGGCAGGCAGCATCACTGAGTCACATATCCCAAAGGACAGTTCCTGGGGAAGAACACACAGCAGCTCCTTTCCCAGAGGGAGTGCTCCAGTCCCAGCTACCTCACATCACAGCTTAGAATCGGACTGGAGGACTTCTACTCCAACAACTGGGAAGCAAACCTTGCCCTTGATATGGCTGTGACAACCACAGAGCAAAAAGGAGGCCCTACTTAACAACCAATGTGGGCTCTGGTCACATCACCAAAGACGCTCTTTCAAGGGGACAAAGACAAAAATATCCTGGGAAGAAGCAGCAAACATCCATACCAAAAACAGCCCTTGGACTGAAAATACTGCACTCACACAGTCTATACAGGGTCACTCCCACGTAAAAAACATCCCTTTGTGAACAAAGTAGATAACTGTTTCTTCTAAACTCATAAAGTCAGAGAAATATAAGGTAGATGAAAAAGGAAAAGGACTATTTCCAATGAAAAAAATGAGAGAAATCCTCTGAAAGAATAATTAGACTTCTCCAATCTACCAGCACCCCAGTTCAAAAAAGAATAAAAATGCTGAAGGAATTAAGAAAGACTATCAATAGAAATGAAGATCACTGTAATAAGGAACTAGAAATTATAAAGGGAAGCCAATCAAAAATTAGACAACTCAACTGCTAAGGTGAAAATCACACTAAAGGCATTAAGTAACAAACTAAATAATGCAGAAGAAAGAATAAGTGATTTGGAAGACAGAATAATGGAAATCACCCAATCAAAATAGCACACAGAAAGAAAAATTTAAAAAATGAAAGAAACATACGAGATCTATGGTACAATAAAAGTGTGCCAATCTATGCATAATAGGAATCCCTATTTCTTTTTGTCTTTTTAGGGCCGCACCCTCTCAGTGGGCATGGTGCCTCTGGCACAGGCTATGGTGGTGAGCCACCACTTGCAACGGCTACAGGCCACAGGGTGCCTCTTGTGCGGGCTATAGGTGGCTGGGCACCTCTTGTGTGGGCTAAAGGCAGCGGGGGGCTAAGCATGACGCAGTGCCTCTTGCATGACCTACAGGCATCAGGGATAAACCACAGCAGTCATCTCAGACACCTGAGAGGTCACCACGAGAGGTCTGTGAAAAGGCACCACCTGCAGCCCCAAACACCACAGAGGTCAGCAAAACAGATGGCACTGCAACTGAGCACCACCCATTGTTTCCCTCATTTCCCTGGAAATGCACCCACCCTGATGCTGCCACTGCCAAATACTCCAGGCACCACCTACACCTGCCTAATCAGTCACTTCCCAGGGTCCTGCAACTAGGAGCAGCCTATGCCACATTCCCTCTGGTCCTTGCCACTGCCAAGGGCCCAGGAACCAGGCATTACCTACTAGCTCTGCCCATTGCTTCCATGTCCCTGGAAGCACACAGCACCCTAGAAATAAAAAGTAAGCTCTCACAAAATACCCAGCAGTGCTCACACATATAAATAGCCCTCCAAGACTACAGTAGTTGTTTTCCCAAAACTCACAGAAGAGAAAAATAAAAGCAGAATGAAGAAGCTCAGGAACCATTCCCAGTTAAAAGAACAGGAGAATTCACCTCAAGGAGCAAATAATGAAAAAGACCCATGCAGTCTCACAGACACTGAGTTCAAAAAGGAAATAGTGAAAATACTGAAGGAATTAAGAGTGGATATGAACAGTAATGCATATTGCTTTATAAAGGAATTAGAAAATATAATGGGAAGCCAAGAAAAACTGGAGAATTCATTTGCAATGATTCAAGCTGTTAAATTTACTGAAGAGTAGAATGAACAATGAATGCAGTGGAACAAGTTAGCGACTTGGAAGATAGAATAATGGAAATCACCCAATGAGCAGACAGAAAAGCAAATGAAAAAACATGAAAGCAATATAAGAGATCTATGGGATAATATGAAGCAGGCCAATCTACGCATAATAGGCATTCCAGAAGGAGAAGAAAAAGAAAAGGGGATTGAAAATATATTTGAAGAAATTATGTCTGAAAACTTTCCAAAATCTAAAGGAAACAGATATCAAGATACAGGAAGCACAGAGGGCCCCAAACAAGTCAAACCCAAACAGGCTCACACCAAGACATATTATAATAAAAATGGCAAAAGTTAAAAGAGAGGATTCTAAAGGCAGCAAGAGAAAAACAAAGAATTATAAGGGAACCCTCATAATGATTTCTCTATAGAAACACTACATGACAGAAGAGAGTGGCAAGCTATATTCAAAGTTCTAAAAGGAAAAATTTGCAGCCTAGAATATTCTGCCCAGAAAGAATATCACTTAAAATAGAAGGAGAAATAAAGATTTTTCTCTAACAAACAAAATATAAAAGAGTACAGCAATACTAACACTATTCTAAAAGAAATGCTGGTGTTCCTGTCATGGCTCAGTGGTTAACGAATCCGACTAGGAACCATGAGGTTGTGGGTTCATTCCCTGGCCTTGCTCAGTGGTTTAAGGATCCGGCGTTGCCATGAGCTGTGGTGTAGGTCACAGATGCGGCTCGGATCCCACGTTGCTGTGGCATCGGCTGGTGGCTACAGCTCTTGTTAGACCCCTATCCTGGGAATCTTCCATATGCCACGGGTGCAGCCCTAGAAAAGGCAAAAAGACCAAAAAAATAAAAATTTAAAACAAAAGAAATGCTGAAAGGGCTCCTCTGAATAAAAAAAGAAGTTAGAAACAATAGGATGGAGGAAATCACAATTGGACAGCAATCACTTAAATAAGCCAGTAAACATATCTAAAATGAGAAAAAAAGAAACCTATTACAAAAGGAAGGATAAATACCAGGAACAACAAAAGAACAAACATGAGGATCTTAAAAAAGGACTTCAAGGAGTTCCCTTAGTGGCTCAGTGGTTAACAAATCCGACTAAGAACCGTGAGGTTGTGGGTTCGATCCCTGGCCTTGCTCAGTGGGTTAAGGATCCGGCGTTGCCGTGAGCTGTGGTGTAGGTTGCAGAAGCGGCTCAGATCCCGCGTTGCTGTGGCTGTCGTGAAGGCCGGCGGCTACAGCTCCTGTTAGATCCCTAGCCTGGGAACCTCCATATGCCACAGGTGCGGCTCTAGA
>PVHT021183527.1:1654761-1734656 GCA_004024745.2 Catagonus wagneri | reverse complement strand
AAAAAAAAAAAAAAAAAAAAAAAAAAAAAAAAAAAAAAACCCAGTCAACAGTCAGAAGACCTAAATAGATATTTCTTCAAAGAAGGCATATACATGGCCAACAGGCACATGAAAAGATGCTCGATATCACTAATTATCAGAGAAATGCAAGTCAAAATTACAATGAGGTATCACCCCACACTGGTCAGAATGGCCATCATCAAAACGTTCAAAAAAAAAAAAAATGCTGGCAAGGGTAGGGAAAAAAGGAAACCCTCCTACACTGCTGGTGGGAACGTAAATTGGTGCAGCCACTGTGGAAAACAATATGGAGATCCTTAACAAATTAAAAATAAGTATTACCATATGATCTAGCAATCCTACTCTGTGGCATAATTCTATATGATGAAAATTCTTATTCAAATAGATACGTGTACCCGAAGTACTATTTACAATAGCCAAGACACGGAAGCATTGGAAGTTCCCACCAAAAGATGAAAAGAAAAAGGATATACACAATGGAATATTACTTAGCCATTAAAAATGAAATAATGTCATTTGCAAGCAATATGGATAGACCTAGAGATTTTCATACTAAGTGAAGTCAGAGAAAGACAAATATCATATCACTTATAAGTGGAATCTAAAAAATGGTACAAATGCTCCTTCCTTTCCAACCAGGGCCGGGGAAAATGGCTCCCACAAAGAAGGGTGGCGGGAAGAAGGGCCGGTCCGCCATCAACGAGGTGGCGACCAGGGAGTACACGATCAACATTCAAAAGCGCATCCATGGCATGGGTTTTAAGAAGCGTGCCCCTCGGGCACTCAAAGAAATCCGCAAATTTGCCATGAAGGAGATGGGAACTCCGGATGTGCGCATCGACACCAGGCTCAACAAAGCCGTGTGGGCCAAAGGAATAAGGAATGTCCCATACCGGATCCGTGTGAGGTTGTCCAGAAAACGAAATGAGGATGAAGACTCGCCAAACAAGCTCTATACATTGGTGACCTATGTACCTGTCACCACTTTCAAAAATCTACAGACAGTTAACGTGGATGAGAACTAACTGCTGCCTGTCCAATAAAAGTTGTAGCGCCAAAATAAATAAATAAAAATAAAAAATGGTACAAATGAAGTTATTGAAAAACTGAAACAGTCATAGACACAGAAAATAAACTTTATGGTTACCAAAGTGGAGGAGGAATAAATAAAGAGTATGGGATTGGGAGTTCCCGTCGTGGCTCAGTGGTTAACCTGACTAGGAACCATGAGGTTGTGGGTTCGATCCCTGGCATCGCTCAGTGGGTTAAGGATCTGGTGTTGCCGTGAACTGTGGTGTAGGTTGCAGATGCGGCTCAGATCTGGCGTTGCTGTGGCTGTGGCGTAGGCCGGCAGCTACAGCTCCGATTAGACCCCTAGCCTGGGAACCTCCATATGCCGCGAGTGTGGCCCTAGGAAAGGCAAAAAGACAAGAAAAAAAAAGTTTAGGATTAACAGATACACACTACTATATATAAAATAAATAAACAAGGATTTACTGTATAGCACAGGGAACTATATTCAGTATCTTGTAATAACCTGTAATGGAAAATAAAGAAATATATAATATACATGTATATTTGCATATAACTGAATCACTTTGCTGTATACCTGAAACACAATATTGTAAATCAACTATACTTGAATAAAAAAAAAATAAAACACATTCTTGGATCCTTTTTATAGCCAATTCTTAACAAATACATACTTTCAAGAAATAACTTTCATAGAAAATTTTCTAAAAAATATATAGTCCTTACATTTCGCAAAATTTCATAAGCTTTCTAAATCAACTTTATGGGAGTTCCCGTCGTGGCGCAGTGGTTAACGAATCCAACTAGGAACCATGAGGTTGTGGGTTCGATCCCTGCCCTTGCTCAGTGGGTTAACGATCCGGCATTGCCATGAGCTGTGGTGTAGGTTGCAGACGCGGCTCGGATCCTGCGTTGCTGTGGCTGCGGCGCAGGCCAGTGGCCACAGCTCCGATTAGACCCCTAGCCTGGGAACCTCCACATGCTGCGGGTGCGGCCATAAAAAAAAAAACCCACAAAAGGCAAAAAAAATAAATAAATCAACTTTATGGTTACCAAAGTACCATATGAACTTCTTAAAAGATATTTCAATTATAATCTCGCCTTAGCAGATGAGAAAAGGAGAAGTATTCATAAATTGCTTGTATAGTGAATAGAAAAGTAAGGATAACAGCCTTCTGCTGGTTAGTAGGTCTGAAACATAAGAATGATTTAATTTCTAATATTACTAAACTCTGTCCCCTTATGCAAGATAAAGCAGTTTAGCCCAAAATAATTCCTCTAAATGCTTATTTGCTAATTAAGCTCTCACTTCATATGGAAATAGCCCAGAAAGGAGTGAAATACCTATAAGAAAACTGAGTCTGGGTCACCAGTTTCAGATGAGATTAGCATACCACATCTATCCTGTTCAGATCGCATATTCATGCCAACTCTTATAACATATTCTATACAAGAACTCTGCCTGCCCAAGTCATGATTCAAGAAGAGCCATTACTTTTTCATCTGTTGCCAGCAATACTAGTCTTTGTGAATGCCTGGGACAGGGATGGGAGATTAGGAGAAGCAAGCAGCTGATGCCACTAACTTCCTTCATAACCCGTGACATCAAATGGACTTTTTTCCTCTTATAAATGCCTAGTATTGAGGCATCTATTCAATAAACCTATGTGGCTGGTTTAAGAAAGAAAGAAATGTTTTCACTTCAATATTTCTGGCTAAGTCATCCAAAACAAACACTATTAGAGAGGTTTATATTGGGCTGGTTTGCTTCAAAGAATCATTTTAAATAATGTTTTATGATCATGGCTTGCACTGAGAGATGTTACAAGAAGAAGTGACATACACTGCATTTATTTAGGGGCCACTGATGATACTGACTACCACACTGCACAATTTCCCCTTTATGAGAACCCGAGGAAGAAATTTCTCTCAAGTCTCAGTACTAGTGAAAAAACCTTCTGCTTATCCTAAGCAACTGAACGGTCTATAAAGGAATATTCTGAATTCCAAACTGATCACATTTCCACAATTCTTCAATCACTATTAGGAATTTAAAAGCCTAATCTATGCCTATATCTAACAAATGTGTAAGACAATATAATATGAATTTCTATCCTGATCAAAGGCTTCATTTTTCTGTATTATCCTTAATTCCCTACAGCCTCAATTTTTATATCTATACTTGATTTTTTTAAACTGTGGCATTATTTACATAAATCATCTCAAATATTTACGAATTAAGGCCTATAAATAACAAAGTAATAGTCTCCTTCACTAAATTCTACTATCTGCCTATTCCCTGGATGATCACGTGCTCTTTCTCTTCTTTTTTGCTCTACACGTTTCTCTGGACAATCTCACATATTTTCCTAATTTCAAATGCCAATGAAATCCAAATCCATACCTCAGTTCCTACCATCTCTTAAGACCCACTTTTGAAAATAAAAGGTATTACATTCTAGGAGTTCCCACTGTGGCACAACAGGATCAGCAGCATCTTGGGAGCACTGCAACGCAGGTCCAATCCCTGGCCTGGCACAGTGGGTTAAGGACACAGCTTTGCCTCAGCTGAGGCTTGGATCTGATCCCTGGCCTGGGAATTCCATATGCCGTGAGGTGGCCAAAAAAAAAAAAAATGTATCACATTCTAGATTTTGTGTGTGTTTTAATTAAAATAGGAGAGATGTCAGCAAGATGATAGAATAAAATGTCCCTTGTACATATCACCCCCTCAACAACAAAAGTTTGCCATCTATCCAGCGACAAAAGCGCTCCTGTGGAAGCTTTAGAATCCAGGTAGGAGACTGTGAAGCCCTGGTGCAGTCCAAGTCTGAGGAAAGCCATTTTTAGAAGGTAGGCTTACATCTTGGTGGTTTACTTACTGACTATAGTCCTGGTTACAGAACCAGAATGTATCTCCATACCTCTTAAGAACTCATCTACAGCCTTATTTAGCTTTGGGTCTGTCACTAGCCTCATATAAAAGGGACCCAGGAGAAGTCACACCCACCTGCTAGGTAATAGGCATACAGACTCTGGTCTCAGCTGTGAACTCTGAAGTGGCCTATGAACCAGCTCTAGCCCTTCATGGTCATGGTCTAGGAATCCCTTGAGATCAGCCTATCAAAATCAGAATATAAATTCTGAACGGGCCCTATAACTGGGTCCTAGCCTGTTCTTGCCAATCACTAAAGAATCCTGCTGGCACAGAGATACAGCAGGAGACACTACTGTCTATGACCCTAAAGAGCCAAAGGGGCTCTATAGTGGGTTCCAGTCCTCTCACAGCACAGGCTGTCAGTAGTACTGAGGGTTCAGGGTCCCAGCAAGACACATTCCTGGCTGCACCCCAAAGATCCAGAGAGTCCTATACTTGGTTCTAGATCTCAAGCAGTCTCTAAGAGGTTTTGCATCCAAGGAACTCAAGAAGATACCCTTATGTGCTCCCCTGGAGATCGTGAAAGGGTTCCAGCTTCTCCAGGCACAGTCAGCAATAGGTCCAGCCCATCCATGAACCTGGTGGGAAACACACCCATCTGGAAGAGTAAACCCTCAATTTTGGTTGTGGAATCCTAAACAGCTGAGTTTCAGTTCTAGCCCCTCTCAGCCACCATTCAGGACCAGTCCTGACCATCCATGGATCCATCCAGAGACTAGGCACAAGCTCTACCAGGGACCTGGTGGGAGATATACTTGTCCATACACTTAGTAATACGCCTGCTAACTGAGAATACAACTGTGGAACCTGATGCAGACCCTTGTCTCAGTACTAGAGGTGGTCTTGCCTACCAAGGGACCAGACAGGATCCATACTTGCCTGAGCCCCTAGCAATAAATACACCAAACACAGATCCCACTACAGATCCAATGAATTTCAAAATCAGCTCCAACACAGCACAACTGTAATTCTACAGGTAATCCCATTAGCCCAGTAAATCTAAGAAAAAGGTCTTTACCTGCCAAAAAGAGCCTGTGAAGACTGGAAAAAGTGTTTGCTCGTTCAAGCGCATAGACACTAATGCAACAATACATACTATACAAAGAATTAGGTAAACATGACACCATCAAAGGAAAAGTAAAAAAGCTTCAGTAACTGACCCCAAGAATAGAGTCTATAATTTGCCTTACAAAGAACTCAAAATAATCATCTTAAAGAAATTCAATAAAATTCAAAAGAATACAGATAACTAAACAAAATCAGGAAAATCAATCAAAAGAGACAAAGGTTACTTCTCAAGAAATCAGAAAAAGAAGAACAATGTAATCCCCAAGATAGCAGAAAGAAGGGTATAACAAAGATTAGAACAGAAATAAATGAACTAGAAACAAGAAAGAAAGTAGGGCAAGAAAATTAATGAAACAAAAAGTCTCTTTTTTGAAAAGATAAACAAAATTTGCAAACCTTTAGCTAGATTAACAAAAAAAGAGAGAGGACTTAAACAAAATCATAAATGAAAGATGAGATATTACAACTGACACCAAAGAAATACAAAGGATCATAACAGGCTACTATGAACATTATAGGAAAACAAACTAGATAACCTAGAAGAAAGGGATACATTTCTAGAAACAGGTGACTTACCAAGACTGAACCATGAAAAAATAAAAATCTGAACAGGCCAATTACTAGCAAGGAGATAGAAGCAGTTATCAAAAACCTCCCAACAGGGATTTCCCTGGTGGTGCAATGAGTTAAGGATCAAATGCTGTCACTGCTGTGGCTCCAGTCACTTCCATGACATAGATTCGATCCTTGGCTAGGAACTTCTGCATGCCACAGGCATGGCCAAAAAGTAAAACAGAAACAAAAACAAATTTACAAGCCTCCCAACAAAGAAAAGCCCAGGATCAGATGGTTTCACCAAACATTTAAAGAAGAATGAACATCAATCCTTCTCAAACTCTTCTCAAAAAATGGAAGAGGAGAAGACACACTCCAACTCACTTTATGAGGCCAGCATTACCCTGATACCAAAGCCAAATAAGGAAACAAAAAGAAAACTACAGGCCAATAGCCCTGATGACTGTAGATGCAAAAATTCTCAACAAAATGCTAGTAAATCAAATTCAACAGTGCATTAAAAGAATCATACAGTGTGACCAAGTATGATTTATCCTTAGGATGCAAGGATGGTTCAATATATACAAATCATTAAACCTGAAATACTACATTAATGGAATGAAGGATAAAAATCACATGATCTTCTCAACAGAGAAAAAAGTATCTGCCAAAATGCGACACTTTTCGTGATTAAAAACTTTCAACAAATTAGGTATACCTCAATGTAATAAAGGCCATATATGACAAGTCCATAAAAACTTTTAACAAATTAGGTATACTGCAACATAATAAAGGCCATACATGACAAGCCCATAACTAACATCATACTCAATGGTTAAAAGCTAAATAGAAACAAGACAAAGATGCCACTCTCACCATTCTTATTCAATACAGTACTAAAAGTCTTAGCTAGAGCAATTAGGCAAGAAAAAGAAATAAAAAGCATCCAAATAGGAAAGGAAGAAATAAAATGGTCTCTGCTTGCAAATGGTATGTGTTTATACACAGAAAACTCTAAGACTCCACCAAAAACCTATTAGAACTAATCAACAAATTCACTAAATTTCAAGATATAAAATCAACATACAAAAATCAGTTGCCCTTCTATACATTAACAACAAACTATCTGAAAAAGAAATAAAGAAAACTACCCCCATTTACAGTAGCATCAAAAACATTTAAAAACTTAGAAATAAACTTAACCAAGAAGGTGAAAGATTTGTACACTGAAAACTATAATACACTATGAAAGAAACTGAAGAAGATACAAATATAGAAAGATATTCTGTGCTTATGGGTCATAAGAATTAATATTGTTATGCTGTTCATACTACTCAAAGCCATCTATAGATTCAATGCAATCTCATCAGAATTACAATGGCACTTTTCATAGACCTAGAAAAAAAATTCCAAAATTTGTATGGAACCATAAAATACTCCAAATAGTCAAAGAAACTTTTAAAAAGAAGAATAAAGGTAAATCATTTCAAATTATCCTAAAAAGATATAGTAATCAAAATTGTACGGTATTGGCATAACAACATATAGTTAAACCAATGGAACAGAATCAAGAGTCCAGAAATAAATCTATGCATATACAGTCAACAATATTTGGAAAAGGAGCCAATATTCAATGGGGAAAGGATAGTCTCATCAATAAATAGTGCTGGGAAAACTGGATAGCAGCAGGCAAAAGAATGAAATTGGACCCCTATCTTACACCTCTGATAAAAATTAACTCAAAATGGATTAAATATATGACTAAAACCATGAAACTCCTAGAGAAAACATAGGGACAAAATCTTGGTGTCGGTCTTGGCAATGATTTTTTGAGATGTGATACCAAAAGTACAAGCAACACAAGCAAAAATAAATAAGACTACATCTAATTAAGAAAGCTTTTATACAGCAAAAGAATCAATCAACAATATGAAGAGAAAAATCTATGGAATGGGAGATAATATTTGCAAACCATATATCCAACAAGGGGTTAATATCCAAAATACATAAGGAACTCATACAACTCAATAGCAAAAGACTAATAATCCAAGTTAAAATGGGCATAGGACCTAAATAGACATTTTCCCAAAGAAGACAAACAAATAGCCAAAAGGTACAGGAAAAGATGCTCAGCCTCACTAATTATCAGATAAATGCAACAAAATCACAATGAGATATTACCTCATATGCGTAGAATAGCTATTTTCAAAAAGACAAAAAGGAGTTCCCGTCGTGGCTCAGTGGTTAACGAATCTGACTAGGAACCATAAGCCTGGGAACCTCCATATGCCACGGGTGCGGCCCTAGATAAGGCAAAAAGACAAAAAAAAGTCAAAAAAATATCAAGGAGGTGGAGAAAAGGGAACCCTTGTGTATTGCTGGTGGAATGTAAATTAATATAGCCACCACGGAAAATAGTAAAAAGGTACTTCAAATAATTAAAAACAGAATAACTATATGATCCAGCACTCTCACTTCTGGTTATACATTCAAAAGAAATAAAATCACTACTCCAAAGAGATATCTGCACCATGTTCATTAAACATTATACACAATGCCCAAGGCATGGAAACAACAATTCATGGACAGATGAATGAATTAAGAAAATGTGATTTTATACACACACACACACACACACACACAAATACGTGTGTGTGTGTGTGTGTGTGTGTGTGTACATATGGAATGTTATTCAGGCATAAAAAAAGAAGGAAATCCTGCCATTTGTGACGATATGGATGGACCTTGAGAGAATTATGCTAAGACAGAGAAAGACAAATACTGTTATAATCTCACTTATATGTAAATTTAAAAAAAAAAATAAGAGTATAATGGTGGCTTCCAGAGGCTGGAGGGTAGAGGAAATAAGGAGATGTTGGTCAGTGAGTACAAACTTCCAGTTAAAAGATGAATAAGGAGTTCCCTTCGTGGCTCAGTGGTTAACAAATCTGACTAGGAACCATAAGGTTGCGGGTTCGATCCCTGGCCTTGCTCAGTGGGTTAAGGATCCGGCATTGCTGTGAGCTGTGGTGTAGGTTGCAGACGCGGCTGGGATCCCGCGTTGCTGTGGCTGTGGCGAAGGCCGGCAGCTACAGCTCCTGTTAGACCCCTAGCCTGGGAACATCTATATGCCTCGGGTGCGGCTCTAGATAAAGGCAAAAAGCCAAAAAAAAAAAAAAAAAAAAAATGAGTAAGTTCTAGGGATCTAATATAAAGCATGGTAAATATGATAATACTGCATTATACACTTGAAAGTTGTTAAAAGAATAAATCTAAATATTCTCACCACAAAAAATACAGTAGTTTAAGTGAAGTGATAGATGTGTTACCTAAACTTGGTAATCATTTCACAATATACTGTGGTAATCATCTCACAATATACACGTATATTAAATCATCATGTTGTACACCTCAGACTTTATAAGCTATATGTCAATTATACCTCAATAAAGCTGGGGGAAGTAGTAAGACAAACAAAAATTAAAAATTAACTAGATACCGCTCTTATCCAATTAGGTTAAAAATAAAAATATTTCAATTTTTTTAATTAAGAGAAATTATGCTATATAACGTGTTCAGATTTCCTCACCTTGCTTTACTGTATTCACTAATTTCATTTAGTCTCCAAAATCAGGTGATTTTACACATAATAAGCTCACACAAATATTAGTATTTAACCCCCCCACTAAATTAGCACTCTGAAAAAATGGTTTGATATAAAATACCCTTCAAAAGTCAATACTCCAAATTTTTCATAAGCTGTTTGTACAGCTAGTCCCCCAACTGTTTGACTATAACAATACAGTCATTAAAAAAATTAATTGAAACACTCTGCCTTATAATTGCTACTGATAGCGTCTAAGGACATATTTAAACATATTCATGGTTGGATAGAGATTTATAAAAATAGGTAGGCCAACAAGGACACCCAAAGAATCCAAAACATTGAAATTACCTTAAAAAAAAAACAATTTTGTGTACAAAGTTTCTACTACAAACCATATCTTATTAATACTGTCTTTAGAATTTACAAGCTTAAATTAACATACTTGTCTTTTTCAATGGTTTCTTGATAAATAGTAAATTGGTCTTGCATATAGTCTTCATGTTTATAAAATACATCACATGTTGGCTTCCAGCTATGGAAAAAAACATTGTAATTAGCATCTCAGAATGAGAAACAAATTGAAGAGAAAATAAAAATGAATGTAACCATTTAAAGATAAACAAATCTTTCTCTTCCTTAAAAAAACATAATCTTACATCAAGAAAAAACTTCTCGGAGTTCCCTTCGTGGCTCAGTGGTTAACGAATCCGACTAAGAACCATGAGGTTGTGGGTTCGATCCCTGGCCTTGCTCAGTGGGTTAAGGATCCGGCATTGCTGTGAGCTGTGGTGCAGGTTGCAGACGCAGCTCGGATCCCGCGTTGCTGTGGCTGTGGCGAAGGCCGGCAGCTACTGCTCCTGTTAGACCCCTAGCCTGGGAACCTCCATATGCCGTGGGTGCGGCTCTACATAAAAAAGGCAAAAAGACAAAAAAAAAAAAAAAACTTCTCATTTCCCATCACCACCACAACAATCATTCATGCAATCATATACATGTTCAAATACCAATAGCCATTAATTTTTACATAAAACCTATTTTAGAACCAAGACTAGGGCAGGAACAAATGTGACATGGCTGAACTGTATATTGAAATGGCATTTCTGGAATATACTCTGTAACCTGCAATATCAGGTTTTCTTTTTTATCATACTTAAAAGATTTCAGCTAAGAAACTGTTTTGGAGTAAAACTTTAAAGAGCTAGGATAAAGGAGGGTTTTTTCCTCCTTCGAATTTTTTTTTTTTTCCCTTTTCGGCTATACCTTGGCATATGGAAGTTCCCAGGCCAAGGATCTAATCTGAGCCACATCTATGCCATAACTTCAGCAACGCAAGGTCCCTAACCCACTGCGCCAGGCCGGGGATTGAACCAGCAAAACAGACAAGCTGGGCCATTAACCTACTTCGCGACAGAGGAAAATCCTCTCCTTTGAAATCTAAAAAGTCAAGTTTTACGCCCTCCTGAATCTGAAAGAAACCAGACCAAAAATGAATTATAAAATCAGACAGTAAGACAAAAAAAAAATAGAGTTCCTGTTGTGGCTCAGCGGTAATGAACACAAGCAGTATCCATGCGGATGTGAGCTCTATCCCTGGCCTTGCTCCATGGGTTAAGGATCCAGCGTTAACATAAATTGTGGTTTAGGTGGCAAACACGGCTCGGATCCCGTGTTGCTGTGGCTGTGGCATAGGCCAGCAGCTGCAGCACCTATTTAACCCCCTAACTTGGGAACTTCCATATGCAACGGGTGCAGCCCTAAAAAGCAAAAAAAAAAAAAAAAAAAAAAAAATCAGGTAGTAAGAATAAAATGAGTATTCAACTTGTACACTTGGCTTTATTCCATGACTCGAAAAATGTTACCAATGTGAAAAATCTAAAATTAGCACAAACCATGGCAGCTTTCATTCTAAGTATTGCTTAAATATTTCCTCTAGACCTTTTTTCTAATCTATTTTTTCAGATTCAAAAAGTACACTTCCCACTTTGGAAGCACAGAAAAGTATATATAAGAAAACAATTATTGTCCATATCCTCAACACTGAATAATAACTACTAATGTTGTTAATAAATTGTTTCTAGATTTTACTATAAGTATATAATTTAACATATTTGAGATCATATTCACATATAACAACATATCCTCCTTCATCACTTTCTTTTAAACTATACACACGTTCTTTGTCACTAAGAACTAATTGTAAAGGTTTTAATACAATATATTACATAATTTGTCTAATCATTCCAATATTGTTGGCCATTTTGATTAATATGTTTGTACTCATACTTGTCTGAGTTTCTAATCACTTCCTTAGACAATATTCCCCAAAATGGGATTATTAGGTCAAAGGTTAAATATTCAGGTAAAATACACTGAATATTTTAAAAATTCCACAAGAAATACATGTTCACTGAAAAGATACTCACTGCAGGCATTCTGACGTACATATTTCTAAACTTATTCTAACTATATATAAATACTCAATTACTAAACTGGATTCATACTACGAATGTTTTAATGTTTTGTTCAATTTGTAATATACTGAAAACACCTTTCCATGTCAATAACTATTCATTTACATCATAAATTAGTGGGCCGCCCACTGTTTATTCATATGGACACATGAAAATTCATTTAAACAATCACCTAATGTTGAACATTTCAGTTGTTTCCAATGTTTTCCCCCATCATAAAAAGGCTGAAATAAACACTTTATTGTACTTTACATCTTTGAGAAAATGCATATGTAAGTTCCCAGGCCAGGGGTCTAATCGGAGGTGTACCTGCAGCCTACACCACAGCCAGAGCAACACCGGATATAAGGTGCACCTCCAACCTATGTCACAGCTTGCAGCAATGCCTTAACCCACTGAGCAAGGACAGGAATAGAACCTGCATCTTCACAGAGACAGCGTGGGGTCCTTAATCCACAGAGCCACAACGGGAATTTTCAAACCAGTATTAAAAGAAAATCTGACAGAAATCTGTAAACCAGCTATAATGCAAAAATATAAAAAATAAATTATAAAAAAATAAAAATAAATAAAAATTCAAATAAAATAAAGATTTTCATTCTCTGCCAAAAAAAAAAGTAATGAGGGGAGTGGCACAGTATTAAAAAAGTAATGAGGGGAGTGGCACAGTGGAAACAAATCCGACTAGGAACCATGAGGGAAAACCAAAAAAGTTTATGAAATTTTTAAACAACAAAACATTTTAGAACAAATACGACTTTTTGAAGTACAGTACTAAATACAAACACAATGGTTCACATAAAATTAAATATAGAAAACACATTTTATTTTTATAAGTACCTGTCTTATGTTCTATTAACAATTATGTTCTATTAACAAGTCTTCGTTTCAAAATGTTTTGTCTTATAATAGTTGTAACTACTAGAATCCAGAACCCGAAGCTATATTGAAAGAATTCTTAACATACTGAATACTTTTATTTTGAAAAGCTACTAACTTTAGGATAGGTTCCCTTAGACAAAAATAAGATCTTGAAATTCAAAGATGGAAATTATTTCAAATTTATTTATCTAAAAGAATTTTCACTAGATCACTCAAAATACTATATTAAGACTACTTGGATCTGAATTCGAGATCTTACAGCACTTCTATTTTTCTTTTGAATCTTCTGTGATCCCTTTTACAGTGGTATATAACAAGGAAATCTAAGACGATGCATCGTTTTCCTAACATAAAATACTACTTTAAAGCAAATGTCTTTAACTACAAACTCAAAAACCTTGAATGAAAGAATTTAATGACAATTTTTGAAAGTTTATTTCTTTAAAATACTCACTTACTACAGTTGTCTTTGATCTCCTTACTATGTTTACAGTAATGACCAATTTCCTCATCTGTTGTATTTATAGCTTCATGTATTTTACAAATGGTCGCTTTATTTTCTTTAATATCCTCAAAGCATTCTGGAAAAATACAATATTTATTTTCTTAAAAAGAAATCATAAATTCAAAATAAACAAATACAGTAGAAACAAAGTATGGCAACTGACCTAAAAAAAAAAAAGGAGAACCAGAGAATGGAGAGGAAGAGAAGCTTGAGATAGGAAGGGCCCTATGCTAAAAAGCACAGGACCAGGGTCAGTCTTCCTCTTATACCCAGAAGCTACAAATTTGTATTTGGGATTGAAGGGAAATAAATCTCTCTTGTCCCTCATCTTTAATGTTAGAGGGCTAGATTAGGTAATATCTAAGATCAGTGACATCTTACAACTCTATGAGTTTATGTAAACATTTACTCACATAATACTATCTTAAGAGTTTTGTTTTTGACAGATACGAAATTTCTATTCATCAATTCCATGTCATTTTTAATGCACCTTCAACTCATTTCTTTGTTACCAGTGAATAAATACAAGATAAAAATAACGTATACTTTCTTTAAAAGATTAAAATAAATTCTTACTTAAATTCTAAATTCTGGGAGTTGCCGTTGTGGCGCAGCAGAAACAAATCCCACTAGGAACCATGAGGTTGTGGGTTCGATCCCTGGCCTCACTCAAGTAGGTTGAGGATCCGAAGCTGCCGTGAGCTGTGGTGGAGGTTGCAGACATGGCTAGGATATGGCGCTGCTGTAGCTGTGGTGCAGACTGGCAGCTACAGCTCCGATTAGACCCCTAGCTTGGGAACCTCCATACGCTGCAGGTGCGGCCCTAAAAGGACAAAAGACAAAAAAAAAATTCTAAATCATTTTTTGTTGCAGAAAAGATAATTAAATTCTACCTTTCAGGACTATTAAGACATTATTGTATTTTCTTTTGATAGTTTTTACATAGAAATACTATATTTATGTCATTTGCTTTGCCATTCCACTCATAATATTAATTTTCAGAATTAGCATTCCTGAAAATGCAGCATCTTTTAATCTGGCCACTGACTTCTGATGACTTATAAAAAATATTTGTAATTTTTCACTCAAATGTTTGAAATAACCTGTTTTTATCTGAGAAAAATAACATTTTCAATTGTATTTAATTAAGGGTCATTTATATTTAAAACAGTCCTTAAACACAAAATAATTAAATGCTGAATACAGAAATTTATTATTGAAAAAGTGTAGTTAGTGTAAATAGCTCATTATTAGTCACTAGACAAAACCAGGAAAAAAATTATGCCAACTGTAATATACCTTAACAAGGTAACAGCACAATATCTTATATTCCATAAAAATTAAAAAATAAAGACATAATTGCCTTGCAAAACTACTTACTATTAATTCGTTGAATCATATCTTCTTTAGTACTTATATCTTGCTCATACTGAAAAACTAAAATGAATAATTCTTTTGTTAAAATGTCGAATGACAATACAAATAGTTACCTGTTCCTTTATTTTCATTTTATACCTACCAAATTCTAACAAAAGTCTGTCCAAACTGACAAACAGGCTGTCATTCATCCTGGATACTTTGCTAAAAGAAAATAAGAAGAAAGGGTTTTCTATAAACAACCTTTTGACATAGCATTATTACAGAAAGATGTGGGTGGAGCAAAGCCTGGGGAGGGAAAAGACTCCTTCATTCCAGTACTGGACAGAGCCCCAACAGGTACGTAAAAGATGAACGTCATCACATACAGTCAATTATGTATATTAAATATATAAATTAAGTAAACGAATGTAGTTATGAATGTAGTTATATATGAAATATATATAATTTTATATAATAAAATAAATTGAATGTCGTTGCATGACTGAAACTTCATAACTGTTTATACATGGTAGTCTTCAGACACCTAGATTTCTCAAAAGGATATGCCCTTTAAAATAGACAACTCTCTCAACACGTCCTTTCTCGGCGTGTTGCTAATACGGGTAGCAAGATTCCTAAAGTTTTTCACCAACAGCGAGGTAAAACCTGCAGGAACTGTGCAGTTTTACACTTGGGAATTTACCAAGAGTCCACAAAGTGGAAGCATTCCCGGCACTACCAAGTCTCATTTTAAAGATACGCCTGAGACGGGGTTCGTATCTTCTGTCGCCGGCACAGGGAGGAAGCTACTTTGCCTGCGCGTTTTGAAGCGGGAAGTTCGCTCGCCGACTCCCTTCACAGCTCATTCGCGTCTCCTTCCCCGAGTCCGCCCCCGACACCCGCCTTCGGGTGGTAGT
The DNA here is from genome assembly GCA_004024745.2 of Catagonus wagneri. Lineage (NCBI taxonomy): Eukaryota > Metazoa > Chordata > Mammalia > Artiodactyla > Tayassuidae > Catagonus > Catagonus wagneri. The sequence goes on along the minus strand of PVHT021183527.1, from coordinate 1,719,301 downwards.
GCGGCCCAGAGCAAGGCCACGCGCCAAGAAGCCCCCAGAACGCGATCTCAGGTCGAACTCTGGGGACAAGGCCCGCCGGGCCCCCGACCCCTCAGGGCTACCTGCCCAGGGAATAACGGCCATGCGCAGTTCCTTCCACCCACCCAGGGCTCCCCCCCACCCGCCGCCGGGACTCGAACGCCCACGCCCTTCCTTCCCCGGGCCCAGATTCTACCCAGGGTCGCAAGGGCCGCGAACGTGACAGCAGATGCCGACGTCGGATGGCTGGCACTCCGCCTCAGCGCCACTCAACCCCCAACCCCGGCCGCGCGAAGCCCACGGTGGGAGCGGCAAATCGCGCTGAAGCGCGAGATCTAAATCCCCGCGAGACCCGCGCGACTGCGCTCACGCCTCCCTCCCCGCCCCCTGCGGAGCGAGAACCCAGCATCCCGCAGCCCGCGGAACGCGCAAGGGGCGCAGAAGCCCGAGCCCCAGGGCTAGGGAACGTGTAGGGGGTGGGTTTTTTTTTTTAAGACTACCCGTTCCGCGGGTAAAAATAACAGTTTAAAAAATATTTTGGAGAACAGCAATAAAATTGATATTAACTTTAACGGGATAACATAAATCACCAGAATCAACTGTCACAATTCAATTTCTCGTTCAGCAGTTTTCAAAACGTCTTGAAAAACAAGTGTAAGAATGCAAATACATTTCATTCAACAAATAAATACTTTGAGTGACTTCTCTGTTTCAAATAAAGCGCACATTAATATTTTCTGTCCAAAACGTTATCTTTGGACAATTTATGCTCTTAGATTTTGCATATCCAAAGTGAAACAGAGTTCACTTTATTTGTAATTTATAAATTATTTATAGTTTATAATTTGCTCACAATAATTTAAACAAATCATTCCCCCAAACTGCCTTCATTGTTGGTATATTTCTGGTAAAAATGTGTTTAATAGTAAATGATATAAATTATTGCCTCAATTCCCAACAATCTAAGTAGTTTCACAGATTATGAAGATGGAAAAGATACCTTCACAGGTGTTTCTTGCTTAAGTACTTCAGATCATATATGAATAACTAATTTTATTATAATGGGATGTAATGTTGTTTGTTAGTATTAAGGATAGCAAGCCAACAACGCTAATTCAGTGTAAGTTTGATGTTACATTAAGCAGCTTTATCCTTACTCTTTATTAACAATCCCTTTTTAGGAAGGCATGAAAGAATGGATATGAAGTCTAAATTATCAACAGTCTTGCTAGCACTACCTCGCTATTACAGGTCAAAAGAGTGACACACTTCAACAGTAGATTTTCTTATGCAAAATTGTGGAAACCTGGAAATCAATTTATTTGCATTTATATTCACATGTATGCATATTCTAAGTACTCAAAAAAATGCACGTGAATTCTACCAACTCCACTACCCCATCCCATTCCAAAAGTCCCTTCTGGAAAAACAATAAAAAGATGTTCTATTTATTGAAGAGTTTTAAATAATAAACTTAAGGAGTTCCTTTGTGGAGCAGCTGGTTAAGGATCCAGAGTTACCATTGCAGTGGCTGGACATGCCACAGGAATGGCCAAAATATAAATATATTATAATAAATTTTATTCTCCTAAATCTCTTCAATGAAATATAGTGCTCTGTTTGAAAAGTTATAGAATGTTGACTTGGGTAAATTTTTATTTAAACACATTATTTCCTGGGAAAGTACCCCCATTATAGTTATTATATTATATACTCCCATACTAATAAGTAACGCTTTCCCCTCTTGCTCCATACATGTAAATCATAATTTGAAGAAATTCTTAATTTAAAACTATTATCCATTCTAATTGCACTGTATTACCTTCCTTTTATTGCTAAATTTTTCAACAGATTGCAGGTCTCCTATCTGTAATTTCTCCCCACTCCTTTCCTCATTGACTATTTGGTGCAAGCCTAATCCGCTAAGAGGGGATTCTTCCTAAGGTGTTCTTCCTTGTGTCACTTATTGCCAATCTAAAATTTTGGATGGGTACATTTGATTTTAGAAACCTAGGCCACATGCTTCTTTCTTTCAGGCTGTTAAGAACATCTCCAAACATAACAAGGGGATTATTGCTGGTAAGTCAAAAAATCATAGCGATTTTCCATGACATTTACCCTCTGAATTCCAGACCCACATATCTACATGATAAGCCAAAACACAACTCATGTTCTTCCCCCAACTAGTGCTGGGCTGTTTTCATTATCTCTCTTTTCATGAATGGGACTAGTATTCATTTGTGCATACCAGAAACCTAGGCATCATCCTTAACAGTCTTCCTCTCCTATTATCCCCCATATCTAATCCATCACAAATCCCACCAACTTTACCTTTTAAATATCTTACAAAAGCATTCATTCCTCTCCATCTCAATTGCCACCATCTTAGTCCAAGTTACCATGATTCTCGCACTTACTATAATAGCTTCCAAACTGGTTTTACTGCATATCTACTCTGACCCTCTTGTCCATTCATCATCCATTCTTCAACAGAGCAATTCTTAATTGCAAATTACACACACACACACACACACACACACACACAGAGGCATCTTAAAACATGTCAATGGCTTCCTATGTTCTAAAAATAAAGAACAAAATTCTTATCATGGCTCACAAGGCCCTTTATGATCCTATACTATCTACCTCAGCTTCTTCATAGTATACCAACTTTATCTTCCTCCCTGAAATCCAGCCTTCACACTTTCAGTTCTTAACGTGCTCCTTTCCCTCACAGGGAAAATGCACTTGCTGGTTCCTCAGCCTAGAATTCTCTGTCCTTCTTCATTTAATAACCTTCTACTCATTCTTCAAATCTCAACTAAAGTATCACAGACTTAGCAATGCCCATCATCAACCCTCACAGTTCATGCACTTATCCTTCATAGCCTATAACTTGGTTATAATTTGAAATTATTTGTGTAATTAGTGCATAAACATCTATCTCATCCACCATACTGTAGGTTCCAGGAAAACAGGCCCAACTCCCCTGTTTTCCCCTCCTCCCAATACATACAAACACTTGGCAGCCACAATCAATAGGTTATAGCAGTGTTTTGTCATAATGACTATAATCCCAATACAATTCACAAGCAATTTCAAGGGAATAAAGGCCATTTCATTCTAAGAACAGCCCTTATAGGCGAAATAGTCATAAAAGAGGAAGTGAAGCAATATGAATCTGCTAACACAAATTTATTTACATGAATGGCAATCAGGTCAGTGGAAAAACAACATGCTTAAAGTGTGCCAAGATTTTCAAATATGCATGACTAAATTTACATTTTAATGTTAAAAACCTCTCCTTTGTTTTCTCAGTTGATCCCCTCTTTTGGGGTTAGTTGACTTTCCTGGCCAAATTAGGTCTATGCCATCATCACCTCCTTGAATTATCAAGTCAATAAAATATGGGTAGTTGTTTGACAACACTGCTGACCTCTTGACAGTAATTTTTAGGCTAGTGGATTTCCAATGTGTACAAACCATATTAGGAAAATGCAAAAATAACAGGATTTTTTGTTCTTATAGATCTTATAGATACCATTTAATATTAACTTGACTCATTCATTGTTTTACTGTTCATGTACCTTTGATTTTGGTTTTGGTGCAAGCCTATTTCCCTCAAATATGTCTACTTACTTTTAAAATCCTATTAAGTGGAGTTCCCGTTGTGGCTCAGTGGTTAACGAATCCGACTAGGAACCATGAGGTTGCAGATTCGGTCCCTGGCCTTGCTCAGTGGGTTAAGGATCCGGCGTTGCCATGAGCTGTGGTGTAGGTTGCAGCGGCTGGGATCCGGCGTTGCTGTGGCTGTGGCGTAGGCCGGCGGCTACAGCTCCTGTTAGACCCCTAGCCTGGGAACCTCCATATGCCGCGGGAGCAGCCCTATATAAGCCAAAAAAATAAAAAAATAAAATAAATAAAATCCTATTAAGTGAGATTTTACATTTTAATTTATTCTTCATATCCTTTATGGCACATAATTTTTAAATTTTATTCCTTTTTTGCTTACCATTGTACCAGATACCTGGTACAGTATCTAATACATGATAGAAATTCAAGTGATACTTGAATGATTAAATGAATGAATGATAAGTGCTCATAAAATGGTTAAATCATTTCATATGTGAATTACTGTAACTGGCTGGGGACAACACCACATTTGATCTATTCTGTATTCTTTCTATTCTATCATATAACAGTACTGATTTGTACATCTGTTTTATCATGGTTCTTAATTCAAAAGGAATTAATGATTATATTTTCTTCTCCTTCAAATTGGAATGACTGCACACTACTTTAAAATCTTCTATAATTTGACCTCACCTTTATTTCCCCGCAAAATCTATTTTAAGCAATTCCCTCACTGATCCATGAAGACTAAGTTTATGTAAGCCTCCATGGCTTAATGTTCAAGGTTCTCCCCAAACGGAAAGTTTCTTCTCCTTGATCCAATCAAATTCTATCCATTTTCCAGAGTTCAAGTTGCAAGAAAACTTTCCCTGACTATTATAGATATTCCTTTTCTCTGAAGTCTACAGCACTGTGTATAGTACTTAATTACACAGTAGACTAAACGGTGTTTTCATAAAAATGAATGAAGCCCTTGCTCTCAAAAACCTCACCATTTGACAGTGGAGACAGACAGTGATAGTTATAATAGATATACATATATGTTACTTGGTGATTGGTGATATTAAATTTATGAAGTCAGTGACCTTTAATTCAAAGCCAGTCAGCAATTTTGTACCAGTCAGGGTTCCAGGAGGAAACAAAATCACTCCAGATGATTCAAGTAATAAGACTTTAGTGAAGAGACTTCTTATAGATGTATACGCAGAGGACAAGTTGTATGGTGTTTCACTGCTGAACTCTAGATTCTAGCAACTGATTCTAGATTCTAGCAACTCTAGATTCTACACAACACTTCAAAAAGCCATTTGGGGGCCAGTCCATACCATAAAACCATCCATTCTGCAGCAGAGACCAGAAAGGATCCAAAGAACATCAAATGTAGCTCAAGTCCCAAATACCCAACACTGAAGTCACAATTACTCCATCCCCCACATATCAAAATGCCATTTTAGAGAGGAAGGCAGAGGACACCTAAAAGATTTAGCATACATCTCAAACATAGAGTTATCTAAAAGAAACTTTTAAACTGGCTGTAACTAAGGTATCTATCAAAAGTTTAATACCAACTGCCTCTGGTATTCAGCAGGGTACAAACTCACAAGAAAGATTCAATCGGTTATATAGAAATAAAGACTGAGAGTATCCAAGACTCTCTAATAATTAGTGATGTTGAGCATGTTTTCATGTACTTTTGGCCTGTCTTCTTTGGAGAAATGTCTATTGAGATCATCTGACTATTTTTTGATTGGGTTGCTTGCTTGTTTGTTTTTTGATATAAACCTATGTGAGATGTTTGCATATTTTGGAGATTAATCCATTGTTAGTTGCTTCATTTGCAAAGGTTTTTCTCACATTCTGTGGGCTGTCTTTTTTATGGTTTCCTTTGCTATGTAAAATCTTTTAAGTTTAATTAGGTCCCACTTGTTTATTTTTGTTTTTATTTTCATAACTCCAGGAGGTGGATCAAAAAAGAGATATTTCTGTGATTTATGTCAGAGAATGTTCTGCCTAGGTTTTCCTCTAGGAGTTTTATAAGATCTGGCCTTATGCTTAGGTCTTTAATCCATTTTGAGTTTATTTTTGTGTACATTATTAGAGAATTTCTAATTTCCTTTTTTTTTTACATGTAGCTGCCCAGTTTTTCAAACACCACTTATTGAAGAGACTGCCTTTTTTCCATTGTATATTTTCACCTCCTTTGTCATAGATTAGTTGAGCATAGGTGTATGTTTAATTCCGGGCTTTCTGTCCTGTTCCACTGATCTGTATTTCTGTTTGTGTACTATTACCATACCATTTTTATTACTATAGCTTTGCAGCATAGTTTGAAATCTGAGAGCCTGATTCCTCCAGATTTTTCTTTTCCAAGACTGTTTTGGCTATTCAAGGTATTTTGTGTTTCTATACAAATTTAAATATTTTTTTGTTCTAGTTATGTGAAAAATGCCATTGGCAGTTTGACAGGGATTGAACTGAATCTGCAAATTGTCTTGAGTAGAAATTAATATACAGAAATCTCTTGCATTCCTATACACTAACACTGAAAGATGAGAGAGAGAAATTAAGGAAATTTGGTGCATTTGCCATTGCACCAAAAAGAATAAAATACCTAGGAATAAACCTACTTAAAGAGGCAAAAGATCTGTACTCTGAAAACTACAAGAAACTGATGAAAGAAATCACAGATGACACAAACAGATGGAAACTTATATCATGTTCTTGGATTGGAAGAATCAATATTGTCAAAAGAACTCTTTTTTTTTTTTTTCAACAGGAATCGGTAACACTAAGTATCTAGCTTCCCACAGGGCTCTGATCTCAGGAATGGACATGTGACCAGGCTGGGAATGCCCTGGCCAATTACAGCACTTCATCTCTGAGGCCAGTCTTTCCTTAAGTGGTATGTGTAGAATAATAGAAGAAAAATGTCTGTGTGAGCTGGTGAACTCCAAAATCCCTGCAAGCCTGGAGCAGCTGATAGTTATCCTTCTCACCATATGGAAAAACTGCCCTATAATGCTGGCAACATAGATGAAAGCAGAAGCAAGGTATAGAAGAGTCAGCTAGTCAGTTCTGTTATGTCAATAGATTCTCTTCTCATTCAAGATAGCCTAAGTTGGAGTTATATCACCTACACCTATAGAGTCCTTTTAAAGAAAGTAGAAAAGCAGAGATGATGAAATTTAGTGTCACTATATATGCCATTTGAAAATTTACTTACACCAATTTTGCAAGCATCAAAATCACTTAAATTTTCTTTGTTTAGTCTCCATCAATTGATTATAATCATGCCATATTTCAGTTTGTTTCACATTTGATCAATGATTTCCTATACAAATTTTGTTTTCCCTGGAGTTTCTAAGTGCATCCCCCTCCCCTGCCCATATACAGAAAAATCATATCTTCTTCACCATATCACTAAATCCCTCAGGCTCCTTACTAATTTTTGAATGCACTGGAATAATTTCTAAGCCCCAAGGAAACATAATTCTCCACTTTGAATGTCCTATACCTTCCCAGGCTAATCATTCACTTTCATTAAAGACTTTTTCTTAGGCTTCAGTCTGGATGCATTCACAGGAGGGGAGGCAGATAGGAAAGGCCAATTATCGTCACCCTGCTCTAGACAATTCTTCTAACCTCATTTTCTGCTCCTCTTCCCCTTCCAATTATCTATATCTACAAACTCAAGGGGACTCAACGGAAAAGCTTCTTCATTCATCTTAAACAATAGTCAATGTTAATTATTGTACCATGTTGCAATACAATCATGCCTTCAAAATCTATGGAGTTGTACAGAACTTAAGATCTTTACAATAATAACCTCAAACCATGATGCTTTTTCAGTTCTCATATATGCTTTTCCTACATGAGGAAAGTATAAAATTTTATTGAAAGACATAAAAGAGTATTTGACTAAATGAGATCCATTCTATGTACCTGACTGGGAACATTCAACATTGTAATACAATTTATCCCAAATTCATCTATATATATAGTGCAATTTGTTAAAGGAGGTCATCAACGGGACGTGACTGCCAACTGACCCACGAACTAGACCCAGGCAATCAGAGGCTCCTTATTCCCTCCTCTGTCCTTGGAAGGTACACTCTTACCATTCCCACAGTGGGAGTCATTTTCAAGGATGCAGCCTTAACATTAAGGTCTTGTTGAGACCATCTGGACCAAATATGTGACTGAACCCAGTTAAGACCTCTATTATAAACTATTTTTTTAAGGGCCACCCCCACGGCATATTTTTAAGGGCCACCCCCACGGCACCCGTTCCCAGGCCACGGGTCAAATTGGAGCTGCAGCCACCAGCCTACACCACAGCAATGCAGGATCCAAGCCGTGTCTGCAACCCATACCACAGCTCACATCAACACTGGATACCTAACCCACTGAGCAATGTCAGGGATCAAACCCGCATCTCACAGTGAATAGTTGGGTTTGTTACCACTGAGCCACAATGGGGACTCCAAGACCTCCATTATAAACTTTTAAGATTTGGTGGTGTGCAGAGATCTACTCATACTGCAGTCACCCAAGACAAGTTTGTGAGCAAGTTATGTTTTAATAACCTTGTTCGAGAAACTGCACAGGGAACTGCAGTAAAAAAGAGAAATAAATGTCTGCCACAGTGGACTTGCCTCTACCGTGAGCAGTTCTGCTGACCACTGATGCCCAACTAGAGGCTCACTTGAAAGCTGGAAAAGCTAAAGTTAGAGAAGGACATGCAGTTTTCCACTACTCTGTTAGTTTCAGGGCAAGCAGATGAGGTGGAAGAGCAGAATAATAAGATGGAGAACTTAGAATGCTATTTTGCCAAGCTAGGAGATCACAAGCTGCCATGGATTAAGGTCCATGCACTTGTGATAAAGCCTGATTAGGACACTAAGAAGTAGAATCTCCAGGAAGTGGGGAGAGCAAAAAAGAGGATGTTGTAGTGATTGACAATGAAATGGGCAGAATATCTCATGCCATTTAATCGCTAATATGAAGGAAAAATTTAAATAATAATTACCTTAGACTTTGATAATAGAGAAAAATATCCCAAAACCCCTAGAAGAAAATTTGCATTAATTCTCTGTCCCTTGAAGTCTTAACTTTTATCTGAAATGTAAACACCTCAGAAGATAAAACACTGCCCATGATTGCCTGAAACTGAAGAGAAAAAAAGAGAGAAAGAGACTATTTAAAATACAGACAGCTATAGATGCTCCCTTGGTCAAAATCTAGTCCACAGCCTCTATAAGATTATTGGTAAAGAGCAAATACATATTTAAAATTTTTCTCCACAAATATTAGTAAAAAGCCTTAGCCATGTGAGTGGGTAATCTTAACTTGTTCCATGTGCCAGAGATACACTTGGATTCAACTGGTTTAAAATTAATGAGTTTTATATATTGTTGTACCTGATCCTTGGCTAAAACTTTGGAATGAAAGCTGTGGAGTCTCTGTGTCTGTATGTTGATGTTGAAGATATGCTAGATATAAGTGACATTTTTCTATCTCTAGAGGGTATTGCCAAAAATAATTTGTAAAAGAGTTCTATTTAATTGGCTTAAAGAAAAATAAGCTTCAATATCAATAGTGTACTTAGGTTGGAGTTCCTATCATGGCACAGCGGAAACGAATCTGACTAGGAACCATAAGATTGCCGGTTCGATCCCTGGCCTCACTCAGTGGGTTAAGGATGTGGCGTTGCCGTGAGCTGTGGTGTAGGTCACAGATGTGGCTCAGATCCCGCGTTGCTGTGGCTCTGGCGTAGGCCAGCAGCTACAGCTCTGATTCAACCCCTAGCCTGGGAGCTTCCATATGCCGCAGGTGTAGCCCTAGAAAGACAAAAAGACAGAAAAAAGAAAAAAAAAACAGTGTACTTAGGTAAAAGTGAAACCATTTTTTTAATCTGCTAAAAGACACTAAGTTATTTTGGACTATTGTTCTGTCCTTAATAGGACTGTGAAAGGTTTTTCTTCACCTTTTAAATAATCTGCCTAGAAAACAGATATTCTGTGCTTTATCAAAATAATTTTTGTGATTTATGTTGTCTTTATCAGGCTTTGATTATTTAAGAAAATTGGGTCTTCTCTACTAAAAGAACTCATTTTTTTTACAACTTGTAATTTATGTATTTGCCTTTGCAGTCTTTAATTATTGCTTTGGTTAACTGTATAACTAAGTATTGTTTTAATACTATGGCCCTATTCAACTAATGTTTTAAATTTTTGGTATTTTTGACAAACTTACCGCAAATCAAAGTCCTGTTGATCTTGAACTAACTTTGTGATTTTCTAGAAAGCCCCTGGACATCGTAAAGTTATGTTATTTCTCCTTATAAAAGAGAATTAAACTAATTAGGCTTATCATATGTTAAATTACATGGGAAGCAGTTTTAAATAAGTGATGATAAACTTTCTTTAGGTTATTTTATGTAGATATATGTTATTAATATAAATGTTCCTCCTATGCCTAATCTTCTAGAAGTTTTATGGAAAAGACTCTGATGAGTACAGGTTTCTGATAACGAAGATCAGTTTGGGGAGGACAACAATAAACATTTCAAGTGCTTCCTAAGGGTTACCTGCAAAGTCCCACAACATGTTATGGGACAGTAGCCCAAGATCTGTCCCTGTTCTCCTTCCCCACTATAGTAAAACAGGCCCTTTACATTGCTGATGTGACATTAACATGTGAAGATTTGCCTCTGCTGTAGGACACTCTGCAGACTTTGTTAGAACATCTAGGAGAGAAAAGATGGGTAGTGAATCCACAAAAAGTTCAAGGCCCAGGCATTGCCATAAGGTTCTGGGGATTCATTTGGTGGGGTAAGATATGCATTATCCTAGAAGCTGTGATTGTTAAGGTGCAAGCCTATCCAACCCCTATGAACATGAAAGAGGTGTAAGCTTTTCTAGGAATTTTGGGGTTTTGTTTTATTCCCCACTTGACACAGTGCCTCCATCCCTGATACTGCCTGGTTAAGAAAGGGCACATGTGGGACTGGGGAGTCAGAGCAATAAGCTGTTTTTGAAAAGACCAGGATATTAGTGGAGCAGTTTATAGCTCTGGGTATAACCCATACAGGATTGAGTTAGATGTCTCTGTGACTCTGGAAGGTATGGGTTGGGCGCTGTGGCAGAAGGAGAGGGTACCCCTAGGATTTTGATCCCAGCTCTGGAAGGGGGCAGAGATCCTATATACACCTCCCTCCATACACACACATAAAGCAGCAACTCCCAACAGTGTTCACAGCGATCCTCAAAGTAGAGCCTCTCCTGCTCTCCTGAAAGGACAGCATATGGTGATAAGAACTTCCCTTCCTATTAAGGGATGGATGGAGAACGTGTTCCATCAACCTACCTCTGTCATAGTTCTGACTCTCACTGTGACTAAGTGGTCTGCATATTTGCACCAGAGGAGCACCCTGTTTGCCAGGCTGCTGGCTCCAGACATAGAAGTGCTACTAGGCCCTGTAGAATACATAGATGCTCTGAATGCCTTCACACCTATTCCTGTGGCCACCCCTGCTGCCTGCTGAGAGGGAATGGGGGAAACCTGCCGGTATCTGGTGTACAGATGCCTGGAAACAGGAACAAACCACAGAAGCCAGTGGGCTGAACTCAAAGCAATTTGGCTGGCGATCACTCATGAACCTTGGCCACTAATCCTTTGTACTGACAGTGGGGCTGGGGCTGTTCTAAAGGGATTAACCCTATGACTTGGACAACGGAAGCTGAGGGGGTGGATGACGAAAAAGCCCTTGTAGGTTCAGGATATGTGGAAAGACTTTTGGATTCACCTGGAAGAGCTTCAGGCAGTCCTTACTGTCTTCCATATGCCAGTTCATGAGACACTGACACACCCTGGCAATCAAGAAGCTATGTCCTAGCTCAGGTACATACCCTGGCAACTAATCCTCTGGTATATACAGCAGATCGGTTGCAGAGAAAGAGTGACCTCCCACAAATATGCATGGGATGGCATACTGCCAAGGATGCTGGATTGCCCTTGAAATACAGTGACTTGAAGTTCATAATTGGGCAAAAGAACATGACATTGAATGGAGATTTCAATCTCCCCTATATCTAGCAAGCAGTAGGGTTGATAGAAAGAAAAAACAGAATATCAAAGCAGCATATTAAATTACTAACAGGTTGGAGTTCCCTTTGTGGCTCAGCTAAATGAGCCCAACTAGTATCATAAGGATGAGGGTCCAAGCCCTGGCCTCACTCAGGGGGTTAAGGATCTGGTGCTGCCGTGAGCTGTGGTGTAGGTCATAAACAAGGCTCGGATCCCGTGTTGCTGTGGCTGTGGTGTAGGCCAGCAGCTACAACTCCGGTTTGACCCCTAGCCTGGGAAACTCCATATGCCATGGCTGTGGCCCTAAAATGCTAAATAAATAAATAAATAAATAAATAAATAAATAAATAAATAAATAAATAACAGGTTAAACCGCCCTGACCAAGTGGACTAAAGTATCGCCTCAGGCTTTAGTATATTTGAATGATCAACCAGTAGGGTCTGTTGCCCCATATGCCAGACTAGGAACCCCTGCTGAGACACCCAATAAAGTATGGAACTTGTGGGAAACAGCCATCACCCAGCTCTCACCACGGATCAATCTGCAATGCTGCTGAGAACACCAAAGTCCCTATCATGCCTGGGAAAGCCATCATCTACTATTATTTGCAATGGCACAGCTCACCTAGACAGCCAGAGAGCTGCAAAACAAGCTACCTTCATGCTAGTAAAACCCTTTGCTGGCCAGTCAGGCCACGCTGGGAAAGTGAGGCCATGTAAGACTATAAGAGCCAGTCACAAGGGTGGAAGTATTGGAGGAGGTCATTGAGAGGACATGACCACCAGTTGACCTACGAGCCAGACCCAGGCACTTGGAGGTGCCTCATTTTCTCCCCATCCTTGGAATAAATGCACCATCTACCATTCCCATCGTTTTCAAGGACAGAGCCTTTAGAGAGTAAGGTGTTGTTGAGACCATCTGGATGAAATACATGACTAAACCCAGTTAAGGCCTCTGTATAAACTTTAAGATCTGATGGGCAGATGCAGAGATCTACTCATCTTGCAGTCACCCAAGATGAGTCTAGTAAATAAGATCTCTTGCTTAGTAAGCCTCCCACCTACTGATCTGGAGTGGTCTGCCTCTTTCTTCTGTCTCTCCCTGCCTCCATGTACAATGCAATTCCATAAAAACTTCTACTGGATCCTTGGGTTGTGAAAAAGACACTTGACAATATTGACCTTAAAGCTGATCTGGAAAAAAATATTCACAAAACAGCCAAAGAATTCTCCTTTAAAAATACTGAAGAATTAATTTCCCTATTAAATATTAAAAATGTATTTGAACTACAGTAGTGGAACCATAGGAACAGACATAATGAAAAAGAAGAGAAAGTCCAGAAGAATACCTATGCATACATAGAAATTTAATATGTGATAAAAGTAGCATTTCAAATATGGCAATATTCAGTGGTGGTAAAACTAAACTCTGGGAAATATACAAGAGAGGCAATTTTTGGTCCAAGGACTCTCTTAAAGCCTTGGTTCTACTCTCCAGACAGTTACCAAACCACGTCATCATCTCCAAGCTTAATCTCACCCCATTATCTCCATCCCTCATCCCATCAAGTCCTAAGGCTGGAGCCTTCCTTTCCTGTATGGTGACAAACTCACTCTATCTTCTTCCAGTTTTGCAAGTCTTCTTAGCACCTTAGGTGATAGTACCTGCTTCCACTCTCTTAATATTTTGAGAACAAGACAGTCTAGATATACTCCTGCCAAGCAAGACCGTCAGAGAAAGAAGAGAACCCAGTCTGTCAAAAGAAAAACCTCGGTCTGGAATGGAAGGAGGTTTCCAGTACATTCTCAGGCCTGGAGTGAATAGCTGAGAAGCAGGAGATGGGGCGGGGAGGAGAGCGTACAGAAAAATATACACTCTTTCGACTGAGGGAGGAAGGGGGCTTAGGAAGGAAATGGGGCCAAAGATGAAAGAGGTTGAATTTCTAGTTTCTAGGTTTTTTTCTTTTTGGTCTAGGGAAGGAAGGAAGGGAATACAGAAGGAAGGAAAAAAGAAAGAAGAATTAGAAAATGATTTGAAGGGGGAAAACAATTAGATTCCAAATTTACGAGACCTCAAAATAAATCCAGATAGATTTAAAAGTTTTTAATGTTTTTAATCTAGGAAGAGTAGAGGAAGAAAATACAGATTGTTTCTATAACGTGGAAGGGAGGCTGTACTAAGTATGACACCCAAGACAAAACTAGATTTGATAGATTTGACCATGTTAAAATTATAAAAACTACAGGGCAAACAACACTATAAAGTCACAAGCAAGTGAAAAAGTAAGAAAAAATAATTGCAATATGTGACAGGGAAAAATGTATCCTTAATGTTTTAAGAAATATTACAAATGAATAAAAAGAATGAAGAAGGGATATAATTGGAAAATTCTCAAAAGAAGAAATAATAAATGAATAATAAATATGTGAAACTGCATAATCTTCTCAATAATCAAAGAAATGCCCATTTTGAAAAATAAAAAACCATTTTTCACCTATCAAGCTGGCAAAGATTTAAAAGAAGAATAATGGCCACAGTGTGGGGGAGAATGGAACTCATACAGTATGGGTAGAATTAAAAATTGGTAAAAATCCTTTTGGATGTCATTTTGGAAATATGTATCAGTTTTTACCATTTAATCCACTCATGTCACTTCCAATAATTTGAAGGAAAGAAATTGGACGATGCATAAAGATGGTCATTGCTTCATTAATTGTGAAAAACTGTAATCAATTTAAACAAACATCAATAGGGCCTGGTTAAATAAGTTACGGTATGTATGGTATGGAATACAATGCAGCCATTCAAAATGATAACATGTATTTATTATCAGGAAAAATGTTGACAAAATATCATCAAGAAAAAAGGCTTTAAAACAGCAGAGATAATATGACAGCATTTCGGTCAAAAGAAAAAATCTGTATCTGTGTGTAGGAATAAAAGTCTATGAAGGAGTTCCCTGTGGCTCAGCAGGTTAAGGATCTAGCATTATTACTGCTGCGGCACAGGTTTGAGGGAACTTCCCCCTGCCATGAATGCAGCCAGAGAAAAATGTCTATAAGGATATGCACAGAGAACTAATAGTGATTATTTCTAGAATAATAGCATTACAAAAAACTTTCACTTTTGACTCCAAGTATATAGATATAGCATAGATATAGTATAGATATAAAGAGAAAAACATAAAAGGTATTTCCAGTAGGGGAAAAAATAGCACTCCAGATGAGGAAACTACACGAGAAAAAAATCTAAATGTCAACAAATGAACCATAGCAGTGGGGAATGAAGAGGAATATGTGTGTCTGTATGTGTGTAATAAGAACAGACCATCTAGAAGTATGTGACATAATTGCTAAGTAAGTGTTCCTAAAACAGAAGGGCTACACTATAAGGAAAACTCTAGGTACTATACCATTTCAGAAAACTTGGGGGTTGGGGTAACAGAGGAAGAAGAAAGTGGCAAAGTGAAAATATCTAAAAGTCTAATCCTATTTGGATGGGGAGAAGAATGGGGAAAGTAATGCACGGGTAGGGAAAACAGGGGAAGATATTAGGGGTGTTGTTTACAGACAATGATAGAGTCATATGTAACAGTAAAAGAGAGCAAGGAAAACAAAGATAACTGTTGATGGACTAGAAAATACTGCAGAACTTCTAAATTATTATTTCAACTCACTGAAAGAAAGAAAAATATAAACTGCAAATTTCTTCTTACATCTGTGAATTGTACTTCAATATAGTACTATACTATGTTTTCACCCAGTACTAAACACATGCAGAGAAGGATGAAATGTTCAGTTCTATCTTATTTTATTTCATTTTATTTTATTTTATTTATTTATTTATTTGCTTTTTCTAGGGCCATACCCGTGGCATATGGAGGTTCCCGGGCTAGGGGTCTAATCAGAGCTGTAGACGCCAGCCGACACCACAGCCACAGCAACGCGGGTCCGAGCTGTGTCTGCGACCTTTACCACAGCTCACAGCAACGCCGGATCCTTAACCCACTGAGCAAGGCCAGGGATCGAACTCACAACCTCATGGTTCCTAGTTGGATTCGTTAACCACTGAGTCACGACAGGAACTCCCTGTTCTCTTCTATCTTATCCTGTGAGACAAATCTACTGTTTTAGTTGTTTGCTTCAGTTAATGTCCCAAGAGAAGATTTAAAAGCAAAGGTCAACATGAAAATGTAGAAATTAATAAAAATTCTTTGTTTAGGATCTTGTCAGTCTTGACACTGGATAATGTTGAGGTGAATATCTATAATTTATTAAAATGAAAAAACAAAGTCAAACAAAGTCCCACTTGCAGACTGACCACTTACAATGTTTCTATTCTTTCAACTTACTTCCAAGAAATATTTGAGACTAGAACATTTGCCATATAAGGGGAAGTGTTAGGCTAGAAAAAAAAAAAAGGGCCCCCTGAAGATATATTCACTTCCTAATGCCTAGAATTTGTGAATATCACCTTTTATGCCAAAAAATATATATGATTAAGTTAAGAATCTTGAGAGAAGGACTGTTCTGTGGACTATTGTTTTTCTGGCAATAAGTTAAAGAAGTCAATAGATAGCGTACACAAAACTCCGCAAATGTTTACTGTGTCAGTTTTCTGTGGCTACCATAAGAAATTACCTCAAATTGGGTGGCTTTAAAACAACAGAAATGAAAACAAACAAACAAACAAAGATGTATTCTGTCACAGTTCTGGAGGCCTATTTCAAAAGAATCTGTTGCTTGGAAAGCCACAAAAGACCTAAGCAGAACAGCAAAGGACTGTGAGACTAAGGAAAAGATGGAAAAATGAAACATCACCAATATATAGGGTCACACTGATAGATTAAGTGGATGGTTTTCATAAGAAGGTAACTAATACATGTTGAGAATTTACTGTGAGCCCAGCACTATGCAAGGAATAGCCATCCATAATCTTATTTAATCCCTATAACTACTCTATATGATATTATATTTTTTTATCCAATAAGGAAACCGGGGCCTAAAATCATGTGGTTAGTGCAATGTTTTAAACAAATTACCTCCATGTGCCAATAGTATGGCCATTAAAAAATAAATTATCTAGAGTCCCTGCTGTTTCTACCATTTTATCTTTCATAAAGTTTAGTTTGAGAAGCATCACTGCCCTAAAACATCATTATAGTGACACTATACCCTCTTCTCTGAGAATTACTCCTATCCCCCACCAATTTTCAGGAGTGAGCACTTTGTCAACCTCACAATTTTTACAAGGCTTAGTTTAGTCAGGAGGTGTCTAGCAATGGAGTCTTGGGAAGCAGAAGGAAGGAGTCATGGAGTTGGAACAAACAGAAAAGAGAGAAAGTAAATATAAATTATTACAATACAGAGAACTACAACCATTGAGGAATATGAACTGTCAGAGTCCATAAAAGGATTGGCAAGGATAAAAAATAGGCAGAAAGTAGATGAGAGGGGTAGGAAGAAAATTTAACTAAATGAAGGCTAAACTTTATTAAAATTCAAAAAAAATCAATTCAGCCCCAAATTTAAACAGGTATGAAGACAAACTCTCTTATATTAATTTCACTAAAACCTAGGAACAATAGGGAAATTAATAACAAATAAAATACAAAACAGAAAAAAGAGACGATTAAAATTCCACAGATCAAAGGATCTGAGGGGGGAAAATCTGCTGTTAAAGGAAACAGGGACACATTTCTCTGCCTCTTAGTTTTTTCTAAATCTACTCTTACTGTCTGCCTATATAATTCCCTGCCAGAGATTTGCAGCTGGTCCCCACTGAGGCTTAAACAGACTCCTCTGTGTGTTTCCATTTAAAAATCTTTATTTCAATAGGTGTGCCTAGAGCATCTGCACTTCCAAAATTACCACACAACTGATCCAAAATGATTCAAACAAAATTGGTTTCAAAAATTGCCTCAGGCTGAAAAGAAGATGAAGACTAACATTTCAGACCTAAAGAAACATTTATCACAATTCTGTGGTCTGTAATAGACTTCTGTGGTTGTAATAGAAATGTTGACAGCTTGTTAATTATAGAAATGCTAGTGAGCATCACTGTTATTCTTTTGAAAGACCTGACAAAAGTGTTTAAAGGTTGTTTTTTTTTATCTTCTTTTTTTTATTTCTTTTCTTTTCTTTTTCTTTTTTACTTACCAAGTCAAGGCTTACAACACCTCAAGTCCAATCTCCCCTCCCCAAGAGGCTGGATTCAGTTCCATTCTCCTGTTAATATACAGTGTGATGACTCAGAGAAAGGTCTTCAATAAACCCAGACTCCAACATTCCCACCTCACAAAGAAGATAATTGAAGTCCCAGAGCCACATTTGAGATTCAAGGACTTTTTAGGGCTTGGTGGGGTACACCATTTGACAAGACTCAGAATAGTTTCAATCTCTCTGAGATCCATGAACTAGAGTGCATCAAACTCTGAAAGCCACAGCATCAGAAAACCACAAAGGACTTTACACATGGCAGCCACACATAGATATTCATGATTCAAATCCTCTGCTCTCAAAATCGATAGGGATTATACCATCTTCTTTGGGTGGGGAAAGCAAAGTATATGGTAAGAGGTTTGAATCTGTGTTTTAAACATATCTCTGCCACTAGCTAGTTATGTAATATGAGTAATCATTTCATCTCTTTGGTCTTCACATATTATTCACTTGTAAAATGGAGAGGGACTGATCAATAACTTTCAACCATTGTTGGCTGTCCCACCAATTACCCAAAGAACATGGATTCTGACACGATAGAAACAAAATCTCACTTTTCCTAGAGATATTTCTAAATTTACGAGTATTCAGTCACTGTATATTTACAATAAATTTTAAAAAGAAACAAAATTACAGTGGGTTTTCAGCAACAGATTTTATAGATGTGGCCTACATTTCATGTAAAATTAAAAGGGTACTGATTTCTTTAAAAATGCTTCAACTCCAGAATAAACGGAATTTTAGTAGGTTTTGTATGACTGTGCCTTGTTGATTATTTTGAACTCCTTTGAAGTAAAGTTTCTTCACAGTGTTGCTACTAACATTTGGCGGGGGCAGGTTATGCTAGTCATTGTAAGATATTTAGCAGCACCTCTGGCCTCTGTGCATTGGATGTGAGTTGTAAAAACCAAAAATGTCTTCAGACATCACCAAATATCTCCTGGAAGGAAGGAGTTATAATTGCCCTCTTGAGGCTTATTATTTTGAAGGGTAACATGCCGTGAAAATATATATTTTAATATAATTCTTTAAAAGTATTTTCTGCTAACCAACTGGATTAACTTGGAGAATTTAAGGTATTTATTGGAGGTTTATGCCTCCATTTGACTTTATACTACTCAGAAGGAAATTATGTACTTACTATACATATTAAAGATATAATACATGTAATTAACACATACATATGACATACACACAATTTAATATGAATAATGTTTGGTTCATGCTGGAAGACATAAACAAACTTACATTCTTTCATTTCATTGAATTATAAGGCTTCTATGTGTATTTTAAGAAGATACTTTCATCTTGGATTTAAAAATGGTCAAAAATAACCTGCTCATGAAAAAAACTATAGTTCCAACAGAGAACTATGAATTAATTACTCTCTCAGTCATTCAACTGTTTCATTACTGATAGTAAAGTGTTTATAAATAACATGCTGGTTACATTTTTAAGAATTAATCCTTCACATAAGAACCCATTGATATATAGCCGTAAGCAAGATATGTTGTGTTGTGGTTAGCCCTCTGAAGATTCAGGCTTACTCTCACAGAAGCCGAAGAGAGAAAAGTGAAGTTAATAAGCACAGTTAAGGAGTTCTCTTATAGTGAAGCAGGTTAAGGATCTGGTGTTGTCACTGGAGAGGCTTGGGTCACTGCTGTGACGCGTGTTTGATCCCTTGCCTGGGAACTTCCACATGCCTTAGGCTCTGCCAAAAACAAAACAAAACAAAACCAGAGTTTAAATACGGAGTATAACTTGCAATATATTCTTTAGTTTAAATGCAAATTCTTATCCAAATGCCTAGAAGCAACCACAAACTAGGAGTCAAAACATTTTCAGTCACCGTAACATTAAAAAATAATACTGCTAATTAATCAATATTTTCAAGTAGTACATTTCCCCACATTTAAACTCATAAGCATTTCCTCCTCCTAACACAAGCAATTTTGCATCATTTAAAAAATAGATGGGAGTCCCCATCAGGGCTCAGCAGTAATGAACCCAACTAGTATCCATGAGGATACAGATTTGATCCCTGGCCTCGCTCAGTGGGTTAAGGATCCCGTGTTGCAGTGGCTGGCTGTAGTGTAGACCAGTAGTTGCAGCTCCCATTCAACCCCTAGCCTGGGAACCTCCATACGCTGCAGGTGTGGCTCTAAAAAAATAAAAAATAGATGGTAATTTTGCAGATAGTAACAAGAAGATCCTAATCTCTTAAAATTAGATCAATATTTTGATTGCAATACCTTTTTTGCCAGTTAATTAATTTTACAGCACCAAGAAATTTACAGAAAATTTCTCAAATGATGTTTGCTCTCAGGGAATAAAAGAGGCGACACTGTTCTTTGTTACAAGGTGCATATCTATCCACAGGGGAGGAATGCATGAAAGAGAGCAATCTATCCTGGGAACTTATTAGGATAGTTGGTACTTTAAAACTAGGATATTGAATTAATTTCAATATCTGAAGACATTAATCTGAAGATTTGGACCACCAAAACATAAACAATCTATATTTATGCATATGATATCATCTGAAATACTAAATTCATGAATAAATATTTAAGATTGTAAAACTTAAATACTGTAATTTCAAAGACAGTAAGATGCCTTTTTAATCTTAGATTTTTTTTTTACATCATTCTTACCTATTTGCAACACACAGCTTTGAGGCCCAGGAAAAAGAAACCAAGATCTCTCCCCACAGAGTCAAAATAGACATACACAAAAGACTGGGACCTCACTGTCTTCCAGTCTGTGACTCTCACATGCAGCATAAACATTTTAATCAAAGAACACAGATACATTCAATTACCATATTCTTAAAATCCCCGACTATGTGAATTGTGAGGGAAAGAAAACAAAGGCTCATCACTTATTTTACAGCTTGATTTAGGAAAAGTCAAAGAAAGATAAGAAAAGACAAGAAACAAGACAAAACAAGACAAGAGCCTTGAAACCACACATAAGAATGTATTGACCTCTATGCAGTGCTCTCCACTTGCAAATCTTTCATCACAGTGCAAAGGTTCCAAGGGCCCCTCTGCCCCAGAGAGAGAGAAATCACAAGGGGTGAAATGAGGAAAGAGACCGATATGTACAAGAAGCCCCTGACTGAGCTCTGGTAGGACACTCACAGTTCCCTGAGGGCACTTCACTCTGCTGCCTCCCCACTGAACAATTAGACAAAGACTTTTCCCCAGGGTTACTGTCTTCTACATGCTTTTCCTCCATAAAGTAAGTCTTGAGTTTGCAGAAAGAATAGACGTCTGTGGATTCTGGTGAGAATCCAGGGAAGCCCTCCCAAATCTACCAGTAGCTGCAAACCAACCACAGAAGGTTGCAGAACTGCCCAGATAGGCCCCAGGCCAAAGGCTGCCGCTGTGCTTTCCAGGTTTCCTGATCAAGTACATAAGAAAAATGAAATCGAGGGTAGCGAGTTGCCTGCAATGTTGGCGCAAAGTTCCAAAATTTTTTAAAATAAAAACAAAAACCTATCCCTATGGTAAAATTATGAAAAGGTCTAGGCTTCACCTGGCAAACCCAGAAAAGTGCACGCTTCAATCGTGGGGTGCGGGTGGGGGTCACCTTCCTCACCATGGAGTTATTTCTAAGGAAATCCTCTAAGCCTCTCTCATTCTCAGGGATGCGGGCTCACAAATTTCTTCCGTTTGTCCCTTCCGGGAGTGAAACTTACAGACGAATGCGCGATCCCAGGATGCCCTGTAGAAGTTTATTTCTCTTGAGTTAACAAAATTAAGCCCAGTACCCTGCAATGGTGAAGACAGGATCTCCTGACAGTAGACCCGGGCATCGGGAAGCTGTTCAGGACCCGTCCAGCAGGGCGCCCAGACACCGCGTCTCTGTTCGGACTCTGCGGCGGCAGCCTGTGCCTTTTTCCCGCGGCTCCGCTGTGGCAACCTAGGCTTTCATTGTCAATCGCCCGATGACCCCAGACACGCAGAAGCCAAACGGGACATCTGGAAAAAGATGTTCACATTTCCTGGATAGGGCACCTAGGTTCGGGAAATCACACGACTCGCTCACAAAGACATAGGGTTTTCCGGAATTCACATATTTCAAATCGTGTAGAAAAAGGGCAGGCGGAGGCACCGTCCCGAGAGAGCACAGACAACTTCCCACCTCCAGCGACTGGGTGCAGAGGTTGGGGATACCCCCGGGCCCGAGGGTCTTAAGGTATCTCCGACCCGCGGCTTCTGCTGTTGGAGGGTGAGCCTGAAGCGACTGGGCTGGGGAGAGCCAACAGGCGAAATGGCCTGAGAGTGACAATTAGAAAACCTTTGCAAACTGGAGCAAGGGGTACTTTCCTTCCCCGTCTGCCAGGCTCTCTACGTTGCATCTTGTGGGCCATTGTATGCTGTTTCTCATTGAAAGTTGTCCTTCTGGGGGATTCGGAAGTCTCCTCAAGCTAGAGAAGGTTTGTAACATTATCTTCATCACCCTCTCTATTTTGCCCCTGCCCTGTCACATTTCAAGAAAATACGCTCTTAGGGGGGAAAAAGGAAAAAAAAAAAAAGCTCTCCTCTCCGTTGAGGCTGCTGGCAATTTCACAGAAATGATGTAAATGGTTGCAGGGCTTTTTTTCTCCCTAATTTTTTTTGAGTGAACTGTGAAGATCTGTGAAAATAATATCAGGGTTTTCCATCAGAATGAGCTTTGCCCTGCACTCAGGCGTGGCATGATCTGACCCGACACCTCCAACCATCTGTGCTATCTATCTGCCTTCTGATTTACCAGAGCTGTACAAGCCGCATACAAATTGTACTTGATACTAAAGAAAAGACAGCCAGGCCAAGTTCAGTTCCAGAGTGAACATTCTCATCTGATTCCTTTCTGCGGCTAGACCTCCAAATATGGTTTTCCTGGTGGTTTTGTTGGACTCCCCTCTCTAGGATTATTTTCTTCTTTAAATCCCTATCAAAAGCCCAGGTGAGAGTGTAAGTACTTTTGTCCGAGGTCTCAGAAAACGTTATGATGAGGATGCCAACTGGGAATCAATAAAATTGCTAATTCAACTGCTGGCCCCAAGGCTGAGCCTCCAGGAAGGCCATTCCTCTCCTCAGTAGAGTCAGTGCTCAGTGGCTTAAGAAGTGCTTTCTGGTTCCCCCTTCTCTGTTTTACTTTTACTGAATTACTTTGGGGCCTGAAGGCCAAGGTTAGAGTTTCTATCCTCAGCTCAAGTTAAATGTTCTAACACAGGGTACGGCAAAATTAGCCTGAAAGAAGAGCAAATCGATATATTTTTTAAAACGGCTTCAAAATAAGCTTTTAAGTTGCTGACCTGACCTACCAATGACTTCTCACTATAGATGTGGCTATGCTGCACATTTGTTCAAGTCCATTAAACTGGGGAGAAAAAAAATTGAAAAGTATAAACTTGAGGGTGTGCGACACCCCTAGATTTCTTTCGAGTGTTTTACCTCATGGTCAGCACCTGTTTTATCAAGAGTGAGAGTGTCCTAGGCTTGTATTTAAAATGATCTCAGGAGGCTTTTGAAGGTGATAGGGGTAGAGTCCAAACTGACCTCTTCTACAGAGCCTGGGTCCTGTTCCTGCTGCTTCAGATTCGATTCCCACTCGGCTGCTTGGGCAGCTAGAAAGGCATGTGGGGATGGGTGCTGGGAAGAAAAGAGGCGGTCCATTTCCCCTCCCTCCCCATTCCTGCACTCCCCTCAAGGTTTTCTGTTTCGTTACAACTAGGTGAATTCTCGAAGGATTTCGATTTGGCCCAGTCCTCTTTGTCCTCTGGAGACCTCTTGACCCAGGCAGCGCCTCGCCCCAAAGTGGATTCCTGCAGCATCACTGCCTATTGGGGAGGGGGGGCTGAGGAGGAAGAAAGAGAAACGAGGCTGTAGGTAGTGGTGAAACGCTGCAGCTTCTATGGTCTTTTTCTCTCATCCACTCGCAGGTCTTTTCCTCCTCCAAGTTTTGCAAAACACTGCCGAGAAGTCCACGGGTGAACGGCGGGCGCTGTCGAGAGCGGGGAGGTGCTGAAATGGCCTGGACGCTCTGGTCGCAGTCTTGATTGGCAGAGCAGGCCAGTGACTGACAGGGGGTCTCCATGGCGCCCGCGCTGCCAATCCGCCCACCCCAGTAGCAACACCCGCCCGCTGGCCTGCGTGCCCTAACGAAGCCAAGCCGAATCCCAGCAGCAGAATCGGCACCTCCTCCGATCCGTCCCTCCCGCTCACTCCTCGCAGTCGCGCTGCGGCTGCCGCTTCCCTCCGGCCGTGCGTTCCAATTGCCCGGAGCCGCTTAACCAAGGAGAGCCTGGCGCACCCGGCCCGGCCCGCAGGCATCGGCTGCGTGTCTCGCTCTGGACTCAGCTCCTCCGCTGCCTCCGGCGCTGTCTCGATGTTCCAACTGCCTATCTTGAATTTCAGCCCCCAGCAAGTGGCCGGGGTATGCGAAACTCTGGAGGAGAGCGGCGATGTGGAGCGCCTGGGTCGCTTCCTCTGGTCGCTGCCTGTGGCCCCAGCGGCCTGTGAGGCTCTCAACAAGAATGAATCGGTGCTGCGCGCGCGAGCTATCGTGGCCTTTCACGGCGGCAACTACCGCGAGCTCTACCATATCCTGGAAAATCACAAGTTCACCAAGGAGTCGCATGCCAAACTGCAGGCTCTTTGGCTCGAAGCGCATTACCAGGAAGCCGAGAAGCTGCGTGGACGGCCCTTGGGGCCAGTGGACAAGTACCGCGTGAGGAAGAAGTTCCCGTTGCCGCGCACTATTTGGGACGGCGAACAGAAGACACACTGCTTCAAGGAGCGCACGCGGCACCTGCTACGGGAATGGTACCTGCAGGACCCATACCCTAACCCCAGCAAAAAGCGTGAGCTCGCCCAGGCAACCGGACTGACTCCTACGCAGGTGGGCAACTGGTTCAAAAACCGCCGACAAAGGGACCGGGCGGCTGCAGCCAAGAACAGGTCGGTACCTAGAGGCCTCCCAGTCGTGTAGCCCCTGGGAGGCAGAGGGTGATCTCACCCCCGACACCTTTACCCAGGGCCTGACGGCTCGGATTCCGCAAGAGTTGGGATGGAGGGTCTTAGGTTGTGAGCCCACTGCTGGGATCCTGGGTGAGGGTTTCCTTCCAGGATTTTGATTCCCCACACTTTCTTTCTCGTTTTTGACGCCCGGGGTGTTGCTGTAGCAGCTGGTTCCAGTCACCAAAACACGGCTTCATTGAGAAAGAAAGACAAAAATTAAAATCCCAGAAGCAATTAGAAGATTCCAAGGCCCAAAGCTAATTGTTGTTAGCTTGGGCCCAGGCTCCTGTTATTAAGTGAGGCCTGGTTTATTAGCAATGTGGCAGTTTAATGTCATTTTAAAAACCTAATTCATCTTTCTCTAATGCTTTGAATTTTTGACTTTTGTTTGTAAGAAATGGAAAGTCGAGTTCTACTCTTCCCACGCATGGGCAGCACAGTAAACTAGTCCGCTGAGGTTTTTTCATTCCCTAGAGTGTGGATCTCAATCAGCCAAATATTTTGACCAGGAACCCAACCTTTCCCAGGCCCAAACGCTCCGTACAACAGCTAGGCAGCCCTCTTTGCCTTTGGTTTGGGGCATACTCAGCCTCAGGGGCATTGACATGGGCATGCACCACAGGCAGATGCAAGCTGGGAAAGGGGTCTTCTGTCCCTGAGCCTGATCTATCCTTTTCAACCGCACCTCATCTATTCTGACAATACTGTGAATCTCCCACCCAGGAACGACCCTGCGAGCACAGCATGCCAAAGACTGGGGAAATAAGGAGCCAGGAAAGGACTAAGGAGGATGGAGCAACCCCTGGGTTCCGTGGAGCGCGGCCTCTGTTGCCTCATCTTACCCGCTTTAACCGCCAGGGTCTGAGGGAGAGCGGGATGCGGACCCGGAGCGCGGTCGGGGGTGCTACGGGGCGCGACCCGAGGCTGGGTTACGCGCTGACTCGTGTTCTTCCTTCCTCGTAGACTTCAGCAGCAGGTCCTGTCGCAGGGCTCCAGCCGAGCACTAAGGCCCGAGGAAGAGGGCACGCCCGAGGTGCTGGGCGCCGCCGCCAGCCCGGCTGCCAGCCTATCCAGCAAAGCAGCCACTTCAGCCATCTCCATCACGTCCAGCGATAGCGAGTGCGACATCTGAGCTGCCCACCCAGCAAGCTCAGAAACAATTCGATGGAGAGAGAGAGAGAGAGAGGGAGGGAGGGAGAGAGAGAATATGAAAGAGAGAGAGGATGATGAGAGACCAAGCAATCCAGCGCTAGCAATCCAGGTGGCCAGGGACCCGCAGGCTCTCGGGCGGCGAGTCCACCCCGAGTCCACCCCGCGGCCTGACCCGCTCCAAGGGGGCCCTCCGGCCGCTACCAGAGGCCCGCGGTGAGGCTCGACCCAGCTCCAGGTTCTCCTTGCTTTGCTTTTTCCCAAGGATTTTACTGCAAAGATGCCTCCGGAACCCGAACTGCAAGCTGAGCGCCTGCCCTGAATCTCCTGTGGGTATTTTCATGTCGAAAGGACGCTGTTATATATGTATAACTTTTGCTTTAAAGTTTTTTTTTTAACAAAACAAAGCATATATATGTTGTTTATTTACTTATTTAAGAGACTGCCAGGGTAAGTTTCTTTGTATCTCCAGAGACCTTGATGTTTCTAAAGGCACAGGGTGGAGCGGATGGGTTCTGTATGAAGAAGCCAAACAATAAAAACCTGGTGAGCAACCTTTCCTAACCAAGGGAGCTGCTCTCATTCCTAAAAAGAAAACAGATCATTCTCTTCACCAGGCAGGCAGGGGCCAGTGTGCTTATGGTCTCAGGAGAGTCTTTTCTATCTCTTTTGCCTTTTCTGATGTCTGCTGTTATATTTTTAAAGCAGCCCAAGGTAGGTCCATAACCACTTCCTTGCCAAATTGCAGGTGTGTGTGTGTGTGTGTGTGTGTGTATGAATGTATGTACATATGCATGTATGTATGATATATTTAAACTTAGAAATTGGCAACATGATCATTTCCTATAAAGCAACCCATATCCTCAGCACAGGTAATTAACTATAGCTTGTCCACCTGACATTCACTTATATGAAGTGTCAACAGCTTTCAGAAACACTTTCAGAAGCCAAACTCTGAGACTCAATGGTGAGCCCTATTTTGTAAAAATACAAAACTATTCCAACAGAGGCTTTGCAACGAGAAAGACTTTCCATCGCCTTTGAAGCCCCCTCCTACACAAAAAGTAGACTCCCATGATTATGCGAGTGAGCATATACTGCATTTAGGATTGAACTTGTATTAAAATAAGACAAAAGAAGATAGGAGAGGTTGTAATAACTAGACTAGGATCTTCTCAAAGCAGAAGCAGGTTTTAATCAAATACATTGTTTTTAACAAAAGGGATACCGAGGTGGGGAAAAGAACACAATCGTGTCACACAGTGAGGTCAAATACAAGGCTGCAGAGAAAGGACTGGCATTTTAAAAAATCTGATCTCTGTATTAAACATGAAACAAATCATCCAGATCCTCAATGTCCCATAAGGACCTCAATTTAAAATATAAAATATTCTCAGGGTTTAATTTGTCCTCTCAAAGTACACGTGGAGGTACATGCGGGTACACAAAACACACACACCAAAAACAAAACAGGCAAAAAAGGCTCCACCTACTGTCCTTGCACTAAAAATGTAAATGCTATCCAGAGAGTCTCTAAGTTTTTTTCGTAGTGAAACAAATTGCACATTATAAAATTTGACATTGATCTTTAAATCACTTGAGCAGAACTTCCCCTTGAAGCACCCCCCCCACTTCCACCTTCAGACTTCTTTCAATTTGCCTTTCTGTCCTTAGCAGATGCTCTTTGGTTCAGAAGCCTGAGAACTTGTTTGGGTAGAAGTGTGATGTACAAACCAAACAAAAATAAGTGAAGTCACAGAAGACAAAAAGCAGCCAAATGGCAAGTTACATAAGGAAAGCCCAGGCCATGATTAAGGGTTGATTTTTGGTTTCTAAATCTCATAAACAGATTTGGCCTCATTTAGTCTTTATAAATGGTTGTCTTTGTATACAGCGGCCCTTATCCAGAGAATTGTTGACAGTCAAAACTCTCTTGCACAAGAGCTCCAGATGGAAGGAGTGGAGAAGTCTTTGTGATCAAGCTGGTGTTCTTCGGGAAAGCAAGTAAATGCCCTTGTGTGAGTCCTGAAAGGCGAGGGTGGCAGAGCTTCCTCAAGGCTCTATTTTATTTCCTAGAGCCACTGGTACTTCCTAGAATGCTAAGGAGAAAGGCCAGGACTCCAAAGAGGCAAGGGAGTCACCCAGACTACAAAATTTAAGAAGGTATTCACTCTCAAGGTCAGGCAAGTGCACAGAATCTGGCAGTGAGCATCCGCTTAAATTTTGCACTCGAGGTGCTTCCCTTGCCTCTCCCCGAATCTGCTAGGAAATATTGCACTTCAGTGAAAAATCAAAAGATTTCCATTCATTCCCCCGTCAGACTCCATCCTAACTGTAGAGCTGTCCAGACCAGAATTTGGAGAAGATATTTGGCAAATTTTATCTCTTAAGCTCATGCTTCCAGGTCTAAGAGGGGAGGGTAAGGACTAGTTAGTGGAATGATGTGAAGGAACTTGAGATTCTAAAAATCTTACACAACTCAGCAGTTCAAACTATGCCAGAAGGAAATGTGCATTCTGCATTCTCAAGAAAACACTGAACTAAGCTTTTTCTTTACAAATAATTTTAAAATAGTGCTTGTGTGGCCACCAAAAAAAAAAAAAAAGGCAGCAACGGAGACTTTTTCTTCCTGCTTTGGTGAAAGCCTTTAAAGCACATCTTCCTTGGGAGTTCTCTTGTAACACAGTGGCTGCACTTATGAGGTTTCAGTCCCTGTCCCTGAACTTCCACGTGCCGAGGGCATGGCCAAAACAAAACAAAGTACATCTTCCTTTAAAGTATATCTAATTTGTTTAAAGTAACATGCTGCCTAAGGATTACACTATAAAGTAGCTGTTCTGTTCTCAAATTTGTAGATTTATTTATAATTTCACTTTAGCATCTTTAGGGGTGAGTTATTAAAACACCTCTTAAATAATATGAATATGTGAAATCTGTGGCACCTATGAATAATAACTATTTGTGAATAATCGATTCATTGATGATCATATGTTGGAAACTGGTCCAAATCTTCACACACATTTATTCTATTTTAACTGGCCCACATCTTCCCATGGACGGGTATTGTAAAGGTTTTCGTTTTCTTAAGTTTTTTCTTTCCTTATCAGTTTTATCTTGGTCTAGGAAGGTGCGTTTATTTGTTTTTAATTCCAGTTAGTAGCAGTGCTGAAGGTTTCTGAATTTGGGGAAACATCTATGATGATGGGTTTCCTTTTTTCTTTTCTCAAAGTTAATTTCCAAAAAAAAAAAGAGGCAGGTATTCCAACACAGTAGGAAAAAGGCTGCATTTTTATATTTCAATAGATTTGACCAGTGTGAGGATTTAACCCTCAGCCCCAGCTCGCTCTCCTTTAAGGGTTATAAATATTTCAACCACCCGCCGGTTCCACCCAAAGCGCGGCGCCTGCTCCCCGAGCCGCGGTTCCTTTCCCCTCCACTTTAACGACCGCTCCGCTTCCACCGCCCCCTCCTGCCCCCGCCGCGCCGCCTTTCCCACTGCCAGTTTGTTTATAAAAATCCAGGAGGGAGGGGATGAGAGGCTGGGGTGGGGAAGGACTTGGCCTTTGTTTACATTAAACAAATGACAGGCAAAGAGCTCAAGCTAAATCTTCCTTGACCTCGTTCTTTCTCCCCAATTTTAACAAAAAGGAAAAAAATATTGTATCCAAAGAGAGCGTGAATGGGGCGGGAGGAGAAGAGAAGCAGCTTTTCGCTCTATTCAGCCGGGACGCGGGAGCGCGGACGATTTCCGCTCCCATTGTGAGGCGGGGCCGGGGGGCGGCGGTGAATGGGGGGTCTGCCCGGCGGCCCGCGGGGCTGTCAGGCGGCTCAGCGTAATCAGGGCTAATGACGGCGGCCGGGCGCTCCGCGGGACAATGCGCGGGGCTGAGGGTTTTTGTCGGCCTGAATGGCTAATAGGTTTGCCTGGGGGCTGCGAGGGGGGCAGTGTCGCGAGGAGGAGTCGGCGGGGGGAGACGGGGTCATTGTCCGCGCGCTAGCCGGGGCGCCGAGGCGCGTCCTCCGTGGCGCGGCCCTCCCCGGGGCCCAGAGCAGGCCCGGGGAAGGCCGCGCTGGGAAGGCCCCCTGGAGGCCTGCTGGGAAATGGGGCCAGATGGGCGTGCGCATAGCTCCCCTGGCGGGGGCGGCCGCGACGAAGAAGGTGGGGCCCTAACTCTGCTCCCCCTGAGAAAGCCAGATCGCGCCCGCGGTGCCCGGGAAGGTGGGTCTCTCCTCCGGAAGCCGGATCGCGACTCAGGTGACAACTCCACACACGCACCTTTTCCGTCCGGCGCCTTGGAAGCTCGCAGACGAGGAGGCCTCGAGCCAGTCCTATTGTTGGACCGTCTGACTCTTAGAGTTCGAGGAAAGAAACCTCTCAAAACTGGGCGGGGTAAGGGGGACAAATAAATAAAACCGAGGTGAGGGGATAAACAAACGCCGGGGCGCTCCGGCAGCACCTGAGGCACGCTCCTGCCCTGGAGCCTCTGACCGCGAGGCAGTTCCTCAGCCTCGAGCCAAGGCGCGGACCTGCGCGACTCGCTGCCGCGCGCTTCGGGTCCGCGCGAGAGGATCCTTTGCTGGGCAAGCGAAGCGCTTTGGGCCTGGACCCGCGGCCCGAAGCAGTTTCGCCAGGCAAGGCCGGAGAAGAGCAGTTGTCGCCGCTGCCTTTTCGCGGCGCCGAGTGAGCCGCCCGAGCAGGAACCCGAAGGCAGGAAGACCCCGGGTCTAGGAGCGGGATTTGCAGGCGCTGAGGCCTCGAGGATTTTGCACGCCCCGCAGATCCGCGGGGTCAGCCGTCGGGGCGGGCACCCCGAGCAGAACTCCATGAGAACTAAATGTCCGCGACTGCGCAATTAAACCCCGGCAAGTCCCCGCCGCCACTGAAGTCCCCTTCTTTTGGAAAGTTGGCCGCTCTTGTTTCAGCTCTTACAAATCTCCTCAGGCTAGATAGATCCTGCGTCGCAGCTCTATTTGCCAGGATTTATATTCGCAAACTTTAGACGTATCCTACCGCGGGGGATCGTACTGGGTTTCTCCCCATTTTTGTCTCCTTGTCTGGAGACAAAGGGGTGTGGAGTCGAAACCAGGACAGAACAAGTACTTTCACGCCTCCGTGCCTCTGCGTTCGCTGTTTCCGCTGCCCAGCGGTTTCCTCTGCCCCGAACGTCGCCCCCTACCTCGACTGCTAACCTGTCAATCCGTCAATCCTGCCCAACCCCGAAGGAGTCTTTCTGGAGTTGCTGGGATCCCCACAGAGACTTTTCCACTTCCTTTTTAAAGCTGCCACCGTACCTTATCTAAACGTCTGTTTTAAAATTTGTAATTCGTTTTTGCATTTATTTGTATGTTTGACTATCCCTTCCCCCTCACCTCGTTAAAGTGTAAGTTCCTTAAGGGCAAGGACCGAATCTTGTTCATCTTTATAGTCTCAACGCCTCATCTAGGAAGTAGGTGATCAATAAATATTTTAAAATTGATGAATTAATGGATCTTCTTTGTAGCCCCTCTGTTCTGAATTAGTGGAGTACTGCCAGCTCTGCTAATTGGAACCGCAAAGATGACTAATGTTGACTGGATCCCAAGTTCACTTAAATCCTCCCAGCTCAGGTTAATGGATTGTACCTACTTATCAGGGTCTCTGGGATGATTCTCCCTCTAGGCATATAGTTTTTTAGAATCCTGTGGCCTCGGGTTCATAACATGAAAATTATCTTCTCACAAACACATTTTCCCAACTAGTAAAGTAAAAGTCATTCCCTTAGGTTTTGAAAATTCTAGCTGTTATACTCTCTGAGCCCTATAAAATATAATTCCTTATATTTTTGTTTATAACAGGATGATAGAAGTTTCCTCTTCCAAAACAACTTTCCCTTCTTCTCTCTCTCATCCCTCCCCTATTTTAATCTTGACTTACAAATTTAAAAGTAAACAAAAAAAAATCACAAACTCAGACAAGGTGTATTCGCATTTCACCCCACGCTTAGGGGCTTGGTAGGGGGCAGAGTTTTCATTAAAATCATAAATCACAAAAGTCATGTGAAAATCTACTGACTACCGAACTCATCTCAGTTTTAAAATTTAATGGAAAGAAGCAAGTGAACCGTGTGTAATTTTGAATTCTAATAAAATATGTATAAAGCTGCCAAGAGGAAAGTCATTTTAGCTTGGTACTGTCAATCTGCAACCTGAGAATGTTGATTTACTTTTCTGGCTGAAGAAATTTGTCTTGAATTTTCTAGCATGAAATGTCTAAGTTCAGGTGGTGCATATTAATTTGATAGATGAAAAGTCTGGTTGGTGGTAAACTAGTTTATTGTGCATCTCAAATATTTTTAGATATTTAAAATTCCTAGTAATGATTTGTCCATTTCAATTTTATGTTTAAATTAAGCACCACTTTATTTGTTTATTAGTGAGGCAAATCAAGGGTTTAAGAGAGAAGAAAGAGCTAGGTGTGGATAAAACACAGGCTCAGGAAAGGGACTAGAGAGAGAGACAGAGACAGATGAGAGAAAAAGAGAGCAAATTAAGCACCATTTAAAGTATATTCTATTGCATTGGATATACTCCTGACTTTCCATAAATGCATGATATAAAGTATGCATTTCAACAAAAGAGCTACGTATATATGCTAGACATCTGATCTATAAAGTAATTTTTACAAGCAGTTATGATTTATGAACTGGATTCATCAGTTTAAAACAGACAAATAGGAAAAGGAAAACTACATTGCAAGCAAGATGTGGCAGTGGT
Organism: Catagonus wagneri; assembly: GCA_004024745.2. Classification (NCBI taxonomy): domain Eukaryota; kingdom Metazoa; phylum Chordata; class Mammalia; order Artiodactyla; family Tayassuidae; genus Catagonus; species Catagonus wagneri. The sequence continues at coordinate 1,686,425 of PVHT021183527.1, read as the reverse complement.
CTGGTACCTGAGAGGGTAGAATCAAATACACCTTGGAGTTCCCGTTGTGGCACAGTGGAAATGAATCCGACTAGGAAACACAAAGTTGTGGGTTCGATCCCTGGCCTCGGTCGGTCAGTGAATTAAAGATCCGGCGTTGTTGTGAACTGTGGTGTAGGTCCCGGATGTTGCTCGGATCCCACATTGCTGTGGCTGTGGTGTAGGCTGGCAGCTGTAGCTCAGATTGGACCCCTAGCTTGGGAACCTCCATATGCCACATGTGCGGTCCTAAAAAGCAAAAAAAAAAAAAAAAAAAAAATCTAACCCACCTTGTTTAAAATACCAAATCACTGTGAATTTGGGCAAGTCACTCAATTCTTTAAGCCTTGGTTTTTACTTTTGCAAACAGGGGTTGATAATATCTGAGGATACAGTGGGTATCAAAGATAATGTATATAAAGCACCTAGCACAGACCCAGACATAAAACAGGTATTCAGCGAATAGAACTCCCTTTTCCCTTTTTCCCTGGTTAAATGCCAGGGCAAAGAAATAGGCTGTACAACTCCCCTTAAATTTGTTTCTTTTAAATAGATGTCATCTACATATTTGGAATATTACTGAATTTAAATGATAGATGTTGTCCTTAGTGTCAGGAGCAGTGCTGCTCACCACACCCCCAGGGAGGACTCAGTTTGTTGGTTTTCCAACAGTAGTAATGAATGGGCTTCTGCTAAGGCACCACCATTCTTTCCTAGGATTTTTACTCTACTTGGGACTGTCATCTATGTGAAACGTTCTAAAGATATCTTGTCCCATCCTGCAAGGCAAGGATAACCCCCAAATTTGAAAAGATAACATAACCTCTTGGAGAAAATGCAAGGTTCATTTCTTTGAGGAGAAAGCAGAGATCACTCTCTATTTTCATTTTTATAGCTCTCAGAGCCAATAATAAGGTCCTTTTACCTGCATCATCTCACTTCCTCATAAGAACCCTATATGCTAAGTCAGCAGATATGATGATTGCCACCTTCCAGATAAAACTGGGGCTCACATTACTTACTCAAAATCACAGGATCAGGGAAGAATCCAGATTTTGTAGGGCTTGAAATCAACACAGTTTGGAGGGGAGGAGACCCTTTACAGTAAAGGATTCAAGATTGTGAGTACAAAACTGGGTATAACAAAAGACATGACAAGAATTTCTAGGTGGTGCAGTGGGTAAAAGATCTGGTGTTTTCACTGCTGTGGCGGAGGTTTGGTCCCTGGCCCTGAATTTCACTATGCTGTGGGCAAGGCCAAAAAAGAAAAATGACAACAATTTCAAATTTTAAAACCTGACAAGGACAACAAACATCGCGAAATCCAAACAATAACAAAATCATTTTATTAACTATTGTATAAACCTCTAGAATAGTTTTTACCTACTTTTTTTCCCTCTGTATGTTCTTTGATTGCTTCTTTATATAACAACAGCTTATAGTACAACCTCAAATGGGAAGATAATTTAGGTTTTCCTGTAGTATAGGTTCTTTTCAATAGTTTTTATTATTCATCGTTTAAAAAGGTTTCTTTCAGAGCAGTTCCCCTCATGGCTCAGCGGTAATGAACCAGACTAGTATCCATTTAGGACGCGGGTTGGATTGCTGGCCTTGCTCAGTGGGTTATGACCTGGTATTGCCATGAGCTGCAGTGTAGGTTGCAGACATGGCTCAATCTGATGTTGCTGTGGCTGTGGTGTAGGCCAGCAGCTTCTTCGATTCCACCCCTAGCCTGAGAACTTCCATATGCCATAGGTGCATATGGACTAAAAAGACTAAATAAATAAATAAGGTTTCTTTCAGATTCATAGCTCATTATTAGTAATGCCAATAATTTGGTATTAATTTTGGGGAGGCCTCTGTGAATTTTCTTTCATATATGAGCAGTAAGGTTTCACGACATTTTAAGTTTCCTTGAACAGTGACCCATCTTAAATAATCTTTGCATTGGTAACACTCATTAACCAGTTTGTCAACAAACATTATGTTGTGACACATGAATCAGCACAGTGGGCAACAGGAATACTCCTGCAAGACATTCCTGCAATGGGAGTTCCCACTGTGGTGCAGTAGTTAACGAATTCAACTAGGAACCATGAGGTTGCGGGTTCGCTCCCTGGCCTTGCTCAGTGGGTTAACGATCCAGTGTTGCCATGAGCTGTGGTGTAGACTGCAGACCTACACCACGGCTCGGATCCGTGTTGCTGTGGCTGTGGTGTAGGCTGGCGGTTACAGCTCCGATTAGACTCCTAGTCTGGGAACCTCCATATGCTGCGAGTTCGGCCCTAGAAAAGGCAAAAAGACAAAAAATAAAATAAAATAAAGACATTCCTGCACTGAATCAGCTAGTAATAATCTAACAATACACAGAAAGAATATATACTACTGAATCCAAACTATCTGTATCTCCAACTCAATTTCCCTTTAGCTACTAGATCACAAAAATGGCTGTAATTGCTCAGGTGTCACCTGGCATTAGGAGAAATGTGACAAAGAGAATATAGGGGTGGAAAGAGAGAGTGGTATATTGTAGTTAAATTATCCTGTTTTGCCAAATTTTTTAAAATGCATGATCGTGTGAACAGATTGCTAGAATCTCTCCCAGGACCTTGAAAGGGGCCAGTGCAGTGAGGTGTCTTGAAACCCAAGCATCATTTGCTTCAAGGTAATCCTGCCTCTGCACATGCCCAGTGAGTGTTTGATGAGAAAAGTTTTTCTGACTCCAAGTTCAGTACTCTTTTCTATTATCTGGGACAAAATATATTTTCCTAGAAGGTTTTGACAGGGTTCAACTCAAAAGCTATCTTTTTTGGAAAAATGATACATTTGATGGAGGAAGGGAGAGCTTATGATTGCAAATGAAAAGCTGGCTTTGAGAAGAATTGAGGTAGACAGGTTACCCCTTAGAACTTGGTTTCCTTTTCTTTTGGGGGATATTCACCTTGCTGTTTTACAGGTACTGAGTCCCAAATTGTTAAAACAAAAACAAAAACTCTTCAGTGCTCTTCACTCTCCCTTTATCAAAATCTATTCTCAATTGTCACCAAAAAAAAAAAAATCTGATAAACCAATTCACATCAACACACAAATAGCTGCTAAAAGCTTAATGAATTACTTACAGATGGGGACCTGGGAGGGTACTTACTAACTGCTAGGAGATAATCCTTTAATTCAATAACCCCAAGTCACTAATGGTAGCAATTCAGACATCACTCATAGGCTAGCTGAAAATTAGTTTTGGTTGGAAGGGAGCCAGGAACGCTTCAAGTATTTCCATGGAAGCAGATGACTGCTTTTGGGGTCAGATACTGACAATATAAAAAATAAAATGAAAATAAACTTGTTGGGCCTCCAGCTTTCCTCTCAAGTTGCACCCCTCTCTTTATCATTCACTTCACCCCCAAACTTCATGAGAGTAGCCTATATACATTGCCTCCATTTCTTCACTTATGCTTCAGCCTCCTACAATCTGGCTTTTACTTGCATCATTTCATCAAAACTGTTCCTCTGATGTCCCTCTACTTGGTCTTCAAACTACACAGCGTGCTGATTTCTGATTTCAATATCATTGAGTATCCTTTGCTTCCAAACCAGGCCAAGATTAGGTTGAGGCAAGAAAGCTGCCTCAAAATTTAAGGAGGCACTCTCTCAGAATATTGCAGTTTCAGAATTGGCATCTGAGCGTGAGTACCTCCTTAAATTTTGCAGCACAGATGATGCCTCACTTCCCACATACTACTCCCAGCCCCGCTTCTGAAACATAATCAGGCTTCTCACCATACTCAAAGCACAGCCTGCAATTTTTCTGCCTTTATGCCTTTGCTTGTGCTACAGAGGTAAATGAACCCCCATGCTCTGTATTGCCCTGCACCCCTTCCTACCTTCATCTGGTAACAGCACTGTTAGAACACTGTGCCTCCCCAATTCAGTGTGTTTCTGGAGGGGCTGCCAAACACAGGACCTCCCTCCTCAACTCACAATGAGGTAGTATCACCAAGCTGGGCTGGTTCGTTCCCCAGATTTCTGAATTGGAAGCAAAGGGCTAAATCTCTTTACTTTTGCAGTGAAAGCAGTAAAAATAGGATGCTGAAGTTGTTGCCGATCATTCCACAAGAAGGAGCCTGGAGGAGAAGCAAGATGGCGGGAGGAGAGACAGAAAAGGCTGACAGTAATAAAGTGTTTGTATGCTGTTGACAGTGATGTTAGCTCCAGCCTTGCCTTTTCTAGTTTTGTTCAAAGGAGCTAATATATTACCTTCCTATTTTTTTCTTTCTTTGTTTAAGCTACTTTGAGTTTATGTCACTTGAAAATAAGAGTTTTGAGATACAACATAGAGTGTTCTTCCTTTTCTCTCACCCCATCTCCACAGGTACATAGACTCAAATGTCATGGCTCAGCTCAAAGGCCCTTTTCTTCCCAGAGCCTTCCTTGGCCCATAGGAATTAATTTATCTCTTCCTTTTCTGGACCGCTGTGGCATTTTACACATCTCTCACAGTTATTTAGCTTCATATCTTCTATCTCCTTCTATCTATATGTTCTTCAAGGGCAAGATACACAGTCTCTAAGAACTGGCACAGGATCTTTGACACAGCAGAAAATCAGTAGCTTTTTATTTAAGGGATGAATTAAATAGATGAATGAATATAACAAAAAGATATCCGGAATCTCTGTGTTTCATTTCAGGAAATTTTAGTCTGAATAATCTGACTAAACATCATAAAAAGTACTTTTTTCCAAAAGAAGAAATGGCTCACTGATGGCTAAGGGAAAATGGTGAATGTTAAAGGGTACCAGTGTTTTTTAAAAGGTGGGAAAATGAGGAGTCCCATCGTGGCTCAGCTGTAACTAACCCAACTAGGATCTATGAGGATGTGGGTTCAATCCCTGGCCTTGCTCAGTGGGTTATGGATCCAGTGTTGCCGTTGAGCTGTGGTATATGCTGCAGAGGAAGATCCAATCCTGTGTTGCTGTGGCTGTGGTGTAGGCTGGTGGACTATAGCTCTGATTTGACGCCTAGCCTGGGAATTTCCATATGCTACAGAAGTGGCCTTAAAAAAAGCATAATAATAATAATAATAATAATCAACAAAAGATGGGAGAAGAAACCTATATTTATTCATATGTGAATACATAAACTCTTGGATGGTACACAAGAAATCGTAAATTGATTTCAGATTTGGGGGAGCAACTGAGCAGATGGGACTCAGAGGTGAGAGAGAAACTTTTCAGGGTATACTTTGCATATTTTAATTTTTTTTAACCAGGTGATTCATTGCCTATTCAAGGTTAAATTAAAACTAAACAAATAATATAAACTCTAAGTCAAGTAGTTTGTGATAGAGATCATTCACCTGCAACATGAAAGGAAGACCTTACTTTCCTAATGTATATACATGCAGTGTTAGTACCATGCTCTGGTTTAAAAAGTGCAACAGATCAAATAAGCTATACAGCAAAGAAGATGATGTGCTCTGGACAATTCTGTTAGAGGTCTCAATAAATGGTACAAACAGCCCTGGTGATGTAATGACATTAAGCTGAGGCTAAATGCAAAATATTCAAATAAAATTGTTTCATACAAAAAATAAAAGATAACAGAGAACTCAAAGTTCTCCATCTACTTAGTGTTTTGCTTTCCAGTGAGAAAAAAAGTACTTTTCTTAAAAAACCACTGAAATTTACACTTTCAGTAGGTGAATTTTGTTGTATGTAAATTATACATCAATAAAGCTGTTTTTTTTTTTTTCAATTTATAGCCACACCTTCTGCATATGGAGGTTCCAAGGCCAGGGACTGAATCTGAGCTTCAGTTGTGACCTACACCACAGATGGAGCAATGCCAGATCCTTAACCCACTGCAATGGGCCAGGTATCAAACTCACACCAACATAGAGACAATGCTAGATTCTTGACCCACTGTGCTACAGCAGGAACTCTTTTTTTTTCTTTTTGGCTTTTGTCATCTTAGGGCCGCACCCGCGGCATGTGGAGGTTCCCAGGCTAGGGGTCTAATCGGAGCTGTAGCCACTGGCCTACGCCGCAGCCACAGCAACGCAGGATCCGAGCCGCATCTGCAATCTGCACCACAGTTCACGGCAACGCCGGATCCTTAACCCACTGAGCAAGGCCAGGGATCAAGCCCGCAACCTCATGGTTCCTAGTCAGATTCGTTAACCACTGCGCCACGACGGGAACTCCTACAGCAGGAACTCTTAAGGCTGATATTCCAAACATGTAAAATGTTAGACTGAAAGGAACCTTAGAGATTTTTGCCTACTCATCTCCAATCTTTTTATCCAGACTCTTTTGTTTTCAACAGTGTAAACTTGTAAGATTTTATGACCTACATGAAGTCATAAACCACTGTGATGGCTAATAAGCAATAAAGTAAGTAGGTTTACAGACCAAAAAAAAAAAAAAGTTTTAATCTCATTCTGCTAGTTTAAAAGTTAAAAGTCAAGGGTTTTAACACATAATCATAGGTACTAATTTAAAATTAGCTAAAATAACGTTTTTTAATAGCCACACCCACAGCACATGAAAGTTCCCAGGCCAAGGACTGAATCTGAGCCACAGCTGCAACCCATGCCACAGCTACAGTAATGCCAGATCCTTTGACCCACTGTAGCAGCTAGGGATTGAACCCATGCCTCTGCAGTGACCCAGGCTGTGGCAGGTAAATTCTAATCCACTGTGCCACAGTGAGAATGCCTAACAGAGCATTCTTATTAGCTTAAGGAAGCAACATGTAATTTGATTTATAACATCTTAACTAGTAAACTTAAGATATCGGAGTTCCCATCGTGGCTCAGTGGTTAACGAATCCGACTAAGAACCATGAGGTTGCGGGTTCGATCCCTGGCCTTCCTCAGTGGGTTAAGGATCCAGCGTTGCCGTGAGCTGTGGTATAGTTTGCAGATGTGGCTTGGATCCTGCGTTGCAGTGGCTGTGGTGAAGGACGGCAGCTACAGCTCCTGTTAGACCCCTAGCGTGGGAACCTGCATATGCTGCGGGTGCGGCCCTAGATAAGGCAAAAAATTAAAAAAAAAAAAGATATTAAGGTATTACTTATAACATCTTAACTAGTAAACTTAAGATTTATATCTTAACTTGTATAAATCAGAAATCCCATTCATCTAGTGAAGAAGTACTTTCACTGTCAGCACTCAATGGCATCATTAATACTATTATAGATACTCAAACTGGTCAGAAATTCTTTCATTCAATCATCCTATAATCATCCATCCAATCATTCAACATGTATTAGGCATTTAGTATGCTGCAAGGCACTTCCAGCTCTCTACTCACACTACAAATCTTATAACAGTTTGAGTAATTATCAGTAAATTACTAATAGGTAGGCATCAGAATGGAGCACTTAGCCATTCAAGGACTTCAAATTTCTAAATCTTTTTTTTTCTTTTTGGGGCTGCACCCGCGGCATATGGAGGTTCTCGGGCTATGGGTTAAACCAGAGATACAACTGCCGGTCTACACCACAGCTCACGGCAACGCTGGATCATCAACCCACTGAGCAAGGTCAGGGACCGAACCCGCAACCTCACAGTTCCTAGTCGGATTTGTTAACCACTGAGCCACGAAAGGAACTCCCAAATTACTAAATCTTAATGAATGACATTCTTGGACCCAGAAGGAGCTTGCCAAGTTGGTCTCTGAATGAGGAAATCTTAGAGAATCAATGGACAATGGAAGAGGTGCCAGGATCCTAGAAAGGGAAGACAATCTCCTTAATTCAGAAAGAGGAAAAAGGGGAGATTTTAGAAGTCATAGATTGAGCCATAGTTCTCTAACTGCATAGTTTCATAGTGCCTGCCATAAGTCACCACAAAGTCAACATTTTTATTCTGGGCTTGGATGAAGGTTAAAGAAAATCATATATTTATTTTTGTCTTTTTGCCTTTTATCTAGAGCCGCACCCGCAGCATATGGAGGTTCCCAGGCTAAGAGTCTAACAAGAGCTGTAGCTGCCGGCCTTCGCCACAGCCACAGCAACGCGGGATCCGAGCCGCATCTGCAACCTACACCACAGCTCATGGCAACGCTGGATCCTTAACCCACTGAGCAAGACCAGGGATTGAACCCGCAACCTCATGGTTCTTAGTCGGATTCGTTAACCACTGAACCACGAAGGGAACTCTGAAAATCATGTGATTTTTTTTAAATGAACTAAATCATAATGAAAAAGAATAATATGATGGATGTTGGAAACAAAATTCAAGATGATCTGGAATATTGGACAAAAACTATCAAGGTAAACTTTAATAGGACTATGCCAAATTTCCAGGCTTTAACAAACTATAACTACACAATAAGGTCATAGGTCACACTCTCTCTAAATATGAAAACTGCAATGGTCCCTACTGGCTCAATTGAAAGAAACTACCAGAAAGTTTGCCAGATTGTGTACTGTTGTTTTCCTGCTATGAACACCTTACCATGATATTCCTTTTATACCACATGAAACAGCCACTCTGCCAACACAGCTGTTCCCAGTTATGATCTCCCTACTGTAACTTCCTTTCTGGCTTCAAGGAAGAAGGTACTATTCTCTTTCTTGGTCAGTCTCCCAAGGTGATAGAAATAAAAACAAAAATAAACAAATGAGACCTAATCAAACTTACAAGCTTCTCCTTCTTCTTCTCCTTCTTCTTCTTCTTCTTCTTCTTCTTCTTCTTCTCTCTCTCTCTCTCTCTCTTTTTTTTTTTTTTTTTTGTCTTTTTAGGGCTGCACCCCTGGCATAGGGAAGTTCCCAGGCTAGGGTTAAACTGGAGCTATAGCGACCAGCCTACACCACAGCCACAGTAATGCCAGATTCAAGCCGTGTCTGCGACCTATACCACAGCCCAAAGCAATGCCAGATACTTAACCCACTGAGCAAGGCCAGGGATTAAACCTGCATCCTCATGCCGAGCCATGACAGGAACTCCAAACTTACAAGTTTTGCACAGCAAAGGAAAACACAAAAAAAGAAAGAAAATACAACCTAGAGAATGGGAGAAAATAATTGCAAACTATCCAAAAAACAAGAGCTTAGTCTCCAAAATATACAAACTCAATGAAAAAAAAAATATACAAACTCAATGAAAAAAAAAAAAAACAGTCAAAAAAAAAGGGACCTAAATAGAAATCTCCAAAGAAGACAGAAGACATTTGGATGGCCAGTAGGCACATGAAAAGATGCTCAACATCACCAATTATTAGAGAAATTCAAATCAAAACTACAGTGAGTTAACACCTCATACCAGTCACATGAAAAAGTCTACAAATAACAAATGCTGGAGAGGGTGTGGAGAAAAGGAAACCCTCCTTCACTGTTGGTAGGAATGCAAATTGGTACAACCACTATAGAAAACAGTATGGAAGTTTCTCAGAAAATTAAACATAGAACTACCATATGATCCAACAATTCCACTCCTGGGCATATATCCAGAAAAAACTTTCATTCAAAAAGATACATGCACCCTCATGTACTATTCATAATAGCCAAGACATGGAAACAACTAAATGTCCATCTACAGATGAATACTTTAAGAAGATGTGATACAACAACATGCTACTAAACAAACAATGGATCACTGAAGAAATCAAAGAGGAAATTAAAAAATACCTAGAAGCAAATGACAAAAAAGATATGACACTCCCAAACCTCTGGAATGCAGCAAAAGCAGTTCCAAGAGGAAAGTTTAGAGCAATACAAGCCTACCTCAGGAAACAAGAAAAAGCTCAAATAAACAACCAAACTTTACATCTAAAGCAGCTAGAGAGGGAAGAACTGACAAGACCTAAAGTTAGTAGAAGAAAATAAATCATAAAGATCAGAGCAGAAATCAATGAAATAGAAATGAAGAAAACCATAGAAAAGATCCATGAAACTAAAAGCTGGTTCTTTGAAAAGATCAACAAAATTGATAAACCCTTAGCCAGACTTATCAAGAAAAAAAAGAGGACACAAATCAATAAAATTAGAAATGAAAAAGGAGAACAACAGACATCACAAAAATACAGAGGATCATAAGAGACTACTATAGTCAACTATATGGCAATAAAATGGAAAACCTAGAAGAAATGGACACATTCTTAGAAAAGCACAATCTCCCAAGACTAAACCATGATGAAATAGAAAATATGAATAGACCAACCACAAGTTCTGAAATTGAAACTGTGATTAAAAAACTTCCAACAAACAAAAGTCAAGGACCAGATGGTTTCACAGGTGAATTCTATCAAACATTTAGAGAAGAGCTAACACCTATCCTTCTGAAACTCTTCCAAAAAATTGCAGAGAAAGGGACACTCCCAGACTCATTCTATGAGGCAACAATCACCTTGATACCAAAACCAGACAAAGATACCACAAAAAAAGAAAATTACAGGCCAATCTCACAGATGAACATAGATGCAAAAATCCTCAACAGAACACTAGCCAACTGAATCCAACAATACATTAAAAGGATTGTACATCACGATCAAGTGGGATTTATCCCAGGGATGCAAGGATTCTTCAGTATCCGCAAATCAATCAGTGTGATACACCACATTAACAAACTGAAGAATAAAAAACCATATGATCCTCTCCATAGATGCAGAAAAAGCCTTTGACAAAATCCAACACTCATTTCTGATAAAAACCCTTCAGAAAGTGGGCATGGGGGAACCTACCTCAACATAATAAAGGCTACCTATGACAAACCCAGAGCTCACATCATTCTCAACGGTGAAAAGCTGAAAGAATTCCTGCTGAGATCAGGAACAAGAGAGGGATGTCCACTCTCGCCACTACTATTCAACATAGTTCTGGAAGTCCTAGCCACAGCAATCAGAGAAGAAAAAGAAATAAAAGGAATCCAAACTGAAAAGGAAGAAGTAAAACTATCACTTTTTGCAGATAACATGATACTATACCTAGAGAATCCTAAAGACTCTACCAGAAAACTGTTAGAGCCCATCAATGAATTTGGCAAAGTTGCAGGATACAAAATTAATACACAGAAATCAACTGCATTTATATATACTAACAATGAAAGATCAGAAAGAGAAATTAGGGAAGCAATCCCACTTACCATCACATCAAAAACAATCAAATACTTAGGAATAAATCTACCTAAAGAGACAAAAGACTTGTACTCTGAAAATTATAAGGTGCTGATGAAAGAAATCAAGGATGACATGAACAGATGGAAAGACGTACCATGCTCTTGGACTGGAAGAGTCAATATTATCAAAATGACTATACTACCCAAGGCAATCTACAAATTCAATACAATCCCTACCAAATTACCAAGGACTTTTTCACAGAACTAGAACAAAATATTTTAAAGTTTGTTTGGAAGCACAAAAAAAACAGAATAGCCAAAGACATCCTGAAAAAGAAAAATGGAGCTGGAGGAATCAGGCTCCCTGACTTCAGACCTTACTACAAAGCTACAGTCATCAAAACCGTATGGTACTGGCACAAAGACAGAAATATAGATCAGTGGAACAGGGTAGAAAGCCCAGAATTAAGCCCACGTATCTATAGTCAACTAATCTATGACAAAGGAGGCAAGAATATACATTGGACAAAAGACAGCCTCTTCAATAAGTGGTGCTGGGAAAACTGGACAACTACATGTAAAAAAAAATGAAACTAGAACACTTCCTAACATCATGCACAAAAATAAACTCAAAATGGATTAAAGATCTAGATATAAGACCAGATACTATAAAACTCTTAGAGGAAAACATAGGCCAGACACTCTCTGACATAAATGATAGCAACATCTTCTCAGAGCCATCTGTCAGAGTAAGGACAATAAAAACAAAAATAAATAAATGGGACTTAATTAAACTTCAAAGCTTCTGCACAGCAAAGGAAACCCTAAACAAAACAAAAAGACAACCCACAGAATGGGAGAAAATATTTGCAAATGAAGTGACTGACAAGGGATTAATCTCTAAAATTTACAAACACCTCCTACAGCTCAATACCAAAAAAACAAACAACCCCATCACAAAATGCGTGGAGGATCTAGGCAGACAATTCTCCAAAGAAGACATGCAGATGGCAAATAAACACATGAAAAGATGTTCAACATCGCTCTCATTAGAGAAATGCAAATCAAAACCACTATGAGGTACCACCTTACACCGACCAGAATGGCCATCATCAAAAATCTATAAACAGTAAGTGCTGGAAAGGGTGTGAAGAAAAAGGATCCCTATTACACTCCTGGTGGGAATGCAAATTGGTGCAACCACTGTGGAAAACAGTATGGAGATTCCTCAGAAAACTAAAATAAAATTACCATTTGATCCAGCAATCCCTCTCCTGGGCATCTATCCAAAGGAAACCATGACTCAAAAAGACACATGTACTCCAATGTTCATTGCAGCACTCTATGCAATAGCCAGGTCATGGAAACAACCTAAATGCCCATCAACAGAGGAGTAGATAGGGAAGATATCGTACATACACACAATGGAATATTACTCAGCCATTAAAAGGAACGAAATATCATGTATAGCAACATGGATGGACCCAGAAATTATCCTGCGAAGTGAAACCAGTCAGACAATTAGACAGCAACACTCAATGCTATTGCTTACATGTGGAAACTAAAAAGACAAAATGAACTTCTTTGCAGAACAGACAATGACTCGCAGACTTTGGAAAACCTTTGGTTTTTCAAATGAGACAATCTGGGGGGTGGGGGGGTGCACTGAGGGTTTGGGACGTAAATGCTATCAAATTGACTTGTGATGATTTTTGTACACCTATAATTGAAATAAAATGTATTAAGGCAAAAAAAAAGAAGATGTGATACATATACACAATGGAAATACAATTCAGCTGTAAAAAAGAATGAAATAATGCCATCTGCAGCAACGTGGATGCAACTAGAGGTTACCATAATAAGTGAAGTAAGTCAAAAAGAGGAGTTCCCGTCGTGACTCAGTGTTTAATGAATCCAACTAGGAACCATGAGGTTGCGTGTTCGATCCCTGGCATTGCTCAGTGGGTTAAGGATCTGGCATTGCCATGAGCTGTGGTACAGGTAGCAGACGTGGCTCGGATCCAGCGTGGCTGTGGCTGTGGTGTAGGCCGGCGGCTACAGCTCCAATTAGACCCCTAGCTTGGGAACCTCTATATGCCAAGGGCGCAGTCCTAGAAAAGAAAAAAAAAAAAGAAAGAAGTAAGAAAGATAAAGAGAGATACCATATCATATCACTTATATGTGGAATGTAAAATATGGCATAAATGAGTCTGTCTATATGACAGAAATGGACTCACAGACAAAGAGAGCAGACCTGCGGTTGCCAAGGCAGTGGAGGGGGAGGGGGAGCAGGATGGACTAGGAGTCTGGGGTTAGTGGTTGCAAACTATTACATTTAGAATAGATAAGCAATGAGGTCCTACTTTATAGCACAGGGAATTACATCCAGTCTCTTGAGTTAGACCATATTGGAAGATAATATAAGAAAGGGAATGTACATATATGTATGACTGGGTAAACTTGCTGTACAGCAGAAATTGGCACAACATTGTAAATCAACTATAATTTTTTAAAAGCATCAAGGTTATAAAAGACAGAAAAACCAAAGAATTTCACAGATTGGCAAAGACTAAATGCAATCAGAATCCTAAATTGGATACTGAAACAGAAAATAAGGACATTGGGGGAAAACTGGTAAGCTTTCAATAAGGTTCATAATTTAGATAATAGTAATGTGCTGATGTTAATTTCATGGTTCTTCCATCATTTGATGGAAATAGTTAACATCGTAGTTATCTGTTAATTAATAATTATGAATAGTTAACATTAGGGGAAGCTTGGTGAAGCATTCATGTGAAGCATACATCTTTGCACTATTTTTTCAAATTTTCTATGTCTAAAATTACTACAAAATAAAAAGTTAAAAAAAATCATCACCTAGTCTGGAATCAATACACTCTTCTTGATAGGGAGGCTCCAGCATGTTTTTGCTTCCAAGCAAGGGTGACAGAGTGTCAAATAGACACATGCTTATTTATTCATTAAATTAAGCTGTAAAAGCCAAGAAAAGCAATTTTGCATAATTTTAATTTACCCAAATGAAAAACATTAAATCGATTTCCTCTCTCCCTTCTCAGAACTCCCTTCATGAAAAAAGCCCAAAACTAACAAACAAACCCCAAACTGCAGAAGAACATCATGTGTTAGGATTGCTAAATTACAATAGCTGACTCACCATAAATCACCATGGCTTATTGTTTTAAATTTGTATCTACTCATTAATATGGCTAATCAATGTTTTGTTTCATTTATTTTTATGTCTTTCTAGGGTCACACCCATGGCATATGGATGTTCCTAGGCTAGGGGTTAATTTGGAGCCACAGCTGCCTGCCTACACCACAGCCAGATCCAAGCTACTTCTGCGACTTAGACCAGACCTCATGGCAATGGTGGATCTAAGGATCCACTGAGCGAGGCCAGGGATTGAACCTGCGTCCTCATGGATGCCAGTCAGATTTGTTTCCTCTGAGCCAGGAAGGGAACTCCTCTAATCAATGGTTTTTTTTTTTTTTAATAAACCTTTAAAATGTACTGTTTCTTACTCTTGAATTTCTGCTACAAAATATAACACATTGTTGCCTCTGAATCTCTGAATTACTTCTTCAACTTGCATGACTGCTATTGTTTCCTGCAAAGATTCTTTTGCTGTCTTCCTTTTACAAAAGGTTTTTAGCAGTTATCCCAAGGATTTCAAAGACCCATGACTGCTTTATATGAACAGTAAAACATAGCAGTAAAGACTATTCCTGATTCTTTTTTCTCTCCTTTTCTTTTTGTTTTGATTTTGTTTTGTTTTATTTATTTATTTCTTTTGCATTATAGCTGGTTTACAGATTTATATCAAATTTTCCAACTGCACCGCGTGGTGACCCGGTTACATGTACATATATGGATTTGTCACATGTGATTAGACATAGTTCCCTATACTATACAGCTGGATATCCTTGTTTTTCCACCATGGGAGCACTAGTTAACCCCATTCCCTCCCTCCCCCTCCCTCACCCCCTTGGCAACCACAAGTCTGTTCCCCATGTTCGTGATTTTCTTTTCCATTGAGAGGTTCATTTGTGCAGTGTTTTAGACTCCAGTTATAAGAGATTTCATATGGCATCTGTCTTTCTCCTTCTGACTTGCTTCATTCAGTATGAGGGTCTCTAATTCCATCCATGTTGCTGCAAATGACATTATTTTATCCTTTTTTATGGCTGAATAGTATTCCATCGTGTATATATACCACATCTTGCTAATCCAGTCATCTATCGATGGATATTTGGGTTGTTTCCATGTCTTGGCTATTGTGAATTGTGCTGCAGTGAACATGCGTGTGCAAGTGTCTTTCTCTAGGAAATTTTTGTCTGGATATACACCCAAGAGTGGGATTCCTGGGTCATATGGTAGTCCTCTCCTTTTTTTTTTTTTTTGAATGTCTGCACCCATGGCATTTGGACGCCAGACCCTTTAACCCATTGAGCCCCTGCAGTGAGATTCTTAGTCCACTGCACCACAGCAGAAACTCCTCTCTCTCCCTTCTTATGTAGAGTCTGACTAAGAGGGAAATTCTGGGGACCCTCTCCATCTCCAAGAAAGTTCCACAGGCTTCTAAGGGGAGCTCACTTCTACACACAATATGGCTGGAGAAAAGGGGTGAATATGCGCAGAGTGAAAGCAATGGCAAACCTTTTGAAGATGGAATTAGAGAATAAAACAAATATCCCTGTGGCGTCTAAATTCTTCACACTTTCCTATATATTGTTAGAAAATTTCCTTGCTCTGTAAATTTTTAGTGTATAAATTTCTGAGTTTTGAAGACAAATAAATTACATCTTTGGTTATTTCATCATACTCTGGGTAGCTAACCAATCAAATGTCTCCTTTTCATCCAAAACCTTATTCTTTTAAGAAATAAATCCAAAGAAGTGAAAACTTAGTAAGGCTTTCAATTTGTAACTTAGTTATGTTCCCTTGAAGCTAACCAAAGGGCCAAGAGGAAATACTACACTTTAAAGTATCTCAGATTCAAAGCCTGATTGAACTGACTCCTCCTCTTTGCAGGGTAATTATACAGACTGGGTGACAAATCTATTTTTCTGCCTACTGTCACTACCACTCCAGTGAACAGAATGAATTTCTTTCTCAGCTGGTGAATTAATCCACAATGACTAGTACTTATAAAATTGCAATAAAGAGCTATCCATAAAAGCCACGGAACTTTCTCCAATTGTAATTACTTGTCTGATTTCCTATCCATACATCCCTCCTTCGCACCTGCAACTGCTGGAACTTGTGGGACTTCACGCTTGGGAATCTGATGGGGGCTCATGGCCTTATTTCCTCCACATTCTCAAGCTCTAAGACTTCTACCCTCCCTGCTATTGAATCTGAGAGCTCTAGTTCAGCAGTAATGGAATGGACACCAAGCCAGCCTGTTCCCCAACTCATACCTCAGATTTGGTACTTGGAGTTCAATTGTGCTTTTAAAATTAAGGCCTTGCCTTTTCCTGGTTCTAGTATCTTATACACTTACCTCAATAAATTGCCCAGTCTCTATGCTTTCCCTTGGTCTTTATCTCCCTCGTGCCTCTTTATTCTCATTCTCCACCACCACACATATCATTTGGATACTGTCCCTGAACCACAGTCCTGGAGATGGAGCCCTGTCACCAATTCTCTCTAATGCTGAGCACTTATAAGCCAGGCTCTGCCTACCTCAGCTTCTTCTCACTGCCCACAGCAAAGTGTCCTCCAGCTCCAGCCCTGCCCTGTGAGTGTGCCACCCCAACTGTGGCCCACAGTCCCAGCCCTGTCCCATACCCTTCTCTTTCTCAAATTATTTCACATCTTAAGGAGAACAAAATATTCCACATGTTGTGGAATGTACTTTAGCATTTCTCAAAACTATGTTCAAAGGAAGTGTGCTAGTCATTGCTCTCCTACTAGTCAAGAGCATTTAGCACATAACAAAACACTATAGTCCCCCCAAAAACATCAAAATTAGTCTAAAAGTGTTCCTATTAAGAAATAATTCAAATAATTAAATCTAAAACCTTTAAAACTCAATCTCACACACATAATCTTCTTCGGTTTTCTGCTGATCAAATTCTATAGAATTATACTTAATTTATAAATGTATTCTAGAAAACGCTACTCAAGGGTAGCTCCTGAAGCTAGCTAGAAATACAGAATCTCAGGCCCCCACCTCGAAACTACTGAATCGGAAGCTACTTAAAATCTCCAAATGGACACTGCTAATAAGAGTGTCTTCTCTTCCCATCACATCACAGAGGGGCAGGCCTATAAGCCAGGCTGAGTTGACTACAGGTCTATAGCCCCCTGGAAACAGTGACTGGTGCAAGTGGCCAGTTTGGCAAATAATCAAAGCAGAGCAATCAATACTCCTGAGTTTTCCAAACTGGAGGCCAAGGGTTAGTTTTTTCTCTCCCTTTGGAGCCCAAACTTTAGAGCAATGACACATGCCAGAGGCTATAATTCTGCCATGGAAATACAATAGAAAATAAACTAAGCAGAAAGGAGAGACGGATAAGGAAAGAGAATAAAGACAGCATTGTTTGAGGAGGAGGGGAGGGGAGTAGGATGGACTGAGAGTCCGGGGTTGGTAGATGCAAACTATTATATTTAGAATAGACAAGCAATGAGGTCCTACTGTACAGCACAGGGAACTATATAACATCTCTTGGGATAGACTGTGATGGAAGATAGTATAAGGAAAGGAATGTATATGTACATATGACTGGGTCACTTTGCTGTACAGCAGAGATTGACAGAACATTGTAAATCAACTAGACTCTAAAAAAAAAAAGAATGAAAGCATTTTTTGAGATGCCAGATCCAGATATGCTCAAAGGCAGATGTTTCTCAGTTACGTGGACAGGTAAAAGTCTCTTTTCCACTTAAACTACTTTGAATTTAGGCTTCTTTCACCTGCACCAAGGCTTCTTAACTAAGGCATATTTATATTTGAATATTGCTATATTTTCTGTTCTTTGTTTTTGTTTGCCCCATGGCATATGGAGCTCCCATGCCAGGGGCCCCAGCCACTAACTAAGCCGCAGCTGCCACAGCACCGGATCCTTAACTCACTGTGCTGGGCCAGGGATCCAACCCATGTCCCAGCACTCCCTAGACGCTGCCAACCCAAAGTGCCACAGTGGGAGCTGCTATTTTCTGTTCTTTTTTTATTAGTCGAATCAGCTTATTTTTCTTGATCTTTTTTTCTCTATAGATTTCCTAAGATGACAACCATTTGGGGTTTTGTAGGGCCACCATCAGATCTCCAGACTCCTAGCTGTTTTTCCTGATAGTTTATTTACTACCGTCCCTTGAGAACCCCCCTAAGGCTCATAAGAACACTCTAGAGAGCAACTCTTTCTTATCAAAACTGACGTTTGTGGTTTTTATCTCGCTGATTAGCGGTGTTTCTGAATATTTTTCAACTCATATATGAATACTTAGTTGAGAGGACAATAGATTGGCCTATTTATGAGTAGATTCTGAGAACACTTAATGGAAGCTCCATGCATTAATTCTACAAGAGCCACTGGATGCACTGTAACAATGACGAAGGATCTAAATGGTTACAGTGCTTGGCTTTTGAAAACACTGAGTGCATCATGGCCATTTCAAAAGATTGCTTCAGCTCAGATCATCTGGCAAAGCTAAAGCAAAAGAGAAACATTTGCCTTAGAGAACCAATTCTAACTAGTTACAGGGCAAATGTGAACCATCACATTTATCCACTTATCCTTGGAATCTAGAAACAATAAATGTGTATATAGTGAAACAGAAGGAAATAATCTAAAATCATTTTTAAAAGTCTTGAAGGGATGTGGGCATTGTAACATGGTGAAACTCTGTTTTCACTTGGTTTAAAAATAACCACTTCTCTATATAACAGTGGAGTTAGGCTAATGTTAGAGAAAAGACCCTTTCAGAAATACCTCTAAACCATACCTGCATGGTAAGGTCATGAGAGGGCCTAAGGTTCTGTTCTACTGCTTTCGACATAATGGATTTACACAAACTGGTTACTATCATCCTATTTCATGGTCAAAGAAGCTCCTTTAACCGTATCTCACAATTGCATCCTACTTATTATAAAAAATAAAATAAACGGCGCTAGTTCAGTTTAGTCCAACGATCCATCTACTCCAGTAGTTTTCATTTTCTCTTTGTCTAAATATATAACATATTTAGGTGGGGAAAAGGCCAGGAAGTTTTCCTACTCTACATGTTCCCACTTTCTAGGGAAAAAAACCCTTGATAATAACAAAATGTCAGTAGCACATAAATTCACAAGAAAAAGTAACAGCAATTCTATAAATACTTTCATTTATACACCAGTAGGAGCAATTTAAAAACCACAACCAGCTTGAGACAACACTAATGCTTTACTGTGATAAGAAAAATGTCCTTCTTAACAATAGGAAGAATTCCAAATATGTGTGCATATATAAAGTAGGAGCTTTGCAGGATTTTGTTCAGGCTTCTTACTAAACCATCCTGCCTTTTTTCATGTGCTGTCCAATACATTAGCCACTAGTCACATGTGACTATTGAGTACTTGAAATATAATATAAAGTTTGCTTGAGATATGCTGCAAGTTTAAAATGTACAATAGATTTTGAAGACTTAGCACTAAAGAAAATTAAAATATATCATTAATAATTATTTATATTAAATACACATTGAAATGATATTTTGGATATGTTGTGTTCAAAGAAAGATATTATTAAAATTAATTTTACCTGTTTCTCATTACAGCTCCTAGAAGAATTTTAACCACCATGCATGGTTCATATCATATTTCTATTGAGCAGCACTGTTCTATACTATATTCAGTGATTAGAAGTCTAACCTGGAGTCAGTTTTCTGATTAAAGGAGGAAATTCCAAATCTACCTAGAGGACCTATTTGCTGTTCCTGCCACACCCAGTCACTGGCTGGAAGCTGCCCATGGGAGGCCTGGCCTGGCCTGATTGACATAATGGATGACAAATGCACATTAGTACCTGGGGCCCTTGATCAAGCAAGCTACCCCTAGTCGGTTGCTTCTGCCAGGTGCCTTTTCCTCATCTCCATATACCTCAACCTCAATACACCCAAACTGAATTCACCTTACCCAGCTCCCAAACTTCCCTCTCTACCTGTGTTTCCTAACTTCCTAGTCACCCAAAGCAGAAATTATATAGTCTCCCTTGGCTTCTTCCTCTTCTTCACCCCTCACACCCCAAAATACCTATTTTAATGATTCTGCCTCCAATCTCTGCTATTGTTTACATATCCAGGCTTTCATCTCTTGCCTGTGCCACTGAATTAGCCCTAGCAAAGCTCCTTTCTAACTCCTTACACAGCATTTTTTTCACAACATCAAACCATTTTCAACAAGTTTGGAAAGACCATCTAATTTAGATCTTTTCAGCCTTTGAACCACTTTAACATAACTTAGAGATTCTCTCCACCCCCAAATGAGAATCACTGATCATTTTTTTTTCTTTTCGGCTTTTTGCCTTTTCTAGGGCCGCACTTGTGGCATATGGAGGTTCCCAGGCTAGGGGTCTAATAGGAGCTGTAGCCGCCCATCCTACACCACAGCCACAGCAACACGGGATCTGAGCCGCGTCTGCAACCTATACCACAGCTCATGGCAATGCCGGATCCTTAACCCACTGAGCAAGGCCAGGGATCGAACCCGCAACCTCATGGTTCCTAGTCGATTCGTTAACCACTGAGCCACGACGGGAACTCCAAGAATCACTGATAATTTTTAAAGCTACTGTAGGTTAAGGGAATCAACCTTTGTTCAGGACACACCACTAGCATTTGTCTGGGTAAGGTCATCTCTAGTTTTATTTACTTAGACCTTTTATTCCCATTCCTCACTTCCATTTCCCTCTCTGCCAGTATGTAATTATTCTAATATGTTGATATGTACCTTTATAATCACAGGTGGGTGGGGGTGTTTCTGAGAGTTGAAGATTTAATGTTATTTAATAAAGCATTTTAAAAAATTTTTGTAGGTGCCATATGAAGAACAAAATATATGTGCAAACCTATAAAATCAATTACTAAGGCAAAGTGTATTTTTAAAGTATTTCCAAATGCCGACAAATTCTAAGAGGAGAAGAGTGGCTTTTAGTTGCCACCACCCTTATGTTCCTTTGCCTGACTCTGAAGATGAGTATCAGCCACTGGGGAGTGAGTGGCAGAATGGCCTCCATGGATTTGACCATCTCTTCTCATTTCAATATCTCCTTACCTTGGTTGGAACCTTGGGAACTTTTTTTTCATCATTATATCTTCATACACTTCAGTGGATGCAGGTTAAGGTCCACAGATTTGATTCTCAACAATCCACCTAACTTCAGTCACCTATGTGGCTCTCCTAAAAGAATCCCCCAGACACTATCAGCTTTTGGGTTGAAACACTTCTCCTAGAGATGTTCCATACAATATTGTTACTTATTTTCCCAGAGTGTGGAAGGAGATGTCTTTTGGCACCACCTGCCTCTTAAGTATCTTCTAGGTTATCATGACCAACCTCCCTCCTGATCTACACCAAATGGAAAGAGCTTAAAATAAAAACTCCCAAACTATAATGGCTTTTCCATTTCCCTGTGCTGGGTTTTTCATGTGCTTTTTTTCCAAGACATTTAAAAAATTAATAGATTTTATTTTTTAAAGCTGCTTAGGTATACAGAAAAAATGAATAAAAATTACAGAGTTCCCATATATTCTATATATTCTCTGTCTGCCCCTCCTACTACCCTCGGTTTCAGTTTCCTACATTATTAACATCTTGCATGGGTGTGGTACTTGTGTTACAGTTAATGAACCTATACCGATACATTATTATTAACTAAAGCCCATATTTTACATTACACTGTTTTGTATATTCTGAATTTTGACAAATGCATTATGTATAAAACCACCATTATAGTATCATTCAGAATAGTTTCACTGCCCTAAAAATTCTCTGTGCTCTCTACCTATTCATTCCTCCTTGACCCTACACTTCTGATTTTTTTTCACTGCTTCCATAGCTTTGGTTTTGTTTGTTTTTTTTTTCAGAACTTCATATACTTGTAGTTATAAAATATGCAACATTTTCAGATTGGCTCCTTTTATTTACTAATATGAATTTAAGTTTCCTGTATGTCTTTTCATAGTTTAATAGTTTATTTTTTATCACTGAAAATATTCTGGAGAATGGATATACCATAGTTTATCAGTTTACTTACTGAAGGTCATCTTGGATGCTTCTGAGTTCTAGTACTTCTGAATAAAGCTGCTGTAAATATCTGTGCAGGTTTTTACGTAGGTCTAAGTTTTTAACTCCAGGAGTGCAACTGCTGGAGTACATGCTAAGACTATGCTTGACTTTGTAAGAAACCACCAAACTGTCTTCCAGAGTGGTTGTACTGTTTTGTATCCTTTAGCTCATCTGACTAGGAGTTAGGGTATAAAAACCAGAAGTCCCTTTTTATAAAGCTTGTGATGCTTAGTTTATACTTTTAGTTTTCTTAAGGCACACTGTGCTGTAGACTTCCCTTATTTTTCACTTTTTCAGCCAACATCATATTTAAAAGCTCTTTCTACATTGCCATGTGAACATCTAATTCACTTCTCAGTTGCTTTATAGTAGCCCATGGTGTGTCTCTACCACACATTTTTTTTTTATTTCTACTCTCCCAGTAAGGGACACCTAATTTGCCCTCAGTTTCCCAGTACATAAGCAACACAAAAATTGACATCTGCAAATACGTTTCCTTATGGGACCTGTGGAGGGATTTCCTTGGACTATGTGCCTAGGAAGGAACTGGTGGCTCACAGGAGCCAGGTGCACTTAATTTGACCACAGAACACCAAACTCTCTAACGGGTGCTGAGAAGGACTTGAAACTTCCTCTATCCTCACTCTCTGACAGCACTTGACATCATCTAACTGGCTAATTGTTGCCTATTTGATGCATGTAAAGTGCTTTCTTGTTATTTTCATGCCCACTTTCCTAATGACTAATATTTGAGCTCTTGTCACATGCTTGTTAACCTTACGTTGTTTTTTTTTTTTCTGTGAATTGCTTGTTCATGGATTTTGCCCATTTTTCTGCTGTAGTTTCTGTTCTTTCCTTGTTGGTTTGTAGAATTATCTTATATACTCTGTCCTTGCAAGTTTTTTTTTTCAAATTTATCATGTCTTTTACCTTTGTCTATATTTTCATTTGCTGAATGAAACAATTTTGATAGAATCAAGTTCATCAGTGTTTCTCCTTATGATTTTTGCTTCCCCAACTAGGTCATTAAAGATTTTTTTCTACATTATTTCTATAACTTTATAGTTTTACCTTTCCCATATAGGAAAGTCCATCTGCAGCCTACCTTAAAACAGAGTTGTATAAAAATGAGGAAAGTTTCCTGAAAAAATGACAGGTAGGCTGCAATGTGAAGTAAAAATAGAGTTAGGCCAGTTAAAAGTGGGAAGAGCAGTGCTTCATTTACAAAGGCAGGGAGGTTAGAGATTCATGTTAAGCTTGAGTACATGGAAGAAGTTAAGCATGTCTGAAATACAAAGTCCAGGAAGAAGAGACATGAGAGATAAATCTGAAAAGAAAGCAGTGGAGAAATAATGAAATATACTGGAATCAAGTGCAACACAATGCCAGCTACGTAAATACCTAGATAAACCAGGTCTAAAACCTTATTCTACAGGAATTCAGGTCTAAAGCCCTCCCCAGCATTTTATCAAACTTCTAATAGGTTTATATTACTGACGGTAAATTCCTGCTTAATTCAGTTAAAGGATTATCATTGCCATGGAAGAGGACTGGCCCTATTCCTAAACAATGTCAACCAGGCCATGGAACCAGCCCTTTCTTTTACACACACACACACACACACACACACACACACACACACACACCTACATATGCACACACACAGTCACCAACATACCAAGGTAATTTGTGTAAGCAGCAGATTTTACAGAATGTATGAGAGGGTTATAACAGTACAATGTAAAAATTTGAGTGAATACTAGAATTCTGGTTCTCCAAAGTCCTTAGTCTCTTCACCATCAGCACTTTTACTAACTTCATACTTCTATTTATTTTGACAATTGTTTCTTACCTTGGTTTTTTGCATCTCATGTCATTAGAACTGGCCCATGCCCAGTAATTTGATGAAGTATTTTTCTTAATAAAGACCATTTTCTCCCTAATAAGAAAAAATTCTAGTTCCTGTTGTTAGGGTAACAACCTGCTACACAGGTTTCGAGGATTGGATTTTGTCAAAGGGCAACCAGAAGTCACTGAAGGGTTTTTTTTTCCATTGCTTAATGAATTTTATTTCAATTATAGATGTACAAAAATCATCACAACTCAATTTGCTAGCATTTGCATTCCAATGAAGGGTTTTAAATAGAGGTGTTCCTGTAGTTAATATATGTTTAGAGTGACAGATCATTCGGAGTAAATGTGGATAGTGGATTGGAGGGGAGTGATATTTGAACCCAAAGGTAATTTAGGAGACAGTAGTAGTTGTCTAGGTAAGAAATAATGGGCATCTGAATAATAAGGGTAGTGGCAATAAAGTACTGATATGGATGGCGCTGGATACCAGATATTGTCAGGAGGTAGAAGCAAGAGGACTGGATATAAAAGATCCCTCAGTTTCTAACTTGGAAACCTAGGGAACCATGCTGCCCTTCCTTAAGGAGGAGCAGGTATGGGGGAAATCCTGAGCCTCATTTTGGTCATGTGGAGCTGGAGTGTCTGTGGGATCCCTTCAGAGATATCAAGCACACAAATGGGCATACTGGTTTGGAGCTTGGGAGAAATTTCAGGGCAGGAGATACATACTTAGAGGCCACCATAAATGGGGACAGATGAGATTGCTCAAAGAAACAGCATAGAGGAAAAAGAGAAGGGGGCCCAAAGCAGAGTCATAAGAATTGCAATATTTAAAAGACAAGTAGGGGAGGAAGGACTATGAACGGAGAGAATCAAAAACCAGAGGAAAATAAGAAAATCTGAAAGGTATAGTATCAGAGTTCCCATCATGGCTCAGCAGAAACGAATCTGACTAGTATCCATGAGGATGCAGTTCAATCCCTGGCCTTGCTCAGTGGTGAAGGATCCAGCGTTGCCCTGAGCTGTGGTGTAGATGGCATCCGCAGCTCGGATCTGGCAATGCTGGCATAGACGGTGGCATAGGTCGATGGCTACAGCTCCGATTTGACCCCTACCTAGTCTGGGAACCTCCATATGCCGTAGGTGCAGCCCTAAAAAGAAAAAAAAAGTATGCTATCACACAAGCTAAGTGGAAACATTATTGCAGTAAAATGGAGAGTCTGAAGCTCACCTATACAGATACAGAAACCAAGATTAAGAAAGCTTAAGTCACTGAAAGATACACACATGCAAGCAGATCTCCGTGTTCATAACAATTCTGTCTTTGTGAGGCTCAGTTTCCTCACCCATAATCCGCTGAGGAAGTAAAATTGAGAAAGAGAGTGAGAGCAAGAGAGGGAGAGAGCATGAGAGACTGGGCTGGATAAATTCTAGGACACTCTTCCAACTCTATAGTTATATAACTGAGGACAAAAGTACAGGATATAGTGTATGGGTCATCCTTAGTGAGCCCTTTAGTTATCTGTTCCTCTACCCCTAATAGCAGGATACAGTACACATGAAATAAATGGTTGTCAAATTATGAAACTAGAGAGTCTCATACTAAGTGAAGTAAGTCAGAAAGAGAAAGACAAACACCATATGATATCACTTACATGTGGAGTCTAAAACATGGCACAAATGATCTATCTGCAAAACAGAAACAGATTATGGACATGGAGGAGAGATTTGTGTTTGCCAGGGGATGGGGAGAGAGGGGGACTGACGGGGAGTTTGGGGTTGGTACATGCAGACTTTTACATTTAGAACAGATGGGTGATGGGGTCCTGCTGTATAGCACAGGGAACTATGTCTGGTCTCTGGGGTAAGAACCTGACAGAAAAATGAAAACAAAAAACAAAAAAAACAAAACAAATCAAACAGAAAAAAAACGGGTGTGTGTGGGTGGCTGGGTTCCTTTGCTGTACAGCAGAAACTGAAAGAACACTGTAAATCAACTATACTTTCATAAAATTTTTTAAATCATTGCTGAATTGAACACACAATGATTACTGCCAAAACAAATTCATAGAATGCCATTAAATGTCCATTAATACACAAGGCATTAGAGGTATAGCTGAGATCTATTATTGAGTGACCATTAGTTGACCAATATCCACCCTGTCAGACTGTTTTTATTTTTTCTCCAGTGGTTCTTATGTGGTCTGGCCCCACAGAAAAAGAAGCCTTTATCAGCTGTATCTATTAGCATTATTCTGATGTGAAAACATGAGTGATTAATAGATGCAATTATTCAATATCTAAGGTTGCACATTGGTTCTGTGTGTCCGTATTTGGAACAATAAAATGATCAGAGATTAGGGCTTGCTCCTTCCAGAGTCCAGAAAGGGAGATGTTTGGGTTTAGTTATATTGAGAAAGATAACCCTACCCTACAAGTGCATACTTTCAAAAGAACTTCCTTCTTGCTGAAATACCCAGGGCAAGAGCCAGATGTGGATGGCCACATGTTGGTGAAGAGCCCACAGTGAGGGGAGGAGGATCTCTTTCTTGTCATACCTCCTTCAGTGTCTTTAATGTCCCCTTAACTCTATGCCTAGATCAGAGCCCCCAAACCAAAGAGACCTGGTCTTACTGATTCATTCAGTAGCTGAATTTTAGTTCAGCCTTGCATATAGAGGATTTGGTTTTTAAATCAAATGGTGCACTGTAAAGGTATGTCTCCATGACAGTGTGGTGATTCCTCAAAAGGATTAAGCATGGAATTACCGTATGACTCAGAATTTCCATTTCTAGGCATATACCCAAAGAATTGAGAGCAAGATCTTGAGCAGATATTTGAACACCAGTGTTCAAAGCAGCATTATTCACAATAGCCAAAAGGTAGAAACAACCCAAGGGTTCACCAATGGATGAAAAGATAAGTAAAATGTGGTATTAGTCACAAGGGAATATTATACAGCCTCAAAAATGGATAAAATCCTGACAGTGCTACAACATGCATGAATCTTAAAAATGCTATCAATTTAAGATAAGGACAAAATTTTTTTTGCCTTTTTTTTAGGCCGTACCTGTGCCATATGGAAATTCCCAGGCTAGGGGTCAAATTGGAGTTGCAGCCACCAGCCTTTACAATATACACAGCAATGTGGGATCTGAGCCACGTCTGCAACCTACACCACACAGCTCACAGCAATGCCGGATCCCTAACCCACTGAGCAAGGCCAGGGATCAAACCTGCATCCTCACGGATACTAGCTGGGTTCATTACCATTGAGCCATGATGGGAATTCCAAAGACAAAATTCTTGAGATGGATAATGATGATGGTTGCACAAATATCTGAGTATACCTAGTACCCTGAGTTGTACAATTAAAATGGTTTAAATGGTAAGTTTCATGTTATATATATTTTACAACAATTTTTTTTTCAGGACTGCATCACCCACGGCATATGGAAGTTCCCAGGCTAGGGGTTGAACGGGAGCTGTGGCTGCTGGCCTACACCACAGTCACAGCAACATGGGATCTGAGCCGTGTCTGTGACCTACACCACAGCTCACAGCAATGCCAGATCCTTAACCACTGAGGGAGGCCAGAGATTGTACCTCCATCCTCATGGATACTAGCTGGGTTCATCAAACACTAAGCCACGACAGAACTCCTAGAACAATTTTTTAAAGTTGGAAATAGGGGAGTTCCCTTCGTGGCTCAGTGGTTAACGAATCCGACTAAGAACCATGAGGTTGCGGGTTCAATCCCTGGCCTTGCTCAGTGGGTTAAGGATCCGGCGTTGCAGTGAGCTGTGGTGTAGGTTGCAGACGCAGCTCAGATCCCGCGTTGCTGTGGCTGTGGCGAAGGCCGGCGGCTACAGCTCCTGTTAGACCCCTAGACTGGGAACCTCCATATGCTGCAGGTGCGGCTCTACATAAAGGCAAAAAGACAAAAAAAAAAAAAAAAGTTGGAAATAGGTAGAGTTTGGAGAAGAGGCAGTTCTACTTCTGATATTCACAGGCTGTGTGACCTGGGGAAAGTCATTTAGCATTTCCAACACTCAGTTTCCCTGTCTCTAAAAGGGGTTAGGAGTTCCCTGGAGGCCCAATGGGCTAAGGATCCAACATTGTCACTGCTGTGGCATGGGTTTGATCCCTGGCCTTGGAACTTCCACATTCCCTGGGTATGACCAACATTTAAAAAAAATAAATAAATAAACCAAATGGGACAATAATCCCTACCTTGCACAGTTTTCCTGAAGTTCAGAGATAATATATGTAAAGCATCTGTCGTCATATCTGATACTGCATGAGTACTCATTAAATGGTATATTTTTAGAACCTAAAAAATTGCACATCTCCATTCAGAGGATGAACTATGTAAAAAAACAACTCACTTTCCAAAATTTAAAGCCATATACACAAATTATTTAGATTATTCTTAGATTTGGTAAAGAAAAATTGTTTAGTATCAAAATAACTTATTCCAAACTTTACCTTCACTACCATCAATTATTTCTAATTTGGCGTAAGTCTTAGCAGTAAAACGCTGCCTCCTTGTGGGGCTGAATTTCTGAGCTCTGAGAGCCAGAGGATTAGTCTGGTTTTCATCTCCCTTTGGGTTTCAGCTTATTAATATTTTCATTAAACATTTAATTACTTTGCCATTAAGTGATTCTCTGTTCCATGTCAACTCAAAGCTAAATAATTGGAAAGATTTAATATAACCCTTACAGTAAAATATCTAGGATCAGAATTAATCCCTAAATTACCTGAATATAGATATATCTTTAGGAAGACACGCTAAGGAAAAAGCAATTCTTTGTGTGCTGTCTTGGGGAACAAGAAGGTTGGAGGTAAGAAAACAGCTCTGCTTAGAGGAGGCCACCAGTGAATTAAGGTTAAAAGGATTTGCCCTTGCAGGACCCCGGGTCTCTAATTGGGGCCTTCAAGTCCTGTAATCCAGAAGGATTGGGACCAGACACTTCTAGACTATTGCCAAGGCCCACAGGTGACTCATAGAGAAAAAACAATTAGGTCCAAAAACGCCCACCGCCGGATAGAAAAGAAGAGGCATTTAGTGAAACCCAACGAAGGCCTGACCAGGACAAGATGCTCAGTGAATACTCGGCCACCAGCAAAGAAGAGGAAAGTCTATGTATTTCTCTCTTCAGCTTTAATCTCACTAAATTTCCAAGGTTTTTCTTTCAAAACACATTATTTTAATACTTTTAAGAGAATATAAGAGTGATTAGACCTATATTTAAAAAAGACGTTTTCTTTGTGACTCCACAATCTTTAGAGCAATAAAAATGAAAAAATCCTAAAAAGAACTCGTTTCATACACTTTTGTTCTTCTAACACATAATGCCTGTGCAAAGCATCTAAAATTTTACAAGTATATGCTGTCACTAATATGTGGAATCTGGAAAATAAAGCAAACGAGTGAATACAACAAAAAAGAAACAGACTCACAGATATATAGAGAACCCCAGTGGTTACCAGTGGGGAAAGGGAATGGGGGGGGCAAGATAGAGGTAGGGGATTATGAGGTACAAACTACTATGTATAAAATAAATAAGCCGCAAGGATATATTGTATAACACAGGGTATAGCCAGTATTTTATAATAGCTATAAATAGAGTATAAACTTTAAAAATTATGAATCACTGCTACACAACTAACGCATATAATATTATAAATCAACGAAACCTCAAAAATAAATAAATAAATAAATAAATAAATAAATAAATAAATAAAATCTTATAAGCCTATTAAGTTGCAAGAGTAATCCAAGCAAGGGAGATTTGTACGGAAGGAAGAGTCTGAAAATAATGCTTCAAACTTGCACTGGTTCTCAGACTGGGCTGCACATTAGAATCATCTGAGGAATTTTTTAAACTACCAGTATCTTGAACCTACCCATGAAGATCGTGGTGTAATCAATCTGCGGACAGCCTGGACACTGGAATTTTCAAAAACTCCCCAGGTGATTCTAAAGTTAACCAAAGACGAGAACTACTTTTCAAAACAAACAAACAAACAAACAAAACAGGAGAATATAAGACAATTTACAGCATTCAGGACCAGCTACATAACTTTCACAGTCCAGTGCAAAATGAAAATGTGAGGCTTTTTATTTAAAAAACTAAGAATTCATAAAGAACAGTAAACCAAGCATGAGGTCCTTCTAAGCACAGGGTCCTGATTCTATCCTTTACTAAACCAAACTACTTTATTTTTTAGAAACAAATCTCTTTGGAGCTCCTGTCATGGCTCAGCAGAAGCGAATCTGACTAGTATCCATGAGGATGCAGGTTCCATCCCTAGCCTTGCTCAGTGGGTTGAGGATCCGGTGTTGTTGTGAGCTATGGTGTACGTTGCAGATGCAGCTCGGATCTTGCCGTCGATGTGGCTGTGGCACAGGTTGGCAGCTGCAGCTCTAATTAGACCCCTAGCCTGGGAACCTCCATATGCTGAGGGTGCAGCCCTAAAAAGACACAAAAGAAAGAAAGAAAAAAGTCTCTTTGGAATGGCTAGGAAATATGTCATCTTTCTCAATGTGGTATTCATTTGTCTCTAAGATTCCACAAATAACTAATCTCTGCTCAATATTATTGTCTATTTAAACCTGATTTGCCTTGAAAGCTCTCTCACATTGTCAAGAATAATAAGAGGCTGAACCACAGAATCAGTGTGTACACGTCACGTCTCCACCCACAAAAGGAAAAACATCTTATCTACGAAATTTGAACTGTGAATGTAGCCTTCTTGTCTAGAAAGCAGAGCAAAACAAACACACAAAACCCTCCGAAATCTGGAGTAGTTAGTCTCTTTTTAAAAAACTCACTAATTCTCACATCTCTCCCCCACACATCTGGCAATTATCACACCACAAATAGCCACAGTAAAGAGTCAAACTTCCAAGCTTCTGTTTACTTACTGTTCTTACACACTATTGTCCTTTTCTATTGACCAATTAGTGATTTTTAAATCTTATCAGAATTCAGGGCAAACCTAATAGGCAAAACAGCGTAGAAACTTCCTAATTACAAATTAGGTCAAACACTCCAGCCTTCAGATTCAAGAATCCCTTCCCTTTTTCTCTTCCAAAGCCGCACTATCTTTACAATGTCAGGGGAGCCCTCTGGTGGACAAAGTAAAATTCTAACATCAGCAAATTTGAAGAAATTGAGCACAAATAAGTATCAGAAATGAATGACAGCAGCATAGCTTTTGTGTCTCTCCTCACCCACCTGATCCTCTTACTGTCACTGCTATTGGAACTCCTAGGGTAAGATCTGGGATTATATTAGAAAGAATCTGTGAAGAACAGGCCCTGGGAGTTTCCGTCATGGCTCAGTGGTAACAAATGGGACTAGTATCCATGAGGATGTGGGTTCAATCCCTGGCCTTGCTCAGTGGGTTAAGGATCTGGCATTGGTGTGACTGTGGCA
>PVHT021183527.1:1608721-1653761 GCA_004024745.2 Catagonus wagneri | reverse complement strand
CTTTCCCATTATCATTTTTGTAGTGCTCTACTGCTTGAGATTCATTTGGGTTGGTAAACATCTTCTTTTTAAAAGGCAAATATCTCGATACCACTGAGTCTGCATAACAGATAGATGGTTC
This sequence comes from Catagonus wagneri, assembly GCA_004024745.2. Classification (NCBI taxonomy): domain Eukaryota; kingdom Metazoa; phylum Chordata; class Mammalia; order Artiodactyla; family Tayassuidae; genus Catagonus; species Catagonus wagneri. The sequence continues at coordinate 1,653,640 of PVHT021183527.1, read as the reverse complement.
TCAAACTGTGGTCCTCAAACCAGCAGCATGAAGTTCACTTGGGCACTTGTTAGAAATGCAAATTCAGGGGCCCAACCCAGACCTACTAAATCAGAAATTCTGAGGGTGAGGGTTCGGTAGTCTATGTTTTCACAGGCGAACCAGGGGATTCTGATGTATGCCAACATTTGAAAAACACTCATTTACACTATTGGTCTCCTCGTGATTTTTTATCTTTTAATAAAAATTGTATATTTTTAAGGGATGTACAGCATAATGTTTTGATACACACATATATAGTGAAATGATACTACAGCCAAGCCAATTAACACATCTATATCCCCAAAGAATTACAATTTTTTGTATGTGTGTGGTGATAGTACATGAAATTTATTTTCAGCAAATTTCCAGTTTCGATACAGTATTATTATTATTATTATCATTATTATTATTATTGCTTTGCTTTTTAGGGCTGCACCTGCGGCATATGGAGGTTCCCAGGCTATGGCCGGCCGACGCCACAGCCATAGCAACACGGGATCTGAGCCGCGTCTGCAACCTACACCACAGCTCATGGCAACGCGGGATTTTTGACCCACTGAACGAGTCCAGGGATAGAACCTGCAAACTCATAGTTCCTAGTCAGATTCATTTCCCCTGCGCTATGATGGGAACTCCTCAATACAGTATTATTAACTATATTCATCATGCTGCACATTAGACCTCCAGGTTTATTCATCCTACATAGCTGCAGTTTTGTATCCTTTAACATCACCCATTTCCCCCATCTCCCAGCCCAGGATTCATCCATGTTGTCACAAGTGGCAGAATCTCCTTCTCTTTTAAGGCTGAATAATATTCTACACTACTGGCTTTTCTGATGAAATAAATTTAATTTCTTTTTTGTCTTTTTTTTAGGGATGCACCTGCAGCATATAGAAGTTCCCAAGCTAGGGGTCCAGTCAGAACTGTAGCCGCCGGCCTATGCCACAGTCACAGCAACTCAGGATCCAAGCCATGTCCATGACCTACACCACAACTCACAGCAATGCCAGATCCCCAACCCACTGATTGAGACCAGGGATTGAACCTGCATCCTGATGGATGGGAGTCAGGTTCGTTAACTGCTTGAGCCAGGATGGGAGCTCCTAAATTTCATTTCTGAGGTGCCCAATCTAAATGTGATTCAAGGAAATTGCTATAAATCCATATAGATTTCTAATCCCCATCCTTGGATATTCTGATTCAGTGGGTCTAGTGTGGGATCCAGAAACATGTTTTTAACAAGCATCCCAGGTGATTCTGGGAAAGACCATATTTCCCAAATCACTGATGTAGTGGGTAGAGTGGGTAATTCTAGAACACGGAGCACATCAGGAGTGTGTTAGACTTGAGTGGGGAGCCACAAATTTCAGAGGATTCAGGATAGCACGGGAGTCCTGGATCCTTAAGAGAAGAGTACAGAAAAAGGAAGTTGGCCCTGGCAGAAATATAAATTTTTCTTGTGTTTCAAAATATTTTGCAGAGGGTTATCTCTGCCTCAGAAAAGCAGAAAAACTCTACTTCCTTCTTATCTCTATACACATGCTATATACTTTCTTCCAAGTCCCCCCAAATCAGGCTGGAGTTATTATAAATGTCATTATGATTTAATCAAGCTTTTGCTGCCTATCCAGAGAAACTAATCATCATATATGACCCTTTTAATAGGAATATGTCATGAATTACAAAGATTTAAAAGAAACTTTTGGAATACAACCCATTTATAAGCTGAGTCGGTTAATTATTTAATTTTTCATAATTTTGTTCTGAATTATGGGTATCTCAAATAGTGACGAGGAAAGAGTTTTACAGAGAGTGGGTGCCAAATTAATGTCTGATTTGAACTTTAGAATATATAATTACTATTTATATAGCCTTAAATCTTACTATGTAGTAGCTTTTTTATTGTTACTGTTTCCCACAAGATACAATAGAAAGTAGCCACATACATTAATGTATAATTAAAATAGGGATTATATATGTGCATTAATGCTGCATACAGCATACATGTGCAATGTTTTATAAAATCATCTTATAATACAATATGCAAGTAATACATGTACTTTATACAATATAGGATAATGCAATATATCAATCAGTTAAATCAATTAGGGACAAACAGTATCATGAAATGTTATGTGGCAGTACACTGTTTTTACAACCTTAATACAAAAGAGATTAGACGGATATGAACATTGGGTTCCATTATCCAAACCGCTTATTCGAAACCATATTTTGAAAAGAGTATAGGATGTAATATTCATAACCTTTAAAATATATCTTATAGATTTTTCCAGAATATTCCCAAACTTGAATTCCAAAAGAACCCATAACCAAATGCTAGATTTTGAACAGCAAATATGGCTTGTGGTTTCCAAAGTGGATCAGATGAGAGAGTGAACCAGAACAAGGCCATTCTCTCATTTGCCCTGGCAAAGACCACTTCAAATCAATCTCATCTCCGACTGTGGAAAAATCATTTTATTCTAAAACAGCAACCCAAAATTATTAGCTAAAAAGACTTCCTCTTTGTGTCCCTTGTGGAATGCTGATTTTTTTTTTTTTTTTTTTTTTGCCTTTTGTCATTTTTATGGCCGCACCCGCAGCATGTGGAGGTTCCCAGGCTAGGGGTCTAATCGGAGCTGTGGCCACTGGCCTGCACCGCAGCCACAGCAACGCAGGATCCGAGCCGCGTCTGCAACCTACACCACAGCTCACAGCAACGCCGGATCGTTAACCCACTGAGCAAGGGCAGGGATCGAACCCGCAACCTCATGGTTCCTAGTCGGATGCGTTAACCACTGCGCCACGACAGGAACTCCAAATGCTGATTTTTTTTAATCTCTTCCCACAAGCCTACTTCTACCACATCTCCCAGAGGAGGCAGATAAGGAAAAAGCCCTCCACTAATTGACCTGGGCTTTCCCTGCATAGGAAGAAGCTGGGAGTGACTCAGTAGGAAGAAAACCTGTATTCCTGCCCCCACCTGGTCAAGCCATCCCATCCTCCTCTGGGAATGCTCTGGAAACCCCTTTCCTCTTGGACTGCATCCAGCTAACACCCTCCCTGTTGGAAACAATTGCTGCTTTACACCGATCACACCCCTCAGCATACCCAGCTTAGGTTCTGTTCTGAGTGTTAAGGGTCCCCAAGTGGATATTTTAACATGGAATCTGCTTTTTTTACCTTGGTCTTTTGAAACATCCATAAACACCTAATAACTTTTCTTACCAGAAATACTGCAGCAATTGTAAAAAACTCAAATGCTATTCCTTCAACAGCTAAGGCCGTTCCAAAAGTTCACCAGGCCAACCAAAATCACAAAACAAAACAAAAAACTCCAGGGCATTTAGGTAGTAAATACCATATTTCTCAAAAACACTCCCAGGAAAGCCTCAATAACTTTTAGTGAAAGCAAAAGCGTTCCCTTGTAAGATGGAAGGTGAATAGCACTTCAGAGATGAATGAAGTAGGTCTTTTCATTCTGAAAGTAAATGTACCTAGGAATTGAAAGCTCTAGAAGGCCAGGGAGAGCAGAGTCTAAGAATTCAGCTTTTCAGCACTTGGGGAAAGATAATAGGAGACGCCCAACCGCCTTGAGTGATGGCCAGTTCTTGCGACAGAGCAGCAGCACCACCTCGTGTGCAAAAGCTTTTTCTTTTATTTCCTTAAGAACCAACTGGAAGCATATGTTCTGTGAATTTTCTGTGCTCTGAACCATAGAGTCTTCACTAGCTTTCAGTAGAGACTGAAGTAGAGAAAGTCCGGAAACATCCCTGACTTTCTCCGGCAAAGAGGAAGAAACAGAAGAAATGCGCTGTAAATATGGCCTCCAGCACAGCCCGGAGCACATGGTATCGAACTGTTTGTTTCCAGTACCCTCTTGACTCTGAGCTCCTGAGAGAAGAGGCTGTGTCCATCTCCACATTCCCAGGGTTTCCCAGCCTCTGGCACATGCTGGAGTCTCAACCAATGCTGACAAATGAAAGAACTCACTGGAATTTTTAGACAGGAAAATAAGTCAGCCGTAACACCAATACTAAATGCTTTCTACCAACTAGCTCTCCAGATTGGATTGAAAACTTACCACTAGAATTTCAAATACAAGAAACTAAACCAATTTTGAAATACAAAGGTACATTGATGTGACTGGAAATTTCAATAGCGGAAAATTAAGTAATTCCTAACTGGCATATCTGAAGGATAAATTATGATATAAATGAGACAGTCTTAAAGAGATCATCCAAGCCCTAACACTAAAACAAATACACCAGAATCACCCTACAAATGCTCACAAACCTAAATTACGTCTCATATAGTCTATCAGCACACAGTTAGAGGTATTTTGGACAATCTTACAGTGGTAAAAATCTAGAGGCACTCATAACTACCCACTTTCTTTTTAGGAGTCCTATGTAATGCTCTAACATCCAGAAAGTAAATAAATCTGATTTATTAATAGTCATTCAATGGAGAGTTTTGCCTGATACAACAAAGAAATTACAGCCAATTCACATACACCCTTCATCTGTCAAGAACCGTAGCAATGAATTCAGCAAGCCAAAGAAAACTTTAACAAAATTGCACAGACCTCAGCTTCCAAGAACAGTCTCTTCATCCAAAACTCTCACAAATTCCAAGGCCAGAGAACAGTGTGACTAATTCTAACTAAAATAAAAACCAGCTGCCTCAAGCACTATCGTAACTACATATAAAATTTTAAGAACAATACTCTGTAATTTAAAAAAGGTAAGAACATAATTATAGTGGGGAGAGGTGGGTTTGAGAATAACTCCAACTATCTCTGACCTCCAAAGTTCTGCTTTAAAACAGTGCAAAAGACTACTCTCTGATGTACTGATTTCTGACCAAAAGTCTTCAGTACTGACAGTTGCTACTAATGGTATTCAATGATAAAAATCATGTAGATGACATCATTACAAAGCCCTGATTAGAGAAACAATCACAACAATCTCCTGGAAACAATATTTAGGCATTTCACTATGGATGAAAATCAGAATCTGTTTTAACATACTCTTCATCCATAATGTATATGAGATATATATAGTGGCCCTCTGTGCTTCTATAATTATTTCCCTTTTTAAAGGTGACAATTAAATCTTAGATAATAGATGCCTTTTAGAATTTTAGAGGAGGAAAATAAAGGGGCAACAGTGAAGCTTAAGAAAGCATCTATGTCTGAAAACTTAATTCTTTTTGCTATTGGATATTTATATAATTCATAGTAAAATGACCATTCATAATGAGATACACAGTGAGGGAAGACTATATTAAGATACTTGGTGATGCTAGAAATATCAGCCTAAAATAAATACTTGGAGCTCCAACACCGTTTGTGGGGAAACTTAGTGGTTTTTTTTTTTGAAATTTTGCAAATTGAAGGCATGCTAGAAATGCTGAGGTGCTATGTGGATTCTTTTATAGCAGCCCTAGGAAGTAAGTTGAAATAACTAACTCCCTCGCTTGACACAAAGGATCCAGAAAACCCAATCAGGATCAGACTGGGTAGGACTGAAATGGGAATGTGAGGAGCCTACATGCCAGTCAAGTTGAACGTCTCCTATATCCATTTAGTTCTCTGCTAGGCACTGTGAAAGGAAAACAAAATATAAGATTCAAGCCCTGCCGCCAAGAACTAGAACCAAATTAGAAAGAAAAGATACACCTATTCTGAGAAACGGATCATGATAATACACTTGTTTTTTTTTTCAGGGCCGTAAGGTGCAGCATATGGAAGTTCCCAGGCTAGGGGTCTAATCGGAGCTGTAGCTGCCAGCCACAGCAATGTAGGATCTGAGCCATGTCTATGACCTACGCCACAGCTCATGGCAAAGCCGGATCCTTAACCCACTGAGTGAGGCCAAGGATTAAACCTGCATCCTCATGGATACTAGTCAGGCTCGTTTCTGCCAAGCCACAATGGGAACTCCATGATAATACACTTTTAAAACAGTTCCAACGCTGTGTGCCTCTGCAGATTCACCTGCACTTTGTTACCACCATCAGGATTCAACAGGATTAACTATCTGGATGAAAGAACACATTGTGAAGTTGAGGGATTTACATAGTTCTCGATCAAACTATAAGAAGAGCAAAGTAACTCCACCAGCATTCTTTCAGTTTCAGGGAATAAGGAGAGTCTCTGGCTCCACGGTTCCTAAATGTTAGTGTACGTAAAGAACCATATTATATTCATTAATGAAAACATTACATTCATTATATTCATCAATGAAAACATTATATTCATTATATTCATCAATGAAAACATAATTAACATCTATTAAGACCTGTTTGATCTTGTGCTAGAGGAATTAATATTGTTTAAATGGCCATACTACCAAAAGCAATCTACAGATTTAATGTGATTCCTATCTAATTACCCATGGCATTTTTCAGGGAACTAGAACAAATAATCCTAAACTTTATATGGAACCATAAAAGACCCAGAATAGCGAAAGCAATCCTGAGGAAAAAGAAGAAGTAATAGGCATAACCCTCTCAGACTTCGGACACTACTACAAAGCTACAGTAATCAAAATTGCATGATATTGGCACAAAAACAGATATATGGATCAATGGAACAGTAACAGGGAGCCAAGGAAAAAACCCACACACCTACAGTCAATTAATCTGGAACAAGGAGGCAAGAATATATAATGTAGAAAAGACAGACTCCTTAGCAAGCGGTGTTAAGAAAGTTGGACAGCTATGAAAATGAATGAAGTTAGAAAACACTTTCACACCATACACAAACTCAAAGTGGCTTTAAAACTTAAACATGAGACATGACACTTTAAACTCTTAGAACAGAACATAGGCAAAACATTCTCTGATACAAAATATACCAATTTTTTCTTAGGTCAGTCTACCAAGGCAAAAGATATAAAAGCAAGAATAAACAAATGAGACCTAATCAAACTTACAACCTTTTGCACAACAAAGGAAACCATAAATAAAACGAAAAGACAACCTACAGAATGGGAGAAAATATTTGCAAATGATGAGCCCAACAAGGGCTTACTTGCCAAAATATACAAAGAGCTCATACAACTCAATAATAACAACAACAAAAAACACACAACTCAGCCAAAAATAGGCAAAAGACCTAAGCATTTCTCCAAAGAAAACATATAGCTGGCCAATGGGTATGTGAAAAGATGTTCAACATTGCTAATTATTAGAGAAATGCAAATCAAAACTACAATGAAGTACCACCTCACACCAGAATGTCCATCATTAAAAAGTCTACAAATAACAAATGCTGGAGAGGGTGTGGAGAAAAGGGAACCTTCCTACACTGTTGGTGGGAATGTAATTGGTGCAGCCACTATGGAGAACAGTGCGGAGGTTCCTTGAAAAACTAAAAATAGAGTTGCCATACAGCAATCCCACTGCTAGGCATGTATCTGGACAAAACAATAATTCAAAAAGATACATGCATTCCAGTGTTCATAGCAGCACTATTCACAATAGCCAAGACATGGAAACAACCTAAATGTCCATCAAAAATTAATGGATATGGAGCTCCCATTGTGGCTAGGCAGAAATGAGTCTGACTAGCATCCATGAGGATACAGGTTCGATCCCTGGCCTCACTCAGTGGGTTAAGGATCCGGCGTTGCCAAGAGCTGTATCACAGACTCGGCTCAGATCCAGTGTTGCTGTGGCTGTAGTGCAGGCCAGTTGCTGCAGCTCCGATTTGACCCTTAGCCTGGGAATGTCCATATGCCTCAGACACAGCCCTAAAAATACAAAAAAAAAAAAATTAATGGATAGGAGGAGTTCCTGCTGTGGCTCAGAGATAACAAACCAGACCTGGATCCATGAGGATGCAGGTTCAACCCCTGGCCTTGCTCAGTGGGTTAAGGACCTGGTGTTGCCATGAGCTGTGGTGTACTTCACAGACGCAGGCTTGGATCCTGTGTTGCTGTGGCTGTGGCGTAGGCAGGTGCCTGCAACTCCAATCTGACCCCTGGTCTGAGAACTTCCATATGCTATGGGTGTGGCCCCCAAAAAGACGGAAAAAAAATTAATGGACAAAGAAGATGTGATATATATAGTGGAATACTACTCAGCCATACAAAGAATGAAATAATGTCTTTTTGCAGCAACGTGGATGTACCTAGAGATTATCATACTAAGTGAAGTAAGTCAGAAAGACAAATATCATATGATGCCACTTACATGTCAAATCTAAACTATGACAAATGAAACTATCTACAAAACAAAAACAGACTCACAGACATGGAGAACAGACTTGTGGTTGGCAATGGGGAAGGGAGGTAAGGCAGCTTGGGAATAGCAGATGCAAACTATTATATATAGAATGGATAAAGAACAAGGTCCTACTGTATAGCACAGGGAACTATATTCAATATCATATGATAATCCATAATAGAAAAGAAATATATAAATATATATGAATACAAAAAATTATATAATTATATATATATATATATATATATATATATATATATCCGAATCACTTTCATGTATACCAGAAACCAGCACAACACTGTAAATCAACTATAATGAAATCAAATAAATTTTTTTTCTTTGTCTTTTTGCCTGTTCTAGGGCCACACTCACGGCAAATGGAGGTTCCCAGGCTAGGGGTCTAATTGGAGCTGTAGCCACCGGCCTACGCCACAGCCATAGCAACGCAGGATCCGAGCCGCATCTGCAACCTACACCACAGCTCATGGCAATGCCGGATCTTTAACCCACTGAGCAATGCCAGGGATCGAACCCGCAACCTCATGGTTCATAGTCGGATTCATTAACCACTGAGCCATGATGGGAACTCCCAAATAAATTTTTTTAAAAGAAGCCTAACAGAAAAAGATGAAGAGTTTGCTGTTGGCCAGACCTGTGTTAAGCATTTCACACATATTTCCTCATTTAATCCTTAAGACAGATAAGAAACTGAAACAGTTACCTTCCCAGTGTGACACTGCTGGGCTAGAAGATGAATTATCAGTCCCTGGAGCCCATGCTCACAGAGCAGAGAGTCCGGGCTTCCCACCCTGGCTATATGTTTGTATCACCTGAAGAGCTTTTAAAAAAAAACTTGGGCAGCATCCCATACCAAACCCAAAGCATCAGAATCTCTGGTTATCAGAGTACTGATTATTTTTTTAAGTCTTGCCCAGGTCCTTCCAGTGTGCAGCCAGGGTTGAAAGTACAGTTATTTCAGGCACCCTGAGATTCTGGGATGAGGCCTGGCATCATTAACTTCAAAAATCAGCCCAGGTGATTCTAACAGAGGTGGTTCACAGTCACAACTTAAGAAAAACTAGTCCAGGACAGTGGTTCTCAAACTTAAGCCTACATCCAAATCACCTGGAAGGCTTATTGCTGCAGTTTACTAGGCCCCACCTTCAGAGTTTCTGATTCAAAAAGTGTGGGATGGGACTTTTTTCAAACTCTGGATCACAATTTATCATATAATCAATTTAGCGGGCAATGTCCAGCACTTTAAAAAAAATGTTCAATTGAATGGAACAAAAAATAACACAGTAAATCATGTTTAGTAACTTCTGTCTCTACTAAGTATATGCATATATGTATTTTATATTGAATTGTGACATGAAAGATCGTTTTCACAGTGGAATATAGTCAAAAAGTTTGAGAACAACTGGTCTAGGCTATACAGAAAAAGGAAGTTATATTAGTCATCAGAGTTTCTGGCAAATATTCTGGTTTCCTTTATGTCAGGTACATGACAGAGTTGTACTTCCCTGTACTGCTTGAAGTTAGGCATGGCCATGTAACTTGTTTGAAACATGAAAAGTAAGCAGAAGAGACATATCTGGCTTCAAGAGCCAGTGCACTATTAGTGACCTTTTTTTCCTCGGTCCCTGCATTAGGCAGTATTCCAGATGTTGCTCCTCCATTAGCCCAAGATTCAGAATAAGGAGACATGGAGCAGAGCTTCCAGCTAACTCACAACAGATGTATGACATAGGTAACAAATAAACCTTTGTTGTTATAAACCATTACGATTTGAGGCATATTTTTATTGCAGCATAAGTTAGCCTATCCGGTCTGATATAGAAGTCAGGCCTAGAAGGAGAGGGTAATCCAAGAGAAATGGAGGGATCAATGAACATCTTGCATCTAAGTAGTCAATATATCCTGGTAGGCCACCAGAAAATAGATTGACAGGTAACTGAATGCTAATTATATAATGTAACACAGTGAAGAAATGTATAAAGAAGGGAAATAAAATTGCAGGTTAAGGATCCAGTGTTGTCACTGCAGCAGCTCTAGTCGCTGCTGTGGTACAGATTTGATTCTTCCACAAGCTGTGGGCACGGTCAAAAAAAAAAAATGTTGATAGAAGTCTTGAAAGAGGATTCAAGCTGCTTCTTCAAAAATAAATTGCATAGGAGTTCCTTTTGTGGCTCAGTGGTTAACGAACCTGACTAGGAATCATGAGGTTGCAGGTTCGGTCGCTGGCATCACTCCGTGGGTTAAGGATCCGGCATTGCCATGAGCTGTGGTGTAAGTCGCAGATGCGGCTCGGACCCTGTGTTGCTGTGGCTGTGGCGTCAGCCAGTGGCTACAGCTCCGATTAGACCCCTAGCTTGGGAACCTCCGTATGCCGTGGGTAGGGCCCCAGAAAAGACCAAAAAAAAAAAAAAAAGATGAATTGCAAAGGCAGAGGAAAGTGGGCCCATTCAATGAGTGGGAAACAGAATGACCTAAGGGTAGTAAGACCTGTATTTGGGGAGGAGAGGGGGGCAGGAACAGAAATGAGATATCTCTCACCAGGGCAGAAAGTTCACGTTCGAGTAGGAGAAAATATAATCAGAAAGGAAGGTAGGATTCAATTTTGGAGGGGTCTTCAAAATTACATAGAAATATTTGGAGTAAAATAAGGTATAAAATAAGGTATAAAAATAAGGTATGTAAAACCCTTAGCACAGTGTCTGCTCATAATTGAGGATGTTGTTGCTGATGTCAAGGTGCAGTAAAGAACCGGGATAGATTTCTAAGATGAGACGTACCATGGAAGCTTTAAAGTAATCTGGCAGTTACGCACAACGTAAACTGAAAAAGGGACAGCTAAATAAGACAAAACTAATGAGGAGGCAGTGCTCAAGGAGTAAGGCAATGAGAGAAGAGGAAGGAAAAAATAAATAACACCTAACTACTTTATTTTTGTCTGCCAGCCACTTTTCCACACAGCCACCAAGTGAATACTCATAAGAGCAAAATTCCCATTTTAAGAACCTGTAAAAATAGGGTTCAATAACCCTATTAAGGTCTTCAGGGATTATTCCAGAAGTCTCTGGGGTGATTCAGATTTTTTAGTACTTTTGTGAAAAGTGAGATTAGGCAGCAGAGGGACCGTTTATCCAACCCTTAGCTTGTTCCACTTAGACCCTGAAATCCCCAGTGGTACCCATAGTAAGACCCTGGAGCATATTCCAATTCCTCAGAAGCCCTGCCTTTACAAAAGGCCACCTAATGTCATAGAATCCACCCACACACATGTGGGAAAGAAGCCTACAACTTCTCAAGAGAAGACAAACCCAGTCCTTCTCATGTTGTCTTCTCTTTCCTGGCTGCCCCCACTTCAGCCCAGAAGACAAGATTTCCGAAGTATCTGAGAACTTCAACTAGTGGCAACCAAGGCTAGCAGGCCTTCTTTCAAAAGTTTCTTAATTATTTGACTTCACCAAGTAACTATATTGCTACTGTGTTGTAGGTTAGAACAAGTAACTTATTTAAAGAGTCCCTTTGGTTCTTGGTGTCACTGTTCAGCAGGGTAATTTGGGGCAGCTTCTAAAGTGTTCTGGGTCTCAGTTTGCTGCTCTGCACACCAGCAAAACAATTGTATTCACTTCACAGGGAAGATGCAAGCCTTAACTAATACTTGTGAAACACTCTGACATCCTTTGATGAAAAGTGCCATATCTAAGCGACATATAATTAGGGGCAGATTTGTCTCTATGAGCCTTGAGAGAAGAAACCACACGGAAGCAATAATTTGCATGTCTATCATCATTTCTCTTCAAATTCTTGACCAAATTCTTGACAAATACATATCACCATCCCAACTGTTCTGGTTAAGAAACCAAGTCTTTAACAGCTAAAAATAGCACATACAAAATTACCACATCACCTCCTACTTCTCCAGCCAAGGACACATTCTCCTCCTCCACCAGACCAGCAAATCCGGGATCCAGTCCAGTCCACTATATTACTTAAATATAGTGGGGGGGGGGGGCGGGATCTAGACCCAAAGTGGTAAATGACTTGCCCAAGGTCAGTACAAATTTGGCCCCAGAAACTTTTACTCCAATTCTATAGCTCTAATTCTTCTCCCACGAAATAGTCTGAATTGATGAATCAAGTCACCAAAACGAATTTAAAAGGCAGAACGAATATCTTTTTTTCTGGTTGGACCATCGCATTTTTCTGAAATAGAAGTTATTTTCTGTGCCAACCAGGGTAAGGACTCCTGGAACGTTCTAATTAAGTGAATATGGGCCAATGACTTCTCTACCAAAATATTTTAGTTTCACAAATAATGTCCCTTCCATATCTGGAAGAGAGTATTTCTAAATAGCAGATTTCTCCTATTTTCCTTGGAAACGTTTCCCAAGCTGTTTTATAATAGGTAACTTGGTACTAACGCCCATTCTGCTCCCTCAGAGCAAAACTCTCATAAGTTCAGCTTCTTGGCCCCAGTGACTGCAGCATATGGACAGGTCTAGTACCCAGGAATCATCCTGGAAAACGTCTACAGTCTTATTTTTAGATGCCCAGTTGATGTGTTCTTTCATTAAAAAGAGCTTTGTGAGAAATAGTTATTTCCTTTAATCTCATTTGCTTACTGAAAACATTATGAAATTTTGATTTTGCTCTGAAAAATACTGTCATTTATGGGGGGCTGCTTAGAAACAGATGATTCATCTTCCTCCAAGGTAAAGGTCCAGCCCTATAATAACACATTTTACAGGATTTCTGTTAAGAAAACTCCCGAGGAGGGAAATAAATGATAAGAATACCTCATTTCAGAACCCTTTTTAATATTGCAATACATAAAATTTAAATAAAGTCACATTTATTTCTATATAATAATGTGGGTAACATCCTATTTTTAGTTTAGTCTTTAATATAAAAATGTGCTAAAATTGACCAAACCTATTTTTTCTTAGGAAATTACAACATGTATTTTTTTGGTTTTGAGGAAGAAGAGGTTCTAGATGGAAAATTGCTCATATCTAGAGAAGAAAAAATATTATTCCTCCCTTGATAATTCATATAATGTGTTTCTACTCTAACTTAATGAAAATAGCATTAATTATAAATACATTTAAAGATTCCATTACTCTATGCAGTTTTTTGAAAATTCTGATTAAATGGTGTAATGGCCCTGAAGTATACAATTGGCTCTTTATTATTTAATCCAGAGGTTGGCAGCACCAACCGCAAAGTAGAGCCAACTACATCGTGTCACAAGAAGGGCACCATTAACTTCATGCTCATGGTAAGAATCATATGTGGAAAACAAATTTGGTAACAAAAACCAGGCTTAGAATGCATGTGGCGCCTTGTGTTGCTTTAACAGAAAGGTTTTTATTATAATGATTAATAGCACTTCTTAAGGAGAGAAAACAGAGAAAAGAAACCAAGAAACACCTTTGTTGTTGGGCAAGAATACAAGAATGCTATTGGCCATGTGGGTGGGGAGAACCAAGACTGTGTGTAATAGATTACACAGGCATTCAGCTTTCCTTCTGGGAACTCCACACACTTCTTCCCCTCCCCCAGGAGTGCATGGACACATTCATACCTGGGTTCAAACTCCAGCTCCATACTGACTAGCTTTGTGACTTTGCTAAGTTACTTTACCCCTCTCTAACTCAGTTTCCTCATTTGTAAAATAGGGTTATTAGGACTTAGATCATAGTTTTGATGTGATGATTAAATAAAGTGATTTATGTAAAGCATTTAGAATACTGCCCGGGATACAATAAGGGGTTCAGGTAATAGCTATTTTGTATTATTACCATCAACATTTCTATTTCAAAACTTTCAACTAAACTGTCTTTTTTAATAGAGTGAAAATAGTTACTTGCATGCCAAATTAGAATTATTGCTATGATACATTTGCAAATATGACATCGCCAACCCCTTCCCACAGCTTCAACTACACTCTCAACTCTTTGTGGAGCTTTTACAGGATGCAGACATGTCAGACACAGATGTGAACAGAACACAAGTCATTTGTGGTAAGTACATGGCTGAGAGTCGCACAAAGTGCTGGGAATGAGAAAAAGAGGAATTATGTCTGAGTGGGGGAATCAAGGATTACTTTACAGAAGAAATAACATGTGAGCTAAGTCTTAAAGGTTTGAAGGAAAGAAAAAAGACTATTGCAGGACGTGGAGCCAACAGCTTGGTGTGAAAGAAGCAAGAGAGGAGGGAAAAGAAGTGAGAAGAAATGAGCCCAGAGTTGGACCATGCTGTGAAGAGCTGTGTGAGAGATACGAGTGTGATAGGGTGTAATGGTTAACAGTATATGTCAACTTGACTGCACACTACAAGTTGCCCAAACATTTGGTCAAACATTATTTTGAGTGTGCCTGTAAGGGTATCTCTTTATGAGACTGGCATTTTAATTGATAGATGGAGTAAGGCAGATTGCTCTCCCTAATGTGGGTGGGCCTCATCCAATCAGTTGAAGTTCTGAAGAAAAAAAAACCAAAAGGCTAACATTCCCTCAGGTAAGGTGAAATTCCTCCTGCCTAACTGTCTGAAAGCTGAAATATCAGGTTTCTTCTGCCTTCAGACCTGAACTGAAACATGGGCTTTTCTTGTGTCTCAAATCACCAGCTTTCAGATTGAAACAACACCTCCAGCTCTCTCCTGGATCTCAGGCCCATAATCCAGACTCAACCTGCACCAGGAATTCTCCAGCTCGCCAACTTTAGATCTTGGGACTTCTCAGCCTCCATAATTGCATGAGCCAATTTCTTATCATGAATATACCAAATCAATAAAGAAATTCTATTGGTTCTATCTCTCTGGAGAACCTGGACTAATACATGAGGAAAATTATCCCAGTGTCCCTGTTCACATCTCTCCCTTAGTTGCTTTCTGAGGACAAGTCTGTGACAGCACATGGATTCTTTAATATGTTGCCAGGGCTAACAGGTAAAGCTGCAAAACTATGGGGAAAAGAAGGTGGCAGACTGATTTACCACAGCAGCAGCATAAAGCTTTTTCGTGAAGTGAAGACTCAAGCCAAGAGTAGAGGAAAAGGATGAAAGACAGATGCACAGAGTTTTAAGGAAGAGTTAGCAAAGAGGGATGGAGGAAATGTAGCTTAGTGGGTGACTTTAGAGAGAAAGCTAAGCAAAAAGGATTTGAGGAAGTTTTGCTGTGAGCTGTATGTGGCAATTCCGCCTGTGTTCAGGAGGCTCCAATGAATGCTAGCACTGCTTCTTGAAATCAGATTTCATGTTTCTTTGAAATAAATCATCTTGTGAAAGAATTCAAGGAGGGAGCAACCAGGTCCAGTTTTATTAGAGTTATTCAAAATCAGCCCTTTGCAAAAGACAAAACTACCAGTGGGAAGGAAAACAAACTACTCACCAGAACTGTTTTTAGGAAGAGCACTATATTGACAGGATGAGGTAAAAGAAAGCCAACACAAACTGGCTTATTCAATATGAGATTGCCGTCTCATATTGAATGACAGGTCCAGAGGTTGAGTGAAATCTCAAGGTAGTCATGCTATTTTCCTTCTCTGCCATCATCTCCAAGGTTACAAGATGGCTGAAGCCCTGTGAACCACAGCCTCTGTCCAGGCAAAAAGAAAGGGGAAGGGCAAAAGTGTCCTGCCAGCTGAGTCTGTCCCTTTATAGCAGGAAAGCATAGTTCTCCCAAAAGCACCATGCAGACTACATACATCTCAAAGGCTCTAGGAAAAGCCTGGGGAAATCAATACTTTACCTGGTTTTGGTTGGTAAGAAAAGGAGATGAACAGATACTGGGAAGGCAAGTGTCAGAGCCTGCCACATACAAAATATTCATTTGGAAGAAATTTCTTGATTAGTCAATTCAGATAGAAGCTAAGAGCTTGAGGGGACCTGAAAAAGAGTAGAACTTCCCTGCATGAATGGAAGAGAGGAAATACGTAAATGCTCCGAAAGCAGACAAGAAGACAGGGGAGGACCCACTGAGATGGTATTAGGGCACTGCATATTATGACTCTCCACTTTGATTCTTTCCAAAGCTTTAGTAAAACGGGACTACCCATCTCCAAAAGCAGACAAGAAGACAGGGGAGGACCCACTGAGATGGTATTAGGGCACTGCATATTATGACTCTCCACTTTGATTCTTTCCAAAGCTTTAGTAAAACGGGACTACCCATCTCACTCTTCCAAAATACCACAAATACACGATGTCACTGGCTTTCTTACTGAAACCAGGAAGGTAAAGAATTCTGGAATGAGCTGGAATACTAAAAGCCTTCTTGTTTTAGGGACCATGGGGACCAGGGAAATCAGAAAGAAGTAGAGCCATCAGAAATTCTACGAAAGGTCCATGGAAGAGCCTTACTCAATCACACACACCAAGCACCAAAATACCAAATAAACAAAACCTCACATTAACATTATACCAACTCTTGCCACAACTCAATTCCAGAAGTTTCAGCCAACTGCAGTGAATCGTTTATTGTCTCCAATTCCAAATCAAAGTCAGGAGGCATACTGATGACCACTAACTCTATCCTGTTAATGAAATAACGTGTGGAATATAGTATAACCTCTTATATGCCTAGCAACACTCTTCTTTGCGGGACATATAAGGGACACTCCATTACCCAATACAAACTTTCCTGTTGTATTCTATTGCTATGTGACAAGTTACCATAAAGTTAAAGACTTAAAAACATGACACATGTATTACCTTACAGTTTCCATGGATTAGGAGTCCAGGCAGAGCTTGATTCAATCCTCTGCTCAAATTCTTCCAAGGCTGCAATCAAGGTATTGGCCTGGCTGCATTCTCATCTGGAGGCTCGACTGGGCAAGAATCCACTTGCCTAAGCTGTTCAGGTTGTTGGCTCACTTTATTTGCCTCCGACTTTATGAATAAGAGACTAAGAGTTATGGCAGTTAACTAGGGGAACTCCCTCAGGTCCTACAGGCTACCAATAGTTCTTTGACATATGGGCTTTTTCAATATGGCTGTTTATTAATCCAACAAGGAGAATCTCTAGCTCTAGTCAGCTAAGATGGAGTCATATCATGTAACATAATAACAGAAGTGACATCTCATCACCTTTACAGCATAATGCAACCTAATTATGAGAGTGACATCCTATCATATACATAGATAGAGATATATGTTAGAAGCAAGTCACAGGTCCTGCCAACACTCAAGGAAATTACATTTGTGTGTGTGTGTGTGTGTGTGTATCTCTAACAGGAGTGACATCTCATAACTTTACATCATGTAACCTGATCATAAGAGGGACATTCTATCATAGATAGATGGTTATATATATGGATATAGATACACAGATACAGATATATGTAAGAAGCAAGTGATAAGTCCTGCCAACACTGAAGGAAATTACATATGCATATATATGTATCACAGTAGTGACATCTCATCACCTTTACAATGTACTGTAACCTAGTCATAGGAGTGACATATTATCATATAGATATAGATATAGATATATATTAGAAGCAAGTGGCAAGTCCTGTCAACACTCAAGGAAATCACATACATATATGAAATTACATATATATATATGTGTGAAATTACATATATACACAAAATTACATATATATATATACATATATATACATATATATATCACAGGAGTGACATCTCAGAACCTTTACAACACTATGTAACCTAATCAGGAATGACATCCAATCATATACAGAGATATAGATATAGATATATGTAAGAAGCAAGTTGTTAGTCCTGCCAACACTCAAGGAAATTACATATACATATATGAAATTATATATATATATGTGTGTGTGTATATATACACACACATACACATCTCACAGGAGTGACGTCTCATCACCATTACATCATGTAACCTAATCAGAAATGACTTCCTATCATATATATAGATATACAGGTAAGAAGCAGTCACAAGTCCTGCCAACACTCAAGGAAATTACATACGTATATTTATGTATCACAGGAGTGACACCTCATTACTTTTACAATACAATGTAACCTAATCACAGGAGTACATCCTATCACATATATAGATATAGATATATAGATATAGATATATAAAGATATATTTTAGAAGCAAGTCCCAAGTCCTGCCAACATGCAAGGAAATTACACAAAGGCATGAACACCAGGAGGTTAGAAGGTGGGAATCTCTGGGGGTCGCCTTGGCATCTGTGTGCCACACAATCCATATCGTATCACACAAACTGCAAACTAAATGAAAACTTTTCCACAGAAAGAGTTCAGATAAAAGTCCTCAAAGCATTTCTCTCTCATATATGTCCCACACACATCACGCATATCCTGGGCTGAAGTGTTGGTGTCTCAAATATTGATCACTATACTACTACTTCAAAACTTAATAGATTAAAACAATAAACAGGAGTTCTCTTGTGGTGCAGCAGGTTAAGGATCCAGCTTGTCCCTGCAGCAGTCCAGGTCACTGCTGTGGCATGGGTTTGATCCCTGGCCAGAGAATCTCCATATGTTGCAGATGCAGCCAAAAAAAAATTTTTTTTTGTCTTTTTGCCTTATCCGAGGCCACACCCGCGGCATATGGAGGTTCCCAGACTAGGGGTCTAACAGGAGCTGCAGCTGCTGGCCTATGCCACAGCCACAGCAATGCCGAGCCGCGTCTGCAACCTTCACCACAGCTCACGGCAACGCCGGATCCTTAACCCACTGAGCAAGGCCAGGGATCGAACACGCAACCTCATGGTTCTTAGTCGGATTCATTAATCACTGAGCCACGACGAGAACTCCAAAAACAATTTTTAATTTTAAATATGAACATGTGGGTCCATGCTTGGATGGGCAACAACAGAGACAGCTTATCTCTTCTCTGTCTGATGTCTGCTGGGGCTGGAAAGTCCAAAGTGGAATCTTGACTCACACATCTGGAGCCTCAACTAGGATGGCTCAAATGGCTGGGGTCATAATTGTGGAGTCTGTTCTTTTTGGCTGGATTTCTCAATTTCTTCATTTTCAGGGCCTCTCCCTGTCCTTGTAGTCTCTCCAAGTCATCTCTCCATGGAGTCTCTCTAGCAGGGGAGCTGGACATTTTACATAGGGTTGCACTGCTAAGGCAGGCCTGGAAGTATGTAGTTTTCTTAAGGCCTGGGCTTGGAAATCCCAGAAAATTACTTCTACACTTCTGCCTCCATTGTCTCTTCCTGTCTCATTACACCTGCCTGAACCCCCAATGCAATGCTGAATGCAAGTGATGATGATGTTTATTTAGATATTATGCCTCATTTCTGACTTTTAAAGGCACTGCTTCTAATGTTTCCTTATTTAAGATGATGTTTGTACTAGGTATTTAATAAATATTTTTGGAGTTTCCATCGTGGTGCAGCGGTTAACGAATCCGACTAGGAACCATGAAGCTGAGGGTTTGATAGCTGCCCTCCCTCAGTGGGTTAACGATCCAGCATTGCTGTGGCTGTGGTGTAGGCTGGCGGCTACAGCTCCGATTCGACCCCTAGCCTGGGAACATCCATATGCCGTGGGTGTGGCCCTAAAAAAAATAACAAAATAGGAGTTCCCGTCGTGGCACAGTGGTTAATGAATCTGACTAGGAACCATGAGGTTGCGGGTTCGATCCCTGGCCTTGCTCAGTGGGTGAAGGATTCGGAGTTGCTGTGAGCTGTGGTATAGGCCAGTGGCTACAGCTCCAATTAGACCCCTAGCCTGGGAACCTCCACATGCCACGGGTGTGGCCCTAAAATGACAAAAGGCAAATAAATAAATAAATAAATAGATAGATAAAAATAAATATTTTTATCAAGATAAAGAGGTTTCCTTCCATTCCTGTTTACTAAGCATTTGTGTTTAGCGTTGAATGCAACTTTTGAGATGATCATATAAATTTTTCTCCTTTAATGCATAAACACAATGAATGTTCCCACTCTCACTAAACCATCCTTGCATATCCAGGATAAATCCAAATTGATTATAGTATATTATCTTTTTTAAACAATTTTTTTATTTGCTAATATTTACTTAGGATTATTGCATTTACATTCATTAGAGAAATAGGCCTGCAATTTTCATTCTCATGATGTATTCCTGTTTTTGTTTTTAAGGTTACAATATGAGCCTTGTAGAACAAATTGGGCAGTATTCTCTTTTTCTATTGTCTTAAATAATTCACATACTTTTCTGTTCTTCAAAAATTTCACAGAACTTTTTATAAAACTATCAATGTTTTCTGTGTTGGAAGATTTTAACTATTTTTTCAATTACTGTAATAGTATAAGACTATTCAAGGATTTTTATTTCTTCTAGTAAATCTTTTCCTCCTAGAACTTTGTCCTTCTTATAAAAATCTGCAAAATTCTTGGCAGTGTTCTATTTTTAACCTCTACTTTATCTTAGTTGTTCCCCTTTTCATTCACAAAATTGTATCTTCTTCCTTCTGATTTTGATAAATTTTGTCAATGCCTTGTTTATATTGTTGGTTGTTTTGAAAAATCTATTTTGGCTTTATTCATCTATATTGGATCTTTTCTATTTCATTTTTATTGCGTTTTCTTTCTATTTTCCTTGGATATATTGTGTTATTCTTTTACAACATCTTAAAATGGACATTTGTCTCATTAATTTTCAGGCTTTGCTAGATTTCCTAGAAGCACATTTTTCTTGCATACCATGGAGTTTTATATGTAGTAAATAGTATTCAGTTCTAAGTATTTTTAAAATTTCTACTTTAAAAAAATACAAATTAGTAAGCAAAGTGTTTCATAGATTTTCAGATATGCAGAGACTGAAAATTATGTTTTTGAAATTAACTTCTAAGTTAATTACACTATGTCGGGAGATTATTGTGCATGTGATATTCTTTGAAATTTATTGAGGCTTTCTTAGTGGCCTAGTACATGAATAATTTTTAAAAATATTACAGAAATGATCAGTAAAATACATATTCTTTAGTTGTTAGGTAAATAACTCTATATTTGTGCATAAGACAAAGTGTAATAATTGTGCTGTCCAGTTTTTCTGTATTTTTGCTGCCTTTTGTCTAGCAACAATTAACAACAACTGCTTGAAATATCCCATAATAATGATTGGTTATATGTATCCATTTCTCTCTGTGGACTTGCTTCACATATTTTGAGGCTATTTTTTAAGTTCATACATGCATAAAATCATTACATGTCCATCCCTAAAAACACTTTTCGTCTTAAAGTCCATTTTATCTTATAGCACTATAGCCACACAAGTTTTTTTTGTGGCTTTCGTCTGATGTGTCTTTTTCCACCCTTTTGTTTTGTGTGTCTTTACATTTTAGTTGTCTCTTATAAAAGTATATCTTGAAGTTCCCACAGTAGTACAGGGGGTCAAGGATCTGGTGCTGTCTCTGCAGCCATCTGTGTGCCTGCTGAGGCATGGGTTTGATACCCAGGCCAGGCACCATGGGTTATCTAGCATTGCCACAGCTGTGGTGTAGGTCACAGCTGCAGCTCAGATTAGATCCCTGGCCTAAACCACTGCAGTCAGATTCTTAATCCACTGCACCACAGCAGGAACTCTGACAATCTATTTTAAGTTGACATGGATTAGCTAACTTTGAGCACATATGAAAGCCCTACATTTTTACACTCCTTCCTCCCATACTTAATGTTTTTGTTTTTTGTTTTTTGTCTTTTCTAGGGCCGCAACTGCGACATGTTCCCAGGCTAGGGGTCTAATCGGAGATGTAGCCACCAGCCTACGCCGCAGCCACAGCAACTCCAGATTCAAGCTGCGTCTGTAACCTACACCACAGCTCACAGCAACGCCAGATCATTAACCCACTGAGCAAGGCCAGGGATCAAACCCACAACCTCATGGTTCCTAGTCGGATTCGTTAACCACTGAGCCACAACAGGAACTCCACACTTAATATTTTTAATGTCATAACTTTCATCTTTTTTATATTATGTATCCATTAACAAATTATCGTAATAATTATTTTTAATATTTTGTCTTTTAAACTTTATTCTAGAGACCTAGATAATTTATTCACCACCCTTACAATATTAGCATATTCTGAATTTATATTTACCTTTGATAGTGATTTTCATGCTTCCACATGTTTTCCCATTAATATCCTAATTAATATCCTTTCATTTCAGCTTGAAAAACTCCCTTTAACATTCCTTGTGAGGCTGGTGTAATGCTGACGAATTCTTTCAGTTTTTGTTCATTTGGGAAAATCTTATATCTCTCCTTAAATCCTGAGGGACATCCTGGCCAGAGAGAATATTCTTGGTTGGCAGCTGTTTTCCTTTCAGTACTCTGAATATATCATCACACTCCCCTCTGACCTGCAAGGTTTCTGCTGAAAAATCCACTGACACTCTTACACAGGTTCCTTTGTGTGTGACAAGTTGCTTTTCTTGCTGCTTTTAAGATTCTCTTTGTCTTTAATTTTTGATAATTTACTTGTAATGGTCTCAGTGTAGGTCTCTTTGTGTTCCTCTTATTTTGGCACTCTCTGAGCTTCCTGGATCTGAATGTCGATTTCCTTCCCCCAAGTTAAGAAAGTTTTCAGCCATTACGTCTTGAAATGTCTTCTACTTTCTCTCTCTCTTCTGAAACAACCATAATACATAAATAGATCCACTTAATCTTGTTCCATAATCCCTAGCTTGACTTTTTTTCTTCTCTGTTTGAATGAATTTTACTGATCTGCCTTTGAGTTCACTAATTTTTAGTCATTATTGTAGCCTCCAGCTGTAAGATTTCTATTTGGTACTATCTATATTTTTCTAGCTCTTTGTTGAAATTCTTACTTTGTTCATGCATTGCTCTCCTGTCCTTGGTTAAGTATCCTTGTGACTATCATTTTAAACTCTCTATTGGGTAAATCGTTTATCTTCATTTCATTAAGACTGATTTTTAGAGATTTATCTTTTTGTTGTTGTTTGAAACATATTTGCTTGGTTTTACTGTTGTTGTTTGGGTTTTCTGTTTTTCTTTTTTTTTTTTTTTGCTTTTTAGGGCCACACCTGTGGCATATGGACGTTCCCAGCTAGGGGTCAAATAAGAGCTACAGCTGCCGGCCTACTCCACAGCCACAGCAATGCCAGATCCGAACCGCATCCATGACCTACAACACAGCTGCCAGCAATGCTGGATCCTTAACCCACTGAGAGAGGCCAGGGATTGAACCCATATCCTCATGGATCCTAATTGGGTTCGTTAACTGCTGAGCCACAAAGATAACTCCCAAAAGATATTGTTTCTTCATTTTCCTTGACTCTCCACATTGGTTTCTGCACATTAGATAAAACGACCACTTCCTCTAGTCTTGACTGACTGGTCTTGCATAGGAAACAAACTTCAATCACCCCAGCCCAAGCTCTTGGTTGCCTCTCAAATCACTGTGATTATTCAATCTGCTATCTTTGCTCTTAGGGGCCCCCAGTAGCTGATGGTATGCCAAGACCCATCAGGGTCCCAAAGTGGAGAAACACAGGCAGTATCTAAATGCAGGTCAATTAGAAGTCAGATCCTCAGGCAGCAACTTGCAAAGCATGCAGTCAAACCCTTTCCAGGGAGAAACTAGGAGATGGGCATTTTTGCCTGTTCCACTTACACTAAACCCAGGTTCATAGCCACAGGCTGGGATGGGGGAAGTGCTCCTACACCCATTTCAAAACTGCTTCTTTGCTATAGTCTTGTGGGACTTGTGAACAGAAGCCCCATTGGCTATCAGAGCAAGGCAGTTTGGTTGCCCTTTCCTCAGATCAGCAGCCATAAAAGTTAGGGCACTAGATGTGTGGTCCAAACCATTTGGTCCTCAAGAAGACGCTGGGAGTTGGGAGCTACCTTCTGACTGAATAGTACTGTCCTAGGGGTGAGGTTTATGATGAGAGTATGTGTCAGGCTTTCCTACCCATTTCAATGTTGGTATTTTCTCAGTCACCAATATGTAGTAGTCACTCAACTAGTTTCTGGATTTCTCTCAGAGCCTTGCTTCATGTGTAGCTGTATGTTCAGTATATTAGTGGAGATGAGGGAAGGAGGGAAATTCGGGAGATTCCCATGTCACCATCCAAGTCCAAAATCCAACCCATCACCTGTGGACTTCATCATCACAGTTTATATCAATGCCTGAGTTGTACAGGTACTGGATTGGTATCCAGACAGACTTGAGGCTCCATGCTGTGTTGCACGCTCACAGTGCGAGCCTACAGGAACTACAGTCTGCATGCAGTAGGGGGCAGGTGGTTATATTATTTCTTATGCATTCTTCAGGATTTCTATTGCTTCTTAAATGAGTATTGGCAGGTTAAATGTTTCTAGGAAATAGTCCATTTTATCTACATTTGCAAATTTACTGGCATAAAGCTATTCATAGCTTTCTCTTATCTTTTAAATTTCTGCTGAATGTGGACTATATATCTTTTTCATTATTAATATTGTTTATTTATTCATTTTATCTTTTTCCTCATCCTCAGTCTTGCCAAAGTTTTGTCTATTTTATTAGTCTCCCTAAAGAATCAACTTCTGGCTTTGTTGATCCTCTCTATTTTATCTTTATTTTTCCTATTCATTAATGTCTGCTCTTATCTTTATTTCTTTCCTTCTGTTTTCCTTGGGTTTATTTTGCTGATCTTTTGCTATCTTAAGCTGGATGCTTAGCTTATTAATTTTCAGCCTTTATCCCTTTATAATGTAAACATTCAAAAACAGGTATTTCCTTCCGTTTTTGCCACATTTCATGAATTTTATACTTAGCATTTTCTTTATAGTAGTTCTAGGCATCTACAAATTTCCATTTTGACTATACTCTTATTCATGCATTACTTAGTAAATGCTTTAAAATTTCCAAATACATGGGGGTCGTATGGCTTTAATTTTAACTTTTCATTGAAGAATAATATGCATACACGAAGGACACATTATAAATGCACAGCTCAATGGATTTTTACAAACTAAGTACAGCCATGTCACCAACACCAAAATCAAGAAACAGAACTTTGCCAGTAACCCAGAATCCACCCTTATTTTTCCTTCCACTTACTACCCCTATTTAAGAGGAAGCACTATCCTGACTTTTAACAGCACAGATCTGCCTGATTTTGTATTTAATATAAATGAAATAATAAAATTTGTAAGCTGTTTTGTCAGACTTCTTTCATTCAATCTTATATTTTTGAGATTATCCATAATGTTGCATGTAACTATATTTGTTAATTGCCCTTCCTGTAGAGTACTTCACAATTTCTTTTTTTTTTTTTATGAGTTTCAGTTTTATTTGGGGACTCACTGAGGACTATAGTCCAGGATACAGACCATCAGATAGCTCTGAGGAAGCTGCTCCAAAGAGGTAAGGGGAGAGGTTAGCATATAAGTGATTTTGGAGAAGGGGTACATGCAATCAAACGCACTTATTGGTAGAAACTTACTCTTAAGTCAAGAGGCACAGATATCTTAGTAAATGATTTTAGTGTTTTTGTAAATAATGGGAAGATTCAAGAAATTGGGTTCATAAAATTTTCTTTTGAAAATATCTATCTGAAGTCCTGTTCTGTCAGTTTCAAAGAAAAAAGCTGGGTGTGTTGGAGGTCAGCAACTGACTGCAACGTCTAATGACTCAATCTTTGTAAAGCTGGACGGGGAGTGCCATCCTTTAGTTGGAATCTCCCAGGTGATATATAGAGAATAATTTGTCTTCTCTCTCTCTCCATACATACATCAATATATATATCATAAGACATACACACAGCACTTGTATGATTTTGTTTTTTTACATTTACATCTTTGACCACTAGGAACTTATACTAGTGTGTGTTATAAGACAGGATTCCAAGTTTCCTCATCCAAATTGCCAGCCAGTTGTCTAAACATTGCTTATTAAAAAATCCATCTTTTCCTGACTGATTTGAGATACCAGCTTCTTCATATATTGTATTTCCATATATACTTGAATCTATTTTGAAACTTTCTATTTTGCGATTAATTAATCTGCTTATTCATGTATCAATTATAAAGCTTTATAATATGTTTTAATATCGGGTAGGACCAACTCTATCCTCACTATTGCTTTTTTTTTTTTTTAATTCTGAGAAGAAGCAAATTTGGGGAGGAATGATTTCCATGTTATTTTTTATTTTTATTTACTTTTAATGGCTGCACCCACAGCATACGGAAGTTCCCAGGCCAGGAATTGAATGCAAGCTGCAGCTGTGGCAACACCAGATCATTTAATCCCACTGCACTGGACCAAGGATCTAACCCTCATGTCTGCAGTGAGCCAAGTCACTGCAATCAGATTCCTAACCCACAGCACCACCACAGGAACTCCTTCATTATTGCTTTTTTATACCCCTACGATTTTCCTGGATACTTCATATTAAGTTTATGATCAAACTGTTCATCTTCAGAAAAAAACAGTATTTTTATTCATTCTGTTGATAGGCATTTGGGTAGTTTCCAGTTTCACACTATTATGATTAGTGGCTGTGATCATTCTCGTACGTATTTCTTGTTGAACATATGTATGCACCTCTGTTAGAGGAAAGGGATTGATGGGTCATAACCTATGTGTACATTCAGCTTTAACTGATATGGCCAAACAATTTTCCAAAATGTTTGGACCAACTTATACTCCCACTAATAGAGTTGGTTATTTTTTTGCAGCTATTTTATAACCCAAGTGCATTATGATCAGAGAATGTGTTTGGTATTTTACCAGTTCTTTGAAATTTTTGAGACCTACTTGATGTTCAATTTTCTACAACCTCCTATGTATGCCTGAGAAAAACATGCATTCTATAATCATTGAATATATGGTCCTATCTATACATGATCATTAATCTTATCAGTTGGAGAAACTCATGTACTTGATTATGTTTTCTCTTTTATTTATCAATTACCCAAATGGATGTGTTAAATTACTGAACAATGTATATTCTTTCTTTCTTTCTTCCTATCTATCTATCTTCTATCTATCTATCCTTCGTCATGAGTTCATACTGATTCCTCTGATTTCAGTCCAACATTACAGGGTTAATTTCCACCTGCATCTTCCTCCTTTACTTATTTATACCTTCTTCCTCCAACAGTGAAAAGTCTTCTCATATTATCTACACTATAGTTATCTGTTCTATCATAGAATGCACACAGTCTTAGAATTGCTTGCCCATACTTTGTGAAAAACAAATTTACTATATAAATTACAGTCTTGTGTACAGCTCTTTACAGTATCCAAAGTATTGCATTGTAAAGTTATTTACATTAGCTCTTTTCTCTCCCATCCCTTTCAATATGGTAATATTCACCCACAAAACAGGTTTATCTGTAACCGTTTGTATTTTATTTTGGATTTCTGCTGACATCCTGATTGGTTTGGTTTAATTAGTTTTGAGAGTGTGTGAAACGTTATTGTGGTTCTTTTTTTTTTTTTTTGCTTAATGAACTTTATTTCATTTATAGGTGTATAAAAATCATCACAAGTCAATTTGATAGCATTTGCGTCCCAAACCCTCAAAACCCCTAAAGAGCTAATAAAAAGGTATACTCAGAGAAGTATCACTGCCTCCCCATGCCTACTACTCTATTTCCATCTCTCCCCCAAATTTTGGCACCCCTTTCCTACAAATCTCTTTAAATTTTGCTTTATCCTTTCTATATTTCTTTTGCACAAATGAACACATTCACATTTATTTTCTGCTACATCTTTTTTCTTACATAAATGTCTACCACCTTATTTTGTATTGTCTAGGTGTTCTATTTTTAGAAGTGTCATTCTTCACTGTTTTTACCATATCATTTTGGATTAACCAGCGTTTTTTTTTTCTCCCCCTTTTGTTGTGATAAGAAAAGTATAATCATTATTTCTATCTTTCAGAGGTTGCACTGGAGTTTCCATTGTGGCTAAGCGAGTTACAAACCTGACTAATATCCATGAAGATGTGGGTTCAATCCCTGGCCTTGTTCAGTGGGTTAAGGATCCAGCATTGTGTAGGTCACAGACATGGCTAGGATCTCCCATTGCTTTGCTGTGGCATAGGCCAGCAGCTGAAGCTCCAATTGGACCCCTTATATTGGGCACTTCCATATGCCGTGGGTGTGTCCCTAAAAGGCAAAGAAGAAGGAGAAGGAAAAGAAGAAGAAGGAGTTGCTGGAGTTCCTGTTGTGGCACAGCAGAAACGAATCTGACTAGGAACCATGAGGTTGCAGGTTTGATCCCTGGCCTCGCTCATTGGGTTAAAGATCTGGCATTGCCATAAGCTGTATTGTAGGTCACAGTTGTGGGTCGGATCCCGAGTTGCTGCGGCTGTGGTGCAGACTGGCAGCTGTAGCTCCAATTGTACCCCTAGCCTGGGAACCGCCATATGCTGCGTGTACAGCCATTAAAAAAAAAAAAAAAAAAGGAGCGTTGCCCTTAAAACTTTAACTCATACTTTGTTAATATCTAAAGACAATCAGCATGTCAACTTTTCCCTAATTAATCTCAGGACCCTTATAATCAGAAATTAATGTTTGTTGGGTGCTATCTGTTAGGCACTGTTCTAAGCACTTTACTTATGACAAGGTACTTAAGGCCTAAGAGGTTGAGCAATTTGCCCAAAGTTACTCACCTAAGTCCTGAAACTGGGATTTAAATTTGGACCATCTGGTTCTATATTCTGTGTTCTTAAACATTCTGCTTTATTTAACCTCAAACACTTGAATTTGGATCACTTCCTCCCTTCTTAGATGTTATTCCTATCTGCTATTTTTATTTCGTCTTTTTTTTTTAGCTCACAATTCCTTACTGCATCTCATACCTTCCTTTAGAGAACATTTTCCTTGGTCCTGAAGTACATTCTTTTAGAAGTACCTTTAGTATGTGTTGAAAGTAAAAATTCTCAGCTTTTATTTGTCAGAAGTACCTTTAGTATGTGTTGAAAGTAAACATTCTCAGCTTTTATTTGTCAGTGTATTTATTTAATGATAGTTTAGCTGAGGTTGACAGTTATTTTCTCTAATACTCTGAGTATATGACTCCATTGCCTTCTGGTTTCCATGTCAATGATGAGAAGTCTGCTTTAAGTGTAACTGTCATATCCTTTGTAGGTAAATTGTCTTTTCCCTCCATTTGCTCCTTATAAACTTATTTTTGTCTTCAGTATTCTACATAATGTAACAAGACACATCCAAGTGTGAATTACTTTTTGAAATTCCTGTTGGGATTCATTATGCATCCTGAGTCTGAAGATTTATGTCTTCAACAACTCCAGAAAATCATTAGACATAATCTCTTCAGATAATGTGTCTCTCCCATCTTCTCAATTCTTTCATTCTGGAACTCCAGCTAGATGGACATTAGACCTTCTCATTCTACCCTATTGGTATTTTTACCCCAAAATTAGATATTATTATAATTTATTTATTTGGCCAATGTCTCATTTACCTCTTCACATATTTAAAACTCATTTGTATTTCTTTTCCTCTGATCCACATGTATATGAACATTGCCTATTGTTTTGATAATATTTTCTTGGCTAATTTTTAAGGGCTTTCTATATTCTAAGGAAATTAGCCATCATTAGTCTTCTGAAAATCTATTTTCCTCAATTGATCAGTTTTTCTTTTGACTTTGTTTATGGTATTTTTTACAGTGCAGTTATTTTAAGCTAACATACAGGCAGATCTAACCATTTTTTATGTTGTGGATTTTGGATTTGGGGTATTGCTTCAAAAGACCTTCTCCAACCCAACTCATTAAAACAATTCTCCCATGCTTTTTCTCACATATTTATGATTTTAATTTATATTTTTAAATGGATCTATTTAGAATTTATTTTAGCATAAAGAGTGAATTCATATCCAGATTTTTCTCCCCAAAAATTGGCTAACTGTTTAACCAGTTACCTTAAAGCCATTCATCCATTCATTAATCAAATAAACTATTTTTTATTCTACTTATTAAAGCTCCCTTTTTCACATACTACCTATGTATTTGGATTGATTCTGAGTCCTTGGTTTTGCTCCACTGATAAATTAATTTACTAGTGCCAATGGTATTGATTAGCATATTTTTATAATACGCTTCAAATATCTTGGGTTCCTGTTGTGGCTCAGCGGAAAAAAATCTGACTAGTATCTATGAGGATGCTGCTGGATCGCTGGCCTTGCTCAGTGAGTTAAGGATGCTGCTGTGAGCTGTGATGTAGGTCACAGACGTGGCTGCTGTGAGCTGTGATGTAGGTCACAGACGTGGCTCTGATCTGGCATTGCTATGGCTGTGCTATAGGCCAGCAGCTGTAGCTCCAATTCAACCCCTAGCCTGGAAACCTCCATATGCTGTGGGTGTGGCCCTAAAAAGACAAACAAACAGACAAAGAAAAAAACAAATAGGTTGTCAGCTTGATTAGGTCCCATCGGTTTATCTTTGCTTTTATTTCTGTTGCTTTGGGAGACTGACCTGAGAAAACACTTGTATTGCTGATGTCAGAGAATGTTTTGCCAATGTTTTCTTCCAGGAGTTTAATGGTGTCTTGTCTTATATTTGTCTTTAAGCCATTTTGAGTTTATTTTTGTGCATGGTGTGAGAGTGCCATGGTATTGATTAGCATGGTATTGATTGTTCCAGTTTCATTGATTTGCATGCAGCTGTCCAAGTTTCCCAGCAATGCTTACTAAAAAGACTGTCTTTTTCCCACTTTATGTTCTTGCCTCCTTTGTCAAAGATCAATTGGCCATAGGCATCTGGGTTTATTTCTGGTTTCTCTATTCTGTTCCATTGGTCCAAATGTCTGTTTTGGTACCAGTACCACACTGTCTTGATTACTGTGACCCTGTGTTATTGCCTGAAGTCTGGGAGAGTTATGCCTCCTGCTTGGTTTTTGTTCTTTTGAATTGCTTTGGCGATTCTGGGTCTTTTGTTGTTCCATATAAATTTTTGGATTGTTTATTCTAGTTCTGTGAAGAATATCATGGGTAATTTGATAGGATTGCATTGAATTTGTAGATTGCTTTGGGTAGTATGGCCATTTTTACAATATTTATTTTTCCAGCCCATGAGCATGGAATATCTTTCCATTTCTTTGTATCTTCTTTGATCTCCTTGATTAATGTTTTGTAGTTCTCTGCATATAAGTCTTTCACCTCCCTGGTCAGGTTTATTGCCAGGTATTCGATTTTTTGGGATGCTATTTTAAAAGGTAAAGTATTTTGGTATTCTTTTTCTAATATTTCATTGTCAGTATACAGAAATGCGATTGAATTCTGAAGGTCAACCTTATATCCTGCTACTTTGCTGAATTTGTTGATCAGTTCAAGTAATTTTGGGGTTGAGTCCTTAGGGTTTTCTATATGTAGTATCATGTCATCTGCATACAGTGACAGTAAACCAATGGGACCTAATCAGGCTGACAAGCTTTTGCACAGCAAAGGAAACCAAAAAGAAAACTAAAAGACAACTTACAGAAAGGGAGAAAATTGTTTCAAATGATGCAACTGACAAGGGCTTAATCTCTAAAATATACATACAACTGATAAAACTCAACAGCAAAAAAGCCAACAACCCCATTGAAAAATGGGCAAAGGAGCTGAATAGACACTTCTCCAAACAAGAGATGCAGATGGCCAACAAACACATGAAAAAATGCTCAACATCACTGACGATTAGAGAAATGCAAATCGAAACTACCATGAGATACCACCTCACACCAGTCAGAATGGCCATCATTAACAAGTCCACAAACAACAAATGTTGGAGGGACTGTGGAGAAAAGGGAACCCTCCTGCACTGCTGGTGGGAATGTAAACTGGTACAACCACTATGGAAAACAGTATGGAGGTACCTTCGAAAACTATACACAGAACTACCATGTGACCCAGCAATCCCACTCTTGGGCATATATCTGGACAAAAATTTCCTTGAAAAGGATCATTGCACACACATGTTCCCTGCAGCACTATTCACAATGGCCAAAACGTGGAAACAACACAAATGTCCACTGACAGATGATTGCATTAGGAAGATGTGGTATGTATACATGATGGAATACTACTCAGCCATAAAAAAGAATAAAACAACATCATTTGCAGCAACATGGATGGAATTAGAGATCCTCATACTGAGTGAAGTAAGTCAGAAGGACAAAGACAGATACCATATGATATCAGTTATATCTGGAATCTAATATACTGCACAAATGAACCTTTCTGCAGAAAATAAAATCACGAACTTGGAGAACAGACTTGTGATTGCCAAGGGGGTGGGGGAGGGAGTGGGATGGTATGGGAGTCTGGGGTTAACAGTTGTAGACTATTGCCTCTGGGATGGAAAAGCAAGGAGATCCAGCTATATAGCACTGGGAACTATGTCTAATCACATGTGACAAATCCATATATGTACGTGTAACCGTCAGTTGGAAAACTGACAGAAATCTGTAAACCAGCTATAATGGAAAAAAATTAAAATAAATAAATAAAAATAAATAGCTGTCATGGCTAGTTTTCCCCTCACTGTCAATTATTACACTTGGTTTTTTTTATAGTTTAACTAGACTCACATACTATAGTTTAGTAACTTTAGAATCAGCCTATTTAGTTTGGTTTGTTTTTTTTTTGGCTTTTTAGGGCCACACCCGCAGCACATGGGGGTTGCACAACCACAGCAACACCAGATCCAAGTCACATCTGCAACCTTCACCACAGTTCACAGTAAAGCCGGATCTTTAATCCACAGAGCAAGGCCAGGGATCGAACCTGAGTCCTCATGGGTACTAGTCAGATTTGTTTCTGCTGAGCCACAAGGGGAACTCCCCTAATTTTTTTAAAACCATGAATACTAAAACTGTATTCAATTGACTGTTTAAATATCTTTCTCCCATTATGAGACTATAAAGTCTGTTCTGTCAGAGACTGAGTCTATCTCGTTCACCATTGCCAGAATCTAATATAAAGTGCATAGTATATACTCAATAAATATTTGTTGAATGAATTAATGAATGAGTGAGGCAAAAATTACACTCTCCTGTTTTGCAACTCTCTGATAATCTCATTAATCCAAGGACGTAAGAATTTATTCACAATTTCCTCTGCTTATTCGTATTTCCTCACTCCCTCATCATGGTGCTCCTGGGGATAGACCTCAATAAACTTCCTGCACACAGATGTTCATTTCAGAATCTGTTTCCCAGCCAGTCTAACCTAAGACATGGAAAAATAGATGGCTTGCACACTTTTTAGGCAATACCTGATAAATATTATGTTATCCAACAGATAACATAATAGAGTATTAGGGAGCATAAAGTTTTAGGTTATAATCTTTAACAAGTACTAGAAGTTCTCTTTTGCTAGTAAAAGGTATATCTGGGTGCTTAAGAAAACTGAGGACCTTAATGAGTTATCAAACGGGAAAAGGCATCCCAATTACCACCTTTGCACATTTTCTGAACACATATTCTAGAAAATGCATTTTTCTGGATACCACCCATATATGTTATCTCATTTAATAACAGTGAGAGATAGTTATTATTTCCATTTTATAGATGGAAAGTGAAGATTTGGAGATCTCACTGATTTACTCATAGTTAGTCAGTAATTAAATCCGCCTTCAAATCCAGATCTGTGTGATCCAAAGATGATGCTCTTTGGCTCCTCCATAATGGGATATTCCAAAAATCTCATTGCAGAGCTCTGGTTTTGTTTTCAGATTGTCCTTTTCAGTCAGTGGGACAAGGACTATGGGGAGCTTTTATCCTTTCACTGTCTGTGCAGTAATAAACTATCTGAATCTATAAGTGGTTCCTTGTATCTTTAGGACCGAATCAGTCAGGCCATGGCCTTATGTTGTCTTGTGTGTACTTGCCAGATACCTATATGGAATAAGAAAAACTTGATCTCTGTCTCACACTGTACACAAAATCAATTTGAGATGGACAGCAAACTTAAATGTGAAAGATAAACCAATAAAGATTCTAATTTCCCAAGATGTGGTCTTTGACATATGTGTTACTTAGTAGTGTGCTGTTTAATCTCCAGCTACCTTTCCGTTTTTTATTTCTAGTTTAATTCCATTGTGGTCTGAGGAACATACTAACCTACTTTACATGATTTCTATTTTAAGTTTGTTCAGGTGTGTTTCCTGGTTCAGAATGTGGTCTATTTTGATGAATGTTCCATGTGAACTTGAGAAGAATGTGTACTCTGCTGCTGTTGGATGGAGTACTCTATAAATGTCAATATTAGATTAAGATGATTAGTGGCATTATTCAGTTTAGTGATATTCTTACTGATTTTTCTGACTTCTTGATTTATCAGTTACTAAAAGAAGAGTGCCGAAGTCTCCAACTATGTGGAGGGGAGACATTCTATAATGCCATGATTAAGGGTCAGTCCTTTAGTAAGCTTGTGTTCCTGGGCTGTGATGTTATTTCACCCCCTTAGGTGAAACAGAAAGGCTACAGGAGACTGTAGTTGGGTAATTTTCCTTCTCCCACTTCAGTTAAAGCCCTGGTAAACTTTTCTGTGGCCAAGTAGACCTTTGTTAAGGAGACTGCTCTAGATGTATTTCAAAATGGTTGCTTTTCTCCTGCCCTTAGCAAAAATAAGAAAGTTTTTCTTGGCTTTTTACTCTAAGTAGGTGGTTGGAATTCCTGGATATAAAACTCATAAGAGTATGGGGGCTTCCTAAGACTGCATTAAACCAAAAAAGCTTCTGCAGAACTTTTGAAAATCAAAAATATGAAAAAGCAACCTGCATAATAAAAAAGTTAAATTTAAAAAAAAAGAATTCTAAAATTTATATGGACCCACCAAAGAATCCAAATAGCCAAAACAACCTTGAGAAAGAACCAAGCTGGAAGCATCACACTTCCTGATTTCAAAGTATACTACAAAGATACAGTAATCAAAATAATATGGTACTGTCACAAAAACAGACATATAGACTGGTGGAACAGAATTAAGAGCCTGGAAATAAACTTATGCATATTGTAGGGAAGCAAAATTTGCCATCCCAAAATGTATACTTTTGACTGTGGATTATTTCGAGTTGAAAATAATTAAGCCCAAAAGATTTAGAAAGAATCTTTGACCTTCCCTTTAACTGCCTAAAAGAATTTAGATAGAGGACATGTTCCAGGAAAGGAGACCACCAGAGATGACTGTAGTGTGAGACAGGGGTGGGAGATAGGGAGGAACCTAGGTAAATTCTGTTAAAATTTCTCTGTTTGTTAAAATTTCTCTCTGTGTCCCATTGTCTTTGCCTGGCCCAGCAAACATTTGTTTACCAAACACTTGCTTTTCCATCTTCATGCGAATTGCCTTCCTCCCTTTGAAGTCCCAAACCTCAATCCTCAACATCTTCTTTTATCTTTAACTAGAGATAGTATTTAAGGTGAGGATTTTTGCCATTTTGGTAAGTTAGTCTTCTTGGGTCTAATGTATACTTATTACTAAAATTTTGTGGAGTTCCCATTGTGGCCCAGTGGAAATGAATCCCACTAGTATCCATGAGGATGTGGGTTCGATCCCTGGCCTTGCTAAGGGGATTAAGGATCTGGCATTGCCATGAACTGTGGCGTAGGTAGGAAACATGGCTCACATCCTGCATTGCATTGGCTGTGGCACAGGCTGGCAGCTGTAGCTCAGGCTGTCAGCTGTAGCTCTGATTGAACCACGAGCATGGGAACTTACATATGCTGCAGGTGCAGCCCTAAAATGCAATAAATAAATAAATAAACTGATTTTCTCCTGTTAAGCTGCCTCATATCAATGTAATTCTTAGACCAGTCAGAAAAACCTAGAAGAGTAGAGGAAAATTTCTTCCTCTCCAACAATATACGGTCAAGCAATACTTTGAAAATGGAGCCAAAGCATTCCCATCATGACTCAGTGGTTAATGAACCCAGCTAGTATCCATGAGGACACAGGTTCAATCCCTGGCCTTGCTCAGTGGGTTAAGAATCCTGCGTTGCCCTGAGTTGTGGTGTAGGTCACAGATGTGGCTCAGATCTGATGTAGCTGTGGCTATGACGAAGGCCTGCAACTACAACTTCAATTTGACCCCTAGCCTGGGAACATCCTCATGCCATGGGTGTGGCCCTAAAAAGAAAAAAGACCAAAAAAAAAAAAATGGAGCCAAAATACTCAATGGGCATAGGATAGTCTCTCCAATAAACAGTTCTGGGAAAACTGGATATCTACACACAAAAAAATAAAATTGGACATTTGGGCAACCACAAATAGAGCTACTATAAACATCTGTGTGCAAATTTTTGGGTGGACATAAGTTTTCAATTCCATTGGGAATATACCAAGGAGTTCAGTTGCTGGATTATATGGTAAGATTATGTTTAGCTTTGTAAGAAACAGCTGTCTTTTTTTATTTTTAAAAGTTTTATTGAAGTATACAGTTGATTCACAATGCTGTGATAATTTCTGCTGTACAACAAAGTGATTCAATTATACATATGCACAAATCCATTCTCTTTCAGATTGTTTTCCCACATAGATTATCACAGAATATTGGGTAGAGTTCTCTGTGCTGTACAGCAGGTCCCTGCTGGTCAGTCATTCCCTATACCTCAGTGTGCATATGCCAGTCCATCCCAAACAGCCCCCTTTCCCTTTGGTAACCACAAGTTTTCCAAAGTCTGTGAGTTTGTTTCTATCCAGTTAATAAGTTAATTTGTATCATTTTTTTTAGATTATACATATAAGTCATATCATATGATGTTTGTCTTTCACTGTCTAACTTCACTTAGAATAATAATTTCTAGGTCCATCTGTGTTGCTGCTAATGGCATTATTTCATTCTTTTTTATAGCTAAGTAATATTCCATTGTATATATGTACCACATCTTCTTTATCCATTCCTCTGTCAATGGACATTTAGATCGGTTCTATGTCTTGGCTACTGTAAATCGTGCTGCAATGAACATTGTGGTGTATGTATCTTTTTGAATTATGGTTTTCTCCATATAAAAGCCCAGGAATGGGATTGCTGGATCATGTGGTAGTTCTATTTTTAGCCAACTGTCTTTCAAAGTGGTTTTTTGTTTGTTTGTTTTGTCTTTTTAGGGCTGCACCGGAGGCATCAAAGTGGTTTTATCAGTTTGCATTCCCATCAGGAAAGAATGAGAGTTCTTGCTGCTCCATATCCTCAGCAGCATTGGGTATTATCAGTGTTTTGGATTTTGGCCATGCTAATAAGTGAACAGTTGTATCTCACTGCTGTTTTAATTTGCAGTTCTCTAACAACCTATAATACTCAGTTTTTTGGGTTGTTTTTTTTTTTTTTTCGCTTTTTAGGACTGCACTCGTGGCATATGGGGGTTCCCAGGCTAGGGGCTGAATCAGAACTACAGCTGCCAGCCATAGCCACAGTCACAGTCACAGTCACAGCCACAGCCATAGCGACAGCCCCTCGGGATCCAAGCCAAGCCTGTGACCTACACCACAGCTCGGAGCAATGCTGGATCCTTTACACACTGAGTGAGGCCAAGGATCGAACCCACACCCTCATGGATCCTAGTTGAGTTCATTAACCACCGAGCCATAAAGGGAACTCCTGAGCATTTCTCCATGTGCTTATTTGGCATCTTTATCTCTGGTGAGGTTTCTATTCAGATGTCTGGTCTATTTTTTAATTGAGTGCTTTTTTTTTCTTATTGTTGAGTTCTGTCCTGTCCTGTCCTGTCCTGTCCTGTCCTGTCCTATCCTATCCTATCCTATCCTATCCTATCCTATCTTATCCTACCCTACCCTACCCTACCCTACCCTACCCTACCCTATCCTTGCTTTTTAGGGCCACATCCACAGCATATGGAAATTCCCAAGCTAGGGGTCAAATAGGAGCTGTAGCTGCTGGCCTACACCACAGCCACAGAAATGCAGGATCAGAGCCACATCAGCTCACGGAAACACCAGATCTCCAACCCACTGAGCGAAGGCAGGGATCAAACCACATCCTCATGGATACTGGTAGGATTTATTTCCACTGCACCACAACAGGAATTCCTACTGCTGAGTTTTAAAATCTCTCTATATATATTGGTTAACAGTCCTTTATCACATGTCTCTTGCAAATACTATCTCCCTGTCTATGGCTTGTCTTCTCTTTCTAATAGTGCCTTTTGCAGAGCATGTATGCTGCTTTTTTTTTTTTAACTAAAATCACGTAATAAGCATTTCTTATACTATTATAAAGATCTTATAATTTCTTTTTTCTTTTTAGGGCCTCACCTACAGCATATGGAAGTTCCCAGGCTGGGGTGGAATTGGAGCTGCAGCTGCAGGCCTATGCCACAGTGACAGCAATGAGGGATCTGAGCTGCATCTGTGACCAGTGCCACAGCTTGCAGCAAAGCTGGATCCTTATCCCACTGATCGAAGCCAGGGACTGAACCCACATCCTCATGGATACCAGTGGGATTCTTAACCCACTGAACCACAACGGGAATTCCTCTTGTAAATTTTTAATGGTAGCAAAATAACAGAATGTAAAATTTACCATCTTAAATATTTTTAAGTGTACCATTCAGTGACAATAAGTAAATTCATATTGTCATGCAACTATTATCACTGCCTGTTCCCAGAACTTTTTCATCTTCCCAGATTGAAACTCTATAATTATTACACACTAACTCCCCATTACCCCCCTGGCAACCACCATTCTATGTTTTACCTCTATGAATTTGACTCCTCTAGGTACCTCATATAAGTAGAATATATGAAAGCCTTGTAATTTAACATATACTGATGATATAATATTAAATATTCATAGTTTGGCTCATTTCGTATTTGTGAACATGTTCATTGTAATTTTAATTTTTTGTTTTAGTGCATTATATATTTTATATAACCATTATACCCTTAGAACAGATTCCTAGAAGTGGAATTACTGAAAATAAAGAGTATGAGCATTTTTAAGAAGTTTCATACAGTTTTGCAGCTTACTTATTAGCAAATGAATCTTATCAATTTATGCACCCCAAAATAATGTAAGATAGTACCCATCTCACCATATTCTCACCAGTATTACAATCTTCTAAAGTCGAGGCTAATTTTGATCAGAAAAAAAAGCATCTGTTATTATATATCTATGACACTTGTGAGACTGACCAGTTTTTCAGTTTATTAATTGAACTCTCTTTTATGGAATATTTGTTCATATCTTTTCTCCGCTTACCTAATATATCCTTAATCATTTCCTTATAAATTTATATAAAACTCTTTATGTAACAAAATTAACCATCCTTTGTCTATCATCGTTTCTGTAAATACTTTTTCAGCATGTTTGTTTTTAAATTTTTGTTTCTTTTTTAACAGAGCAGTTTCCAGGAGTTTTTAAAATTAGGATACACTTAGAAGGAAGAACAGTCATGGTAAACTTTAGCATTCTCTCAGGCATATAACTTCACAGGATGTTAATTATTTATCCCTAAAAGTGTCAAATTCTCCAAGACCAGGTTTTCTACACTAAGTCAATGCTTTTGCATAATATTTAAAAGCAAATTGGCAATTAACCTTGGACAATAGAGCAATGATGTAAGGTGACCTTTGCAATAAACACTGTTTAAAAGTCAGGTGGCTCTAGTCAGCTCCAGCTGGAACTACTCTGTAAAGTAAAATGTGTATTTCTCTCCACTGTTTCCAATGCCAAATACAACTAAGGTCATTACTAATTTATACCAAAGATTTCAGAGCAACTAACAGACCACAACAAAGATATACAATTCTTATGTTGTGAACAAAGGCCAAGTTGAACCATCACTGATTTCCATATATGGAGTATTATTTTTTTAATCTATATTTTAAGAATAAACATCTTTCCTTGGAAGACAAGATAACAGAATTTAAAGGAGATAAACGATGTTTTCAAACATAGAAAATATAGAAATTATCACAACTCTGAACAAGCCACAAATGTCCTAGGACATTTGTTTATGCACCTG
Organism: Catagonus wagneri; assembly: GCA_004024745.2. Classification (NCBI taxonomy): domain Eukaryota; kingdom Metazoa; phylum Chordata; class Mammalia; order Artiodactyla; family Tayassuidae; genus Catagonus; species Catagonus wagneri. Next base: position 1,613,469 of record PVHT021183527.1, on the reverse strand, counting down.
GACATTTATGAAAACTAGAGGAAAAGAAAAGGCACATTTGTTGTGACAGTAACACTGCACTTCGCTTTGCAAGAGGATGGAGTCTTACCCTGGTTTCTCTGATCACACCTGACATGCAAGGGCATTTTGCAAAAGAAATCAGTGAGGATGAAATTACAAGCCATTCAATGTCTGTGTGACTCAAAAGGCAAAACTCATCTCAGCTTCCTCTTCTACCCAAATTGGAGTGAAGATTATAAGCCTGTGGGTTTACAGAGGACAAGGTGAATGGTCCTGTCACAACCATAGACCCCATAGCTTCTGAGATCTGAGTATGAACTAAGTCCAAGCCAGATTTACTGCTGTTCCATAAGCCCAGGGTTTATAAAGTTATAAAACTGAAAAGGTCTCACCTCTGTTCCAAACAAGCAATAGGAAAAAATGAACTGCGTTTTTTTTTTGTAACAATACTAAAGTTTTGCTTTTATGTCATTGTTTATAAAGCAGATTTCACTTAAACATACTATTGTATCAATTTATTTGAACCCTGCCACCACCCTGGGTTCAGGGCACCTCTTTAGCTCCAAGTATCTAAAGGTATCTTGAATATAGCAGGTACACAATAAATGCTTTTTTAATAAATCTGTATGTAGACAAAATTTTCTCCTCAAAATTGACTACAAGGATAGGTCAGGCATTGGAGTTCCCTTCGCGGATCAGTGGTTAACGAATCCGACTAAGAACCATGAGGTTGCGGGTTCGATCCCTGGCCTTGCTCAGTGGGTTAAGGATCTGGCGTTGCTGTGAGCTGTGGTGAAGGTTGCAGACATGGCTCGGATCCCGCGTTGCTGTGGTTGTGGCGAAGGCCGGCAGCTACAGCTCCTGTTAGACCCCTAGCCTGGGAACCTCCATATGCCGCGGGTGCGGCTCTACATAAAGGCAAAAAGACAAAAAAAAAAAAAAAAGAATAGGTCAGGCATTCAAATGTAAAAAAAAAAAAAGGTAGCAGTGGTTTATTTCTCGATAATTCATACACACACACAACACACACCCAAAGCAGCATGATGCATTAGGTGAAGAGTCGATTATATTTTAGTAAATGAGTCACATCAGTTACTGTGCCTTTTCTGCACTCAAACCCAACCAATTCTACTTTTTAACTCTAACCAAAATCTTCTGATATAATATATTTAAAAAAAAAAACATTTAAGCATAGGGTGTGGTATCTAGCCCTTCAGTTAATTCTGGGTTGGCTAGATGGTAATGGGGGAATGGACAATATTTGGAAATCCAGGAGCATCACATGGTTTGCCACAGTGACAAAAGGAGAGTCCAGGAGACAATGTTGGAGGGTCTCCTGCAGTCTTCCCCTGCCCCAAACCCATAATTATAGAATCATAAAATGGAAAATTGGAGTTTGCAGCAACTTCAGGGGGCAAAATGTGGCTGAGGAAGAACATGCATTTGAAAATCAAAGAATCCAATGCCAAAATGTGGGAAAAACAGTATGAAAAAAACAAAAGTGCCTAAATGAAAAAGAGTTATTACATCAGATAACATATGGTATCCACTTCAAAACAAACAAATAAGAAAGTATTCGATATTTGCGATTGAGAAACTGAACCCATCAACAAAAATTACTTTGTGTTACAATTTATTTTATGCAATATTTCTCCCATGGCCCTTCTTTAATTCTTCCCATTGTACTGCAATAAAATTTCTCTCTCCCTCTACAGTTTAAGATCCTAGAAGTTCCCGTCGTGGCTCAGCAGTTAATGAATACAACTAGCATCCAGGAGGACTTAGGTTCGATCCCTGGCCTCCCTCAGTGGGTTAAGGATCCAGCGTTGCCATAAGCTGTGGTGCAGGTCGCAGTCACGGCTCAGATCCCACGTGGCTGTAGCTGTGGTGTAGGCTGCCAGCTACACCTCCCAATTGGAGCTGAACCTCCATATGCTGCAGGTGCGGCCTTAAAAGCAAAAAAAAAAAAAAAAAAAAAAAAAAAGATCCTAGTATGTACATTAGAACATTAAAGATGATTTTTTAAAAAAGTTTTCTTGAAGGAATAAATTCATTTAACTTTTCATTTGCTGCTCTTTCTCCTACACCCTCCTTTATCCTTTAACTTTTTTTTTCCCCTTGTGAGACTAGAGATCAAAACACCTGTAACCCTAGCCCAGGTCCTGATACTAACTCTGTGGATCACTGTTCACAAAAAAAAAAAAAAAAAAAAAAAAATTGGAGAAAGAGAATAGCAACTTCCCTTCTCACCTAACTCTCTGACAGAAATAGCAAGTAAATTCTAGTGAAATCATACATGAGAAATCAATTGAGAGAAAGGAATTAGCTAAATCAAAGATATTGTTTTGATAATTTTTATTAACTGGCTGAACCATGGACTGGTCTGCAAAACTAAAAACAATAAGGAAAACCTAAAAGTGAATAAAGAGATGTAGCAAGGAAAGAGTGATGAACTTGTGCTGTCAAAGGACCAGTTAGTGCACCAACAATTTGTCTTCTTTTCCCAGTTAAAAATCTAGTATTACTGAAAGGGTTTTCTGGGAGGTTAAGCAAAACTAACCCCAAACTGGACAGCTGACCACAGGGTATGTCTGAGTTTCCCAAAGGCTCTGAAAGAGTTACAGCCCTTTAATAAATCAAATTATTTGCAGAAGCAACATTTTACAGACTTTCTTAAAAACAGGATTAGAAATAGCATCTCCTCTGCCACCACCACTCTCTCCCCACCACCAGCTTACCTCATTCTATTCTATACTTGAAGTACACTTGGGATCTGACTCTTCAGAAAATTTTAACAGTTCTCTACTGGCTTTCTCAGAGTAGACAGGGGCATTGCTGCTTAGAAATTGCTAGATTGCAATTTCAGAGCAATCCCTTCAATGGAAAGTTGACCTAACTAGAAACTGGCAAATATGCATCAAGAAAAAAGAGAAACTGTAATAACAGGAGAAAACTAAGGCATATGTGGCTCAAAAAAGTCTGAGCTACTGCCAGAATTCCTCCACATTTGCAATAAAAAATAAAAAGCAGGAGGAAAGTAAACATTTTTCTATAAAAATGAACCTGCTCATTTGTGAAACAAATAAAACAAAACTTTATTTGGGTTTATGTGAGTGCTTGCTTCTCACAGGAATGACAGTGGTGAAATGTTTGCATATGCTCTAGCAGCAACATATTTATACAAAGTCCAAAAGTGAACTGTTTTTTTCTATTAAATGAATAGACTTACACTGTTCTCTCCCCTAAGCTCCAGACTTTAATACTGAACTGCTCTCTTGACATCACTTCATGTATGTCTCAAAGGAACTTTAAACTAAAACTCAACATGCCCAAACAAAAGCCATTATTTCTTTCACTCCCCAAAGCCTGGTCGTCTTCCAGAGACTCCTGAATGAATTAATCCACCATTCATCCAGCTCCACCAGTCAGATGCCTATCATGTTTGATGCCTCCTTCTCACTCTAGTATATTCAGTATGTCACAAGTCCTCTCCATTTTATCTTTTCAATGTATCTCAAAGCATCTATCCCCCTCCATCTCCGCCCCCATTACCACCCTTAACCCACCACCTTGCACGTGGACCACAGCACTAGCCTCCAAACAGAGCTAAGTACCTCCACTCTGGCCCCTTCGAATTTGTTCTCTACAATTTAGCCAGAGTCATTTCGTAACAAAAAACCAATCGTGTCATGTGCATATTCTGTTTAAAATCCTTAGATGTCTCCCCTTTGCTCTTGGGATCAGGAATAAAACTCCTTAGAATAACCCACAATGCCCTGCATGGTCTGGTCCTTATCCACCTCATCAGCCTCAATTGACACCATACTCACTCTTGCCAGGTAGAGAGGAAAGGCAGTAGACACACCTCCAGGGCATCATCTCTAAAAGTGACAACTTTCCAACAACTTTCTTGTAGATAATTTGTTGACAAGGCAGTCATTATGACAAAATAATGTTGTGAGAAAAAAGAACAAAAGACAACAGAAAAAACATGTGCTTGCTCCAAACTTGATACAGCCTGCCTGAAATACCACCCTCCCACCCACACACATACAGGTGTTAGAAACCAGCCAGGCTGTTTTTGCTCTACCCATGTGACCTCCCTCATCAAGACCCATGGGGAGCAGCTAGGATTCAAACCACATTTATCTGATTTCTGAGGTAGTATACTTCTCACCACTTCATCTTGTCCCACAAGAATTGTTTCTTTTTTTTTTTCATATTAACAATGAATTTTATTTCAGTTATAGGTGTACAAAGATCATAAGTCAATACAACAGATTTTGTGTCCCAAACCCACAGTGCATCCCCCCACCCCCCAGACTGTCTTATTTGAAAAACCAAGGTTTTCCAAAATCTGTGAGTCATTGTCTGTTCTTCAAAGAAGTTCACTGTGTCTCTTTAGTTTCCACATGTAAGCGGTAGCATTGGGTGTTGCTGTCTAATTGTCTGACTGGTTCCACTTCGAATGATAATTTTTAGGTTCATCCATGTTGCTATAAATGTTATTCTGTTCCTTTTAATGGCTGAGTAATATTCCATTATGTGAATGTACCATATCTTCCCTATCCACTCCTCTGTCGGTGGGCATTTAGGTTGTTTCCATGATCTGGCTTCTTCCCTCTCTAGCTGCTTTGGATGTAAAATTAGGTTGTTTATTTGAGCTTTTTCTTGTTTCCTGAGGTTGGCTTGTATTGCTATATACTTTCCTCTTAGCGCTGCTTTTGCTGAATCCCAGAGGTTTTGGA
>PVHT021183527.1:1526633-1607721 GCA_004024745.2 Catagonus wagneri | reverse complement strand
TCTATTCCGCCATCTTAATCCAATCTCCAAGAATTGTTTCTTGATGTAAATTTGAACATAATAATGATAAATCTTAAACATTAAGACTCAAGTATTTTTAGAAAAAGCTGAAAATATGCTCTATTCTCTATTCCCTTTTTAATGAAAAATTTTATAAATACACACAAAAAAACAGAGAGAATAAGACAGTAAGCTCTCACATCCAAACCACTCACATTCAGGAATTTCCAGGACCCTGGTGGTCTAGTGGTCAGGACTCAGTGCTTTCACTGCTGCGGCGCAGCTTCAGTCCTTCGTCTGGGAAATGAGACTCCACATCAAGTTGCTAAACACCATGGTAAAAAAAAAAAATTACCAACATTTGGTTATTATGTCATCTATTCCTTTTTTTATTTATCTTTGCTGATAAACAAAAAGGGGAATAGATGGAAATGCTATAAAATTTGGTTGGGATGATTGTTGTACACCTATAAATGTAATAAATTTCATTAATTAAAAAAGCATACTTTCAAAAGGCAATGTGGTAATTTGTCAAGATTCATAAAACTATTTTATCTTCAAAATTTTACCACTGGGAATTTACCATAAAGAAATAGTGCAATATTAAAACTCTTCAGTTAAACAAAAAAAAATTGCCAACATTTGGTGATTATATCATCTACTCCTTCTTTTGTTTATCTTTGCTGAAGCATTTTAAATAAAATCTAAGAAAACATTATTTTACCCGCACATGCTTTGATATGCATATGAACATTTTCTTATGTAACCATTAGGTCATTATCACATTTAACAAAATTAGTAATGCTTTGATATCATCTAACATCCAGTCATTAATCAAATTTCTATGATTGTTTCAAAAATTTCTTTTTATAGTTGTGTTTGAATCACAGTCCAAACAAGGTCCACAGATTACATTTAGCTGTTATGACTCTTACTTCTCTCCTTTCCCCACTCCATGCCATTGACTTGAAGAAACCAGGTCAATTGTGCTACAGAATGTTCAAAATTCCAGATTTATCTGTTTGATAACCTGAGGTAGTATTTTAACCTGGTCCCTCTTTCCTTCTATTTCCTGTAAATTGGATATTAGTACTAAAACTTTGCTTAGATTCAGGGTCAACTCTTTGGCAAGAATATTTATAGGTAGTGCCATGTACTTTAAATTGTATTTTACAGGAAGTTCACAGGGATCATTGTCCCACTTCTAATGATATTTATTATCATTTTATCTTTATTTACAACAATTCACAAATTCAACAAATATGGACCAAATATCTATGAATCAGTTATACCTCCAGGTCCCCACTTTCCTCTTTCCTTTCACATTTGACAAAATAGAATAATTTATCAACTTAGCATAATAGCATCAAATTTCAATAAAAGGTACATAAAAAGGAACTTAACACCACTAATGACCAGGGAAATGTAAATCAAAACCACAGTGAGTAATCCTCTCATTCCTGATAGAATGGCTACGATCAAAACATAACGTGTATTCTAGAGAGGCTAGGGAGAAAAAAAAACCCTTGTATACTGTTGGTGGGAATGGAAATCAGTGCAACCACTATGGAAAACAGCATGAATTTTCCTCAAAAAATAAAAATAGAACCATATGATCCAGCAATCCCACTTCTAGGCACAAGTCCAAAGGAAATGAAATCACTATTTCAAAGAGATATCTGTACCCCCATGTTCTTTGTAGCATCATCCACAATAGCCAAGATATAGAAAGCAACCTAAGGGGCCACCCAGAGGTATATGGATAAAGAAAACTATATATGTATATACACACACATACACACATATGTATAGTTATAGTTACAGTTATATATATAGTTATAAATATAGAAAACTATATATATAGTATATGTATATATATACATATACACACATACACATACATATTATGGAATATCATTAAGCCATTAAAAATAAGGAAATCCTGACATTTGTGTCAACATATATGAACCTGGATGACATTATGCTAAGTAAAACAATTCACTTATATGTGGAAACTAAAGAAGTCAATCTCACAGAAACAGAGAGTAGGAAGGAGGTTGTTGCCAGGTGCTGGGGCAGTAGGGAAAATGGGGAGATGTTGGTCAAAGAGTATAAATTTCCAGTTAAAAGATGCATAAGTTTTAGAGATCTAATGTGTGGTATGGTGCCTATACTTAATAATACTGTACTGTATATTTGAAATTTGCTAAGAGCAAATCTTAAATGTTCTCACCTCACACATGCACACACACACACACACACACACACAATGGTAACTCTGTGAAGTGATAAATGTGATACTTGGTCAGGGTCATCATTTCACAATGTATACCATATTAAACCATTACATTGTACATCTTAAATATATACAATTTTTACTTGTAAATTATACTTTGGTGAAGCTAGAAAAATGAAAGAAGGGAGGGAGGGAGGAGAGGAGGGAGGGAAGGAGAGAGGAAGGAAGAAGAGTGACAATCTCAAGTGCTGGCCAGAATGTAGAGAAACTGATTCATTCGTACATTACTGGTGAGAATGTAAAATGGTACAGTTACTCTGAAAAACAATTTGACAGTATATTTAATTTAATTTATTTTTTTTTGTTTTTTAGGGCCGTACCTGCAGCATAAGGAAGTTTCCAGGCTAGGGGTTGAATCGGAGCTACAGCTGCTGGCCTATGCCACAGTCACAGCAACACGGGATCCGGGCCACACCTGCAGCCTACACCACAGCTCACGGCAATGCCAGATCCTTAACCCACTGAGTAAGGGCAGGGATCAAACCTGCATCCTCATGGATCCTCTTCGTGTTCGTTAACCACTGAGCCACGAAGGGAACTCCCTGACAGTGTATTTTAAAAGTTAAACATACAACTACCATGTGACCTACGGACATTAATCTCGAGAGAAATAAACACTTATGCTCACACAAAAACCCACACATAAAAGCTTATAGCAGCTTTATTCATAATAGCCAAAAACCAGAAACAGTGTGGATGCCCTTCCACGACAAAGAGTTAAACCAAATGTGGTACATACACAGCATGGAATATGACTCAAGAATTAAAAAAGAACAAACTATATGAAGTTCCAGTTGTGGCTCAGTGGAAATGAATCCGACTAGGAATCATGAGGTTGCAGGTTCAATCCCTGCCCTCGCTCAGTGGGTTAAGGGTCTGGCATTACCGTGAGCTGTGGTGTAGGTTGCGGACGCGGCTTGGATCCCACGTTGTTGTGGCTGTGGTGTAGGCCAGCAGCTGTAGCTCCGATTAGACCCCTAGCCTGGGAACCTCCATATGCCATGAGTGTGGCCCTAGAAAAGGCAAAACACAAAACAAAACAAAAAAACTAAATAAATCAAATGATAGAAACAAAAGATATTTTAAATTAACTTTTAGAGTCTGTCCAATAACATAAGTAGTCAATAGAAAACATTTTATATTAGTTCAGTTATAACATGGTCCAAGTGAGCAGTTATATGAAAAATAACTACTTGCAAAAGTTATGCATGCTTTTCCTAGCCAAAAGTGGGGGAAAAAAAAGAATAAACTATGGATATACACAACAACCTGGATGACTCTCCAGAGGATTATGCCAGGTGAAAAAAGGGCAACCCAAAAGTGCATACACTGCATGTTTCCACTTACAGAACATTTTTGAAATGAAAAGATTATAGAAATAGAGACCAGATTAGTGGTTGCCAGGAACTGCCAGAGGGCTGAAGGAAAGGGGATGTGATTATAAAAGGGGAACATGATAAATCCTTTCGGTGATGGAGATGTCCTGTGCTTTGATTGCAGCACTGTCCATATTCTGGTACGATAGTTTTGCAAGATGCTACTACTGAAGGAAATTGAATAAAGGGTATATGGGATCTTTCAGTATTGTTTCTTATAACCGTGTGTGAATCTATAATTATGTCAAAATAAAAAGTTTACTAAAAAATATTTTTTCAATAAAGAGTGAGGTCATGTCTATAATTATTCATTGAGAAGTTAGAGGACAGGAAAGAGAAGGGTATTTTGTGGTGCAAGAGTAGAATTTGAAATAGCTGTTTATATCCAGCATAAACTCACCCTTCTACTTCACTGTCAGGCCACACAAAAACTCATTTTCATGGGGTTAAAGAATACTCAAGGACATGAACAAGAAAACTATCCACTTTCTGTCTGGTCAGTTACTCTTTCTCAAGAGGTCAAATCTGTTGTCAGCAATCACTAGAGCCCTAAGTTCTTCCATTTCGACATCCATGGCTGCCACTTGAGAGTTTTGAGACTTACATGGAAGAGAAGGTAAAAAGAGGAGAGGAAGAAAGGTAAATAAAAGATGGAAGGAATAAGGGAAAGGGGGAAAGGAGAAAAGGAAAAGGAAGGGCTTTGTAAAAACAAAACAAAAAAATTTATATTGGAGGGATTGGCTGACACTACCTGAACTAATCAATCTTAACGTCACTAAAAGTGACATATCCCCACACTGTATGCCCTGGAATGTGATGTGATTTAAAAGGCACATGGTACCACCTGAATCTAATAAAGTCTTTGGCTCTAACTACCACGTTACAGGAAACACAGGGGATAGAAAAACATGACTGCAGACCTACACTACAAGGAAACAGCCAGCCAAATTCAGAATACAGGATATTCTATGGGATGACTGACATAGTGACTTAGGTAGAGTTCTTTTGGAAACAGATGCTGAGACAGAAAATCATGTGCAGGAGATTTATTAGAGTGTGGTCTCAGGAAAATCCCTAGAAAAAAGAGAGGCAATAGGAGTGGGCAGAGAGAAGTTAAACTGCAACACAGCTGCAATGGAGAACTTGGGGATTCCTCAGGGAGCTCTATCCCTTCAGAGAGAGAGAGAAAGAGGTAAGAAGGAAGTGCATTTGTACCCTTGCAATGACTTTGTTCATGCCTGCTATGTGAGAAAAAGAGGCCAGTGCACAGTAGAGTGGGCCACCTGTTCAGGCAGTTGCTTGTATCCACTCATCCATTCATTTTCCTAATTCTAGATACACTGTTGCCAATTTGCCATGGGTTGCTACTAGGTCCAGCTGACCTTATTATTATTATTATTTTGCTTTTTTTTTTTTAGGACCACACCTGTGGTATATGGAAGTTCCCAGGCTAGGGGTCCAATTGGAGCTGTAGCTGCCGGCCTACACCACAGGCCACGGCAACTAAGTGAGGCCAGGGATCAAATCCACATCCTCACTAAACTAAACTAGTCAGATTAGTTTCCACTTTGCCATAACAGGAACTCCCCAGCTGACCTTATGATTTGGTTCTGACAAAATCCAGTCCTGCCAACATTAAATGTCCAGCACAACCAGGGCCCAATAGTTTAAGAGGAACTTTTTTGCAAATGGGGTACAGTTCTCTGCTGCAAAAGATATGGCCTTGAGCCAGAATCCTGGAATCTATGTTGCAATTTTCCATCGCACTCCCCATGACATTTTTTGCCACTAAACTGTACCTCTAGTCTCTATCTTCAAGTCATATGGCCCAAGCAACAAGGTCTCTTTTAGCAGAACCTGGACTTACTACAGATCTCTTTCCTTCTCTGAGTCCTAATCAAATCTGGAAACTTTCCATGTCACTCAGCAAATGGGTTAAAGCAGAATTCCCGTGTGAAGGATATACTGCCCCCAAGAACCTAAAGTCATCTACCAAGCATTGCTTCCTTGCTAGTGGTGGGAGGTGGGAGATAATATGACTCATTCTTTACTCTGAAGGAAATGTTCTGACATGCCCCAGACTACTGGGATCCTTAAATTTTTTCTGATGTGGTGGACCCTTGAACATATATGACCGTTATCTCCAGCCTTCCGGAGCACAAAGTCTCTAAGGACTTGCCACATATTCTTCATTCAGTCCAGTCAGCACGTCATCAATATAGTCATCAGTACCACAGTGTGCCAATGTGGTGTTCTGAAGAATGTCTAATTGGTCCAGGGCCCTCCAGCCTATATTACGTGCTGTGTCACTTGGCAGAGGCCTCTAGATCTGCTTCAAGCCAGGGGAGAGTGCTAGTTTTTAACAGAGGAGTAAGCTGTTTCTGCAAAGCCCAAAGGGTCCAGAGGAATCTGGTCACTCGGCATTGCCAAGAGCACCAATCCAGATGTCCCCAGCCCCAGTCCAGGGCCCCACTTCTTCCCAATCAGGGCCTAACCTTCAAGCAGCACACTTGCCAGGATTGAAGATTCAACCTTCTTTAAAGGTAGGTTGCCCTTATAATTACGTCCAGGACTTGATCACCAGCTTTCTCTAGCCTTTATCTTCAAGAGATAATAATCCGGAGTTCCCTTCGTGGCTCAGTGATTAACGAATCAGACTAAGAACCGTGAGGTTGTGGGTTCGATCCCTGGCTTTGTTCAGCGGGTTAAGGATCCGGCATTGCCATGAGCTGTGGTGTAGGTTGCAGACGTGGCTTGGATCCCACATTGCTGTGACTGTGGCAAAGGCCGGCAGCTACAGCTCCTGTTAGACCCCTAGCCTGGGAACCTCCATATGCCACAGGTGCGGCTCTAGATAAAGGCAAAAAAAGACAAAAAAAAAAGAGATAATAATCCCTTTACATGCTATTAAGGAAGCACACTAATGATTAATCACCCTCAGGCTCTCATTGTATTTCTCCCAGTGCATCAATAGTCCCCAGCAACAGCCATCCAAGCTCCCATAGTCTTTATGACTCCCATGTTTCTCAAACCTATTGAATGTTGGTAAAATACTGTCCTCACCAGTGTTTTCTTTTCCAAGGTATCCCATCCCAGTTCACCAAGAGTGAAAGTTTCGAAAACTGCACCTCTACCCCATACCAATGTTATCAATATTCCACCTCCCACAAGTGATGGTATTTGTATCACAAGCTGAGGGTTAGGTAATCCAGCTCTGGAATCTCACTTCAGATTCCGCTTGACAGTAGCATCCTGGTATCAACAGTCAAGGTCAGGTTTCCTAGGAAATAGACTCTGACACAGAGATCTGATTCCAGGGATTTTACTGGGGAGTAGCCCCAGCAATACATCTGAAAGGGAAGGAGGAAATGACATTGGGCAGAGGAAGAAACTGATCTGGATATAGTCACAACTGAGGTCTCAGCCAGTCCCACAGGGAGCTCTGGAGTTGAGATGGTCCTTCAGAGTTGTCCCAAATTGAAGCAGGAGGGCCAAGACCTTTACCCTCTGAACAGCCAGTCTAAGTTGCACGTTGTGGACCATCAGCAGCCCACACTCCTGGAAGCTCCAGGAATGAGTGCTCTGGTCATGAAGAAGGGATCTGGGCAGTACACTCCAACATTCACCACACCACATTTCTACAAAATCAATGGTATATGGGAAAAATGGAAGGGAGACCGTTATTAAAGAATGAGAGATTTAAAAGACAAAAGGACCAAAAGAAATGTGCAAGCTTTATTTTTACCTCTATCCACACAAGCCAACTACATAAAAAGGCATCTTTGGGGAGTCCCCTTTGTGGCTCAGCAGGTTAAGAACCTGACATAGTGTCCCTGAGGATGTGGGTTCGACCCCTTGCCTTATTCAGTGGGTTAAGGATCAGGCGAGCTGTGGCAGAGGTCACAGATAGAGCTCAGATCCAGTATTGCTGTGGCTGTGGCATAGGCCTACAGCTGAAGCTCTGATTGGACCCCTAACCTGGGAACTTCCATATGCTGTAGGTGCAGCCCTAAAAAGAAAAAAAAAATTAAGCATCTTTGAGATATCTAGAGAAATTTGCATGTGGAATAAGTATTAAATTATATAATCATCATTGCTTTTGTTACATGGAATAATGACATGGCAGTTGTGCAAAAAAAAGGTATTTGCTTACCTGAGTTGCAGACTGAAATAAAGGTGAAAAGACAGAATGCCTGCAATTTGCATGAAAACATTTCAGGAAAATAGTGGGGGATAGAGGAGATGTAACAAGACTGATAAAATGTTAGCTGTTGAAGCTGAGTGATGAGTGATAAACATTCATCCTGCTATTCTCTCTACATCTGCTTAAAATAGCTGTAACAAAAATATTTAGGGACGTATAATAGGTCATTGTGATGTGCCACCAACCACTGCCCACAAGCACCAAATAGCTATTGTTGTTCTTGGACCCCAATTTCCCTTCTAAGACGTTTTGGGATAGAAAACTAGGCCCATATTTTACATGCTAGATAATGAGATGCAGGAATATTTAACTCTTGAGAAAACAAATGGAACCATAAAAGTTTATGAAAGATAGGACTCCTCTGTATATTTTTTATCAAATGATACCCAGAGCCTAGCACACTGCTTGGGCCAAAGTAGATGACTGAGAAATGTTTGTGGAAATTAAAACACAAGAAATATTCCCTGGCTTCTCCTTCCTGTCACCACCCACCACTCCCTTAGTTTGTTTCTATCTTTTGGATTCTCTGGACTCGGTTAGGAATCTGTGCCCAACGAATAGGGTCATGAGGTCCTGCTGTCTTGTTTTTGGCCTTGTGTGAGCATCTGTGCTTGATAAGCAACTATTATTCTAATTTCCATTATCAATAATGACCTCCCTCTCTTTAAAAACAACTTCCCTTCCAAGTGGGTGTTCCATATAAGTGAAACATTGGAGAAGAGTATAATAGGTAAAACATGTTTCAGAGAAAGCAAGACAGCAGGAAATTGGGGAGGAGAAAGCTGAGATCCACTGCAAAGTGAAATCAGGGCCAACTCAAAGCCCCCAAAGAACCTGTGGGAAAAAGTGTCAGACTTCTGGCCAGGAACTGAGATGGACATCTGCAAAATATGTACAGCCAGGAAACTAACTGCCTCAGCCTCCCAACAGCCTTTCTCTGGGCCTGTAAGAGCTGTCTTTGCACACCTTCCACCTCCCTTTCCCTGAGAAATCCAAAATCAGCAGTCAGTGTTGACATCAATGTGCAAAGGGCTAAAGCCCCAGGTAAAACAAAAGACGCCTGCAAAGAGGCAAATGAGAAAGGAACTCAAGGAAAGTTCACGATGGAAAAATAAACATCGTCAAAACAAACATCCACAGAGAAGAGAGAGAGGGAAACCAAAGAGACAAGATCAGCCAGAAAAAATAAGAACAAAAACAATAAGAAAATCCAAGAGCTGGGTCGGGGTGGGGGAGATGGACTAAAATAAAATACAGGCATAATTCTTCAAAGAAAAGTAGAGAAAACGATAAGGAAAAAATTAGCATTTGGGTAAGGAGCTAAAAGCTATTACAAGTTTTGGCTAACAATCTTCACAACACTCTGAATATTACTCACCTCCATTTTGCAGAGCTGAAAATAGAGGCTTAGAAACTTAACTTATTTAAGGGTATACAGATAGAAAATGGTGAAACATAATTTGAACACAGTCCTGCTAATTTCATAATTTACACTCTCTCTCTTTTTCTTTTTAGGGCCGCATCTGTGGCATATGGAAGTTCCCCAGCCAGAGATGGAATTGCAGCTGCAGCTGGGGCCTATGCCACGGCCACAGCAATGCCAGATCCAAGCTGTATCTGCAATCTATACCACAGCTTGTGGCAATGCAGGATCCCAAGCCCTTTGAGTGGGGCCAGGGATCAAACATGCAACCTCATGGATACCAGTCAGGTTCTTAACCCACTGAGTCACAATGGGAACTCCTCTACTAATTTTTCAGTGTGTTCCCATTCATTAGAGTTCTTACTTTCTACATTAGGTAGTATAAGACACATAAATAGGATGCAATGTTTGCAGACAAATGACTACCAAGTCTGGTCTCCTAGTGGGAGCTCTTCAGCCCATGTAAGCTTGGAACCTCACACACACACACACACAATAACCCTTCTCCAACATGATTTTACAGGCCCCTCAGATTTACTGGCTGAGCTCTGAATACAGTGTTGATTTTCCTGGTTCATAAAGCCAGGCAGAGTTCCTGCTGCCAGACAGGTGTATTTGTTTTTGAATGATAAGGACACTCACTTGCTCTCAGTTTAGGCTAATAATAAACACTTTAGACATCCTTCTGAGTCTGAAAGAGGAAAGAATAAAAAACCCTCAGGCAACAACGTGTTTTAATGGACTCCATTTCCTTAGAGAATATGTGGCCTTGTACAAGGGCTGGGTGTTTGCTGGCTAAATTTTCAAACAAGAAAATTCTCTGAATACTGTTTTTAAAAGCCCTCTTTCATCAACAGAGCCCTGAGGTTCATTTTATCTGATGAAAAAGGAGACTTTGAAAGTTGGGAGAAATAAAATATTAAACAAGAATATATTGGCCCCAAAGAGATACCAGAGGGAATCAGTGCCAGTGAGAAAACCTCTTTCACCCCTAAGTCCTAGCCTCCTATAAACACCATGCCTGTGGGAGGGGAGGTTTGATGAGAGAAACAGCAGCAAAAGCAGACATGGCAGGGTAAACAGGGAAAAATATGATTGTGGCAAAGGAAAATTCAAGATGGAAGAAAACAAAACAACTGTCCTTATTTTTAAAGCAGCCAAAAAAAAACCCTAATTTTTCAAACAAGGTGGCTTGGAAAGGAGTATACATCCGAATTCACAGTGCTAGGTCCCTCTGCCTTGATTACTGAGGCGGTAGTGAGTCACTTCCAGGATCAAGTTGTTCAGCTACATGAGGAGGAGAAGAAAAAGGTGTCAGCATCCTGGGCACCGGTGCTGTAATTCAGCCCTATCTCAGGTGGACTGTTTGAGCCATGAATCTCACTTCTCACTTGTTGTGGTCTGTGCACACTGGTTGGAAAAGAATTTCCAAACTCATATCAGGGTGAAAAGAAAGATGAATTTATTGAGCATGGCAAGGTGGAGAGAAAGTAGAGTTTATTGAGATAAGAGATATTGCAAGCACAGCAGGACCACTTCCTGACGATCAGGGAGAGCCAGCCCCAAAGAGAAAGAAGAGTTTAAGATGAGAGATGCTGCAAGCTGAGCAGGAGGTCCTCCTGATGATCAGGGAGAGCGAATGCTGAGCGTGTGGTCATGTCTGTTTTTATAGCCCAGGGAGAGGAGAGGTCTCACAACATACCTGCTGACCTGCTGATTGGTTGGGGAAAGAGGGGTCTTAACAATACACTTGCTGGCTGGCTGGAGGCATATAAGGCCCCTGTAGAGGTGGATGAGAGTAGGCCACATACCTTTCCTAGTAGGGGCAGGAAGGAGTAGGCCACGTTGCTCGAGGTGGGGGAAGGGGCATTATAACGAGATGGGTGGGGTGATGATAAGGGCCTGGTAATCCTTGTCCTGGCCAGAGGCTTTGAATTCAGTCTCCTTGAAGGGGACTTCAAGTTCAACATCACCTGTGATTTTCAATCGACCCCCCCCTGCTGTTTTTTCACCATCACCAATCACCTCAGGAGCTGACTTTGGCTGGAATCTGGGCACCACAGATGGGTTCCCTCACAGCTCCTGATGGGCTCACAGTTCTTCTTGTGGAGGAGAAAGGAAAAGCTCTGCTCCTGGAAAGGGCGATGGGGCACAGAGCATCCTTCATCTCCAGGGCTGCCTGGGACTGGCCACCAGCAGTGAGGATTGGGCTTCTTTGCCAACAATACTTCAGGAAATTTAAAACCCATTGCAGAAAAAACGTGGCAGCTCCTTCCATGAGGTAAGCATGAAAGGGTGCCTGGACCAGTTTATCTTACTTTGTTTTACTCTTTTCATGAAACTTAATCCTGAGGATTTTAAAGTCTCTGCAAATCAAATCAACTATTCTCTTTCTCCAATTTTTCTATGTTGTTTAATCCTTCTCTGAAATATTTTACTTACACCTTTCTTCCCCTCCAATACATCTGCATTTACATGTTAAGATTTGTTGTTCTCTTTTGAAAAGGCAAAGTTACTCATAAATGCCCTTCTTTAATTCTAGGTGGCACATACATGAGTAACTATTTTAACAATTTTTCTCTAACTTAAAATTTTTAATAACTTAAAAGAAAATGGCAATAGAAGAACTTGAAAATGTTTCACATCCTGGCTTTTTTCTATTCCATAAAGTTAGGATACAGTTAGAAAAAAATGCTACTTAGAAAATTAAGTTAGTGTTTTCTGAGTCATGTCTCTCTCTTATGTGTATTGTATACAGAGAGCATGACGTCTTCAATGTAATTACTAGGGTAGCATCAGCTTTAAGGATGAATCTAGAAGACACTCCATGTTCTGTGCATATTTTCTTCATGTATTCCTCTTGTCTCACTTTTTAATAATATTTCTTGTTCACTGCAATATTATCTACAATAGCCAAGATATGGTAAACAACCTGTGTCCATCTACAGATGAATGAATAAAGATGTGGTATATCTATGCAATACATTCAGTCGTAAAGAAGAATGAAGACTCGCCACTTGCAAAAATATGAATGGTTCAATGCAAACCCTATCAAATTACCCATGACATCCTTCACAGAACTAGAACAAACAATCCAAAAATTTATATGGAACAACAAAAGACCCAGAGTCACCAAAGCAATTCTAAAGAACAAAAACCAAGCAGGAGGCATAACTCTCCCAGACTTCAGGCAATATCACAAGACAGTGTGGTACTGGTACCAAAACAGACATTCGGACCAATGGAACAGAACAGAGAACACAGAAATAAACCAGACGCCTATGGCCAATTGACCTTTGACAAAGGAGGCAAGAACATAAAATGGGAAAAAGTCTGTTCAGTAAGTATTGCTGGGAAACCTGGACAGCTGCATGCAAATCAATGAAATTAGAACACACTCTCACACCATGCACAAAAATAAACTCTAAATGACTTAAAGACTTAAATATAAGACAAGACACCATTAAACTCCTGGAAGAAAACATTGGCAAAACATTCTCTGACATCAACCTTACAAATGTTTTCTCAGGTCAGTCTCCCAAAGCAACAGAAATAAAAGCAAAGATAAATCAATGGGACCTAATCAAGCTGACAAGCTTTTGCACAGCAAAGGAAACCAAAAAGAAAACTAAAAGACAACTTACAGAAAGGGAGAAAATTGTTTCAAATGATGCAACTGACAAGGGCTTAATCTCTAAAATATACATACAACTGATAAAACTCAACAGCAAAAAAGCCAACAACCCCATTGAAAAATGGGCAAAGGAGCTGAATAGACACTTCTCCAAACAAGAGATGCAGATGGCCAACAAACACATGAAAAAATGCTCAACATCACTGACGACTAGAGAAATGCAAATCAAAACTACCATGAGATACCACCTCACACCAGTCAGAATGGCCATCATTAACAAGTCCACAAACAACAAATGTTGGAGGGACTGTGGAGAAAAGGGAACCCTCCTGCACTGCTGGTGGGAATGTAAACTGGTACAACCACTATGGAAAACAGTATGGAGGTACCTTCGAAAACTATACACAGAACTACCATATGACCCAGCAATCCCACTCTTGGGCATATATCTGGACAAAAATTTCCTTGAAAAGGATCATTGCACACACATGTTCACTGCAGCACTATTCACAATAGCCAAGATGTGGAAACAACCCAAATGTCCATTGACAGATGATTGGATTAGGAAAATGTGGTATATATACATGATGGAATACTACTCAGCCATAAAAAAGAATAAAATAATGTCATTTGCAGCAACATGGATGGAATTAGAGACCCTCATACTGAGTGAAGTTAAGTCAGAAGAAGAAAGACAAATACCATATGATATCAGTTATATCTGGAATCTAATATACTGCACAAATGAACCTTTCTGCAGAAAATAAAATCACGAACTTGGAGGACAGACTTGTGGTTGCTAAGAGGGTGGGGGATGGAGTGGGATGGTAGGGGGGTCTGAGTTAGGAGTTGTAGACTATTGCCTTTGGGATGGAAAAGCAAGGAGATCCAGCTATATAGCACTGGGAACTCTGTCTAATCACCTGTGACCAATCCAAATATGTAAGTGTAACCGGGACACCATGCTGCACAGCTGGAAATTTGACAGAAATCTGTAAACCAACTATAATGGAAAAAAATATATGAATGAATCTCAAGAGTATTATGCCAAGTGAAATAAGCCAAAGACAAATATCACATGATTTCACTTACCTGTGGAATCTAAAAAACAAAACAAATGAACAAACAAAACGAAACTCATAGATACAAAGAACAGACTGGTGGTCTCCAGAGGGTGGGGGCTTGGGTGAGTGGGCAAAATGGGTGAAGGGGATCAAGAGATACAAACTACTGGTTATAAAATAAATGTCATGGAGATGTAATGTATTGTACAGCATAGTGACATAGTCAATAATATCGTATTGCAAATTTGAAAGATGCTAAGAAAGTTCTGAAAGAAATCTAAAGTTCTCATCACAGGCAAAAAAATTTGATAACTTTGATGGTGATAGACGGTAACTAGACTTATGGTGCACATCATTTCACAATGTAGATAAATGTCAAATCATTACATTATACACCTGAAACTAACATAAGATAGTATGTCAACTACAAATAAATAAAATTTTCTTTTTTTCAGTCTTTTTACCACAGATATGTGCTGCAATTAAACATCCAGACAAAAATGTCTCCTTAAGAGATGCATGCTCAAGTATTTAGGGGTAAAGAAGCTGCAACTTACTTAAATGGCTCAGATATGTGCAGATAGATATGTAGGTATATGTATATATAGAGAGAAACATGTATATATATGCATATATATTCATATGCATGTGTGTACGATTTTTTATATATGAAAGATAAGGTAAAATAGGTAAATAACTTATTGAAAGTTAATGAATGTATGTCGGTATTATTCCTTCTCTTTGCTGAGATTTTTCATGATTAAAAACTTAAAAGCCTGGGAGTTCCTGTTGTGGCGCAGTGGTTAACAAATCTGACTGGGAACTATGATTTTGTGGGTTTGATTCCTGGCATCGCTAAGTGGGTTAAGGATCCGGCGTTGCTGTGAGCTGTGGTGTAGGTTGCAGACACGGCTCGGATCCGCGTTGCTGTGGCTGTGGCACAGGCCGGCGGCTACAGCTCCTGTTAGACCCCTAGCCTCGGAACCTCCACATGCTGCGAGTGTGGCCCTAGAAAAGGCAAAAAGACAAAAAAAAAAAAAAACCTTAAAAGCCTGAATGAAAGGAAAGAAGAGAAATGGAAAGAGACAGAGAAATGAAGGAGGGAAGGAAGGAAAGAGGGAGAGAGGGAGGAAGGAAGGAATTTTTCCTGAAGACTCTGAAAGATGTAGGGCTTAGCTGATTTGCTCATTCTGAGAACTCTAATCATCAAAAATATCTCATAACACTACAGTTTAACCACTCATGACCAATTACTGTAATTTACACAAACACTTCGTGATCATGTAACTCCAACTTCCCCAAACTCCTCCATGAACTTTTACAGAGAACTTGCCCTTTGAGAGTGCTCTAAAGTGTTGCTGTAGGCTCTCTACTGCCCATTATTCCACGGGTCTGATTTGTGGTGAGACTTGCCCTAGCATGAGTACTTCACATCTGCTCTTTTTCTGTGGTTTCAGCATATCCTCTTATTCTTGACCACCTGTCTTGAGCTAATTGAGGTAGTTATTGTTAACTAGATGACTCAGTCAACATATGTGAAAATCTGTTGGGTGAGTCTTCTAGATAGCTCTTGTTTTCCTCGTAATGTGTTTTTTTTACCATCTTGCCCTTAAGCTTCTTGCCCTTTGTCCTTTGCCTTTTAGTTCCTTTTTCTCTTCTTCCTATCTGGAATACAGACATGAGGGCTGGGACCGTAGCAGTCATCTTGAGATCCTAAGGTGACAATAATAAAGATGGCAGTGGAGTGGAAAGATGAAAAAATTCTAGGTTGCTGATGGCATTGGTGAGCCACCTTGCCACGCCTAAAACTTCTGTTGAGAAAAACAACACCCTGTAAGACTGAAGCGTTGGAGAAAGGTTTTCTACAATTTGCAGTTGAAAGCATATCTGACTTGATTGATTGTGCCACCTCATTGAAGATTTGGTTCTGGCACAACTAGAGTCACTCCCAACTTCGTATCAGCCAATGATGATTCCCTGCATTCAGCACTTGGGCTGCCTACAAGTTGTCAAGTCTTTCATGTTTTTACAAGTCCTTCCTGAGTCACATTTCCCACACTCCACTGAGGGACCAGTCTTACACTCTGTACTTGACGGTTTCTTTTGTTTTCTTCAAATTTTTATTCTGAAAGAGCAACCTGATTTTTTCAGACTATTTAACAATGTCCAATTCTTTCTGACTAGGCAACGTTGCTATCTTTACTCCTAAAGAATTACCTAAGTATTGAGCCAAAGATAATTGAGTATAGTCTATGAGTGCTGGTAATGCAACCATGAAATTTTTCAGTAAATAAATCATTCTGTGTTCTGTAGAAATCTCTGAAGACTCTGAGAATAATCTTGGTTTTCTATTAGGTAGAGAGGCAGGGATAAAAGACATGCTTTGGCTTTGTAAACTTTCAAAGTTTAAATAAATAAAGTTCAGCTAGTAATCGAAGATAAAAATCCCTCACCTTAGCGTTGCTAACAAACCAACGCTAACCAGATAGAATGACTTTCCTGGTCCCCAGGCCTCAGCTTTGGACTGGCCGCAAAACGCTTTGTTTTAGAAACCCCAAACCATGCAAAACTCAGTAGGTCTGGGGTTTGAACACATGAATTTTAAAAAGCCAAGTTTCCGCCTGACCTTAGCTAACCTTAAAATCAATCATTCTTCCAGTGCTGGTCTGCCCAACAGCGAAGCTTGTGGTTTCATCTTGGTTTTACCACAAAACTTTGTGATGAAACACTAAGAACCCACTGAGATTTGCACTTCCATTCCTGTCTTGTTTCAAACTCTTTTTGCAAAGCCTGATGACTTCTGTAGCATATGACTATGTAACTGCAATTTCTTTTATGTTCCACATGGGCTCAGGACCAAATTTTTGCCTAGCAACATTTTTTGAGACTCCAGTGATTAAAAAGAAAAAAAAAAGCAGAGAACAGAACTAAAATCCACTGGTGTAAAATCAAGAAGAGTCTGTGGATATAAAACAAATCTATATGATACCACTACGAGACCACCTATAACAGCAACACTAATTTGAAAGTCTCAGAAAAATTTTTAGAGGTTGCATCCCATAGGGTAGAAGAGCTGAAGGAAGGAAACCTAAGAACTGACAAATATTGCCCAGATTAGAAGTACAACAAACACAGAGCAGGCATAGCAACCTGAGAGATCTAAGGCACAAATTATAAGTGGGGATTTTCCTTCGGTAAAGAGTGGCTCCACATTTTCCAGCCCACAAATCTAGGCTAAATCAGGAAACACACAGAGATAAGTCAAAAATATGAACATGCACTCATTAGCAACTGATTGTGCCAGTGATGTTGTAAGAAGACATCTCCCACATCTCCATTCTGTATTCTTGCTTGGCACTGAGGTAGGTACAGACAAGAGCGCCAAATGTCACGTGACCTCATATAATATAGGTCCTTTTTTCTTTTCCTTTTTAGGGCTGCACCTATGGCATATGGAAGTTCCTAGGCTAGAGCTGAGTCAGAGCTTCCGCTTCCAGCCTATGCCACAGCTATAGCAATGCCATATCTGAGTTGCATCTACGACCTACACTGCAGCTCACAGCAATGCAGGTCACGGCAGATCCTTAACCCACTGAGTGAGTCAGGGATAGAATAAGTATCCTCATGGATAGTAGTAGGATTCTTAACACACTGATCACAACAGAAATTCCAATATAGATTCTTTTTTATTGAGGTATAACTGACATATAACATTACATTAGTCTCAGTTATACGACAAAATGATTCCACATTTGTATGTATTAGGTAATAATCACCACAATGAGTCTAGTTAACATCTGTAGTAGAGATTCTTACCAACTAAAAATCTTTGAAGAAGACTGATCAACCACCCATCATTTCCCCATAAAATACTGAATTCCAACATCCTTATGTTATCAAAGTCCTAAACTGGACATAACCAGAAATAAAACCAGAAAGCTCTGCCATGAGACCTTCCCAAATCTGAAGCCTATTATGTGTGTTTATACATTTAGCCACAAAAAACCATTTAACAACTCTGGAACAAAGAAAGGATTTTTACTTTAGCCCAACAGACTCCTTTGTGAATTATGCATGATGTTTTCCAGTAATAGGAAAAGGAAGCAGGACAGGAGAAATACATGCACCAGCTTCTGTAAAATCCTAAAAGCAGAAAACTGGCCTCATCAAGTCAAGGATACACTAGAGACAATCCTTGGGTCAGTGATAACCTGGGGATCAGCTTCCAGAAATTTTAAATTTCTGCAAAAGTGATCAAAACTGATCCAAAGAAAAGGCTAAACCGATTATCCCTCTCCCAGGCTTCATTTCCCTCTACCTCTCTCAGGTGGCTAGCACACAAACAGTGCTATGCAATTTTCATGTTCTTCCCAAGGACCAATCTGGCAGAAACTTCATGAAGCTCTTAGTAGACCAATATATGTATTTATTTCCCCTACAGAGCCATTTCTACCTTCTTGCCATTGATGGAAATTCCAAGTTGTTCCAGTGCTCCTGTGATGCCCCATAAGTCACAAGTGAAGTTACTGTCACAGAGCCCATTAGAGTAAAGCAATGCAAAGGGATGCTTCTCTGCTAAACTGCAAACAGAGGCTAGAGCTCCAAAACCAAAACTCTAGGATGAGATTACATATTGGGCATTGAAACCAATACATGGTCATGGCCAAGAGGTTCCTAATTTCCTACCCTGCTGCAAGATACAGGTACAGGTTCCATAAGGTAAAAGCCACCCACCAACTGCCTATGTCACCGGCATATAAAACTCATGAGCTCATAATATAAACAGAGGACTATTTATTCTTGGCACTGGCAAGCTTATAAACAATAGCTCAGTGGAATATTTTTGCATTGAGTTTGTTTCCTGGGTATGTTTTTCTTATAAATCTGCATGCTTACCCAAAGATCGCATTACTCATTAGGCTTTACAGCTGTCCTTGGGACCTAAAATCAAAGGCGTGTTACTTGGGCACTTTCCCATAAAGAATTACAAATTCCTGGGTTGAAGTTACAGGAAAATGTTTGTGCACAATATCCAGCAGGTGGCACTCACATCCAAGGTTACGGGGCGCTTTCTTGTTGGCCAGGGAAATCTTTGTTCACAAAAGACGTGTTCTCATAGTTCAGTAAATAGTAGCCAGATGTCTTCTTAGTAAATGACCAAGAATTTTACTCCCAGAGTCTTCTTAAATGAAATGTTGACATTGGATATAAGCAGCCAGTCGATTTATGTAATTTTTTAATAAAGTAATCTAAAAATAGAGAAATTCCATACTGAAAACATAGTTCTGTAGATGTTATGGGCTGACTGTGTCCCGCAATATTCATATGTTGAAATCCAATCACTCAATGTGATGATATTTGGGGAGGGGGTCCTTTGGGAGGTAATTAGATCATGAGAGTAGAGCTCTCATGAATTGGATTAGGGCCCTTCTAAGAAGAGGCCAGAGAGCTAACTCTGCTCTTGTGCCATATGAGAAAACAAGAAGACAGCCCTCTTTAAACCAGCAAGGAGCACTCACCAAGAACCCAACCATGGTAGCACCCTGTTCTACGGCTTTCAACTTCCAGAATGGTGGGAAATAACTGCTTGTTGTTTAAGCCACAGTCTTTGATAACTTGGCCCAAGATATTTCTGATGTCCCTTTCCTGATCCAGCAATATTTGGAGTAGGATTAAGGAGCCACATATCACTCTGAGTATTAAAAATCAAGCCAAAATCATTTTGAATAAGAATGAATTGAGCAAAGAAAAATAAAAGACTGAAAGACAACCCTTGCTAAAGATTCTCTTAATATGATTATGGTGGCTACAGTTGCCAAATCACGCTCATAAAGATCCAGGAATTGTTGTGCAAAAAGAATGGAATCATGATCACAGACCACGCTTAGAATTTATGAACCCTCGAGTAACACTTATTATTATTATTAATCCATACCATCTCTCCCTAACAAGTGAAATCAATTACTCTATTATTTTAGCAAAGTACATAGCAGTACAATAAGGTTTTATTGGTTGTGTAAAATCACGTATACTAATACTAGCTAACACTGCCACTTACTGAGCACTTATTATATGCCACACTCCGAAAAACCTGCACCACATAGAAATTTAATCTTTGCAAGTAGCACAATTATCTCCACTTTGTAGAAATGGGAAATGCAGTTTAGAGGTAAGTTACATAACCTATTTGAGCCTCACCTCCTCTTTTGTAAGGTGAGAATAAAAATATGAACTATTTCTTAAGGTTGTGAGAATTAATAAGAGTTCACACAAAGCACTTAGCCTAGAGGTCCTAACTATATGCTAATTATTAGCAAGGTTAAGTTATTTGCTCAGGGTCACAGAGACAGAAAATAACAGAGTCAAAATCCGAACTCAGGTCTGCCTGACTCCAAAACTTGGGTGCTTGTCCTATAGGAGACAACGGCTCCAAACAATTAAGTCGGGGTAATTCTGAGAATAAAAGAGCACTTCAGGAAATATGGAAGTTCCTCTTTTTTATGGAGAAAACATACAAGAACAGTCATCAGAAAATAGCCATCCTTTAAGTTTCTCTTCCAGACCCAAATACACACACAGACAAAGTAAAAGCTTCTTCTCCCCTCACCCATCTTGTGGGTCAAGATGACCCTTTATCTTTCTGACCAAAATATGAATCTTAATGGTCATAAAATTATATCCTTTTCAAGGGAGGTGGGCAAGGAGCTAGAATATAATGAAGAATGATGACTGGTGCAAGCCAGAACCACCCAGCATTGAGCCAAGGTGACCACAGCATAGGATGCAGAGCCAGGTCCTGATACTGACTCATCCAGTATCAGCAACATGAGTGAGCTACAGTCCAGGCACATCAATCACAGTAAACCGTGACTGATGTGCTGAACTATGGTATTAGAGGCCAAGTTCTCCGACCTGTAACTTTAATAAGTCTGGCATGATTTTCAATATTTCTTGGTAGGTTCTAGTCTATCTAGCAATTAGTTTCACTCATTTGATATTCTTCTAACTGCCTTGGAATTCATATGTGAAATTGTTTTGAAGCAGTATATTAATATAGTACACTGAAACCCCATTCTTAGTTTATCAGGGTAAAATAAATTGATTTAAATTATATTGAGTTTTTGATTCTGAAGACTTTTGTGTATGTCTGCATTTTAAGCCATCATTTCTTGAACATCTTGACCCCAGTGGTTTATAAACATTCAAGGCACATGGTTTTCTCTACTGAGTATTCAACACATGTCTCTGGAGTACTCTCAGGTTGTCAAATGTCCTGTTATTAGAAGCTGACATTAGACCATGTACTAAGTATTATGCTTAGCCCTTTAAATGCACTACCTAATCTTATTTAATCTTCAAATAGTCTAGGCCAGGTTTCTTAACCTGGAATTAAACTCAAGATGTCCATGAACCTGACGGAGGGAAAAAAAAAAATCACATCTACATTTCAATTAGCCTCTAAATGAAATTTAGCATTTCCTTCAATTATCACTGGGTCAGCAAACCAAATATTATTCTTAGTACCAATTTGCCACCAATGGAAATCACAGGTCTTTTCAAGTCACATTACAGTTGTTGCAGGTATCTCAAAATATTACTTATATTAGTCACTACTTTAAAATTACACTAATTATTATTAGGCCAATTATTATTGGTTACTATTAGGGTCAAATACTGGATCACAAATTTAGTAATTTTGCTCAGTATAGTTCTTTATAGTTGATTTCAATGGCATGCATTTTAAGACATTATTCTCAGAGGGGGAATCTGTAGATTTCACAAAGTTTCCCAGGTTATACTTGATACAAAATAGAGTAAGAATCCCTCATCAAGGCTGATCACAATAAGCCCCACTCCCTCCAATCAATGACAGGCATATAAATTAGTTTTTGACCCAATTCTGGCCAAAGGGACAAAGAAAAATCTTGGGGGGTAGAGGACTTCTAAAAAAAGGCTTCCTCCCTCCTGAGAGTGTCAGAAAAAATATATATATATTCCTCTTGTCCCTCTGGATGCAACTGTGACAAGATGAGATGCCTGGCACTGCTGCAGCCATCTTGCAACCAACCTTGGGATGATCACCACACAGAAGCAAAGATGACATCAACACACAGAAGATGGTCTGCCAGGAGGCTCAGTATGAGCCGGCTCCTGGAGGCTGTGCCTGAAGCCCGCCCTCCTGTTTTAGCCAGTTTGGGTTGTGGTTTTCTGACCCTTTGCAGCAACAGGCACCTAACTCTGTGCTGCCATACTTAGGCCTTAGAGGAAAGGCCTCTCTGAAAAGGTAACACTTAAGCAGCAGGACAGTTTAGGCCAAAGAGGGGCGATCTTTAGGATCAGAGGAATTAGCATCTGTAAAATCTTTGAAGAGAGAATGACTCTGACTTGTTTGAGCCACTGAAAACTCATAGGACTGAAGTATGATGACCGAAGGGGAACGTGAAACAAGATTAGCCAAAAAAAAAAAAAAAAAAAAAACCATGCAGGGCCTTCCAGGCCACAGTAAGTTTAGACTTAATTCTAAGCGTGATGGAAAGTTATTGAAGGACTCAAAACAGAAGCAGCATACTCCAAAGCTCATTCTGGCTGCTGCTGTTTGGAGAACTTACTGGAGAGAGGGAGCAGGCAGTGGAGAGACCGTGTGGGGCTACTGTAGGAATCGAGAGATGATGGTGGCCTAGGCTATACTGTGGGATATTAATTAGAATGGCTGTTCTCAAATGTTAGTTTGTGGAAGAATCACTTGTGGTGTTTGGTTAAGATACAAGTAAGCACACCAGTGGATGTGGATGCAAGTGGTCTACAGACTACACCTGTGAAACAGCAATGTAGAAGCACTCATTAAGACCTTTGATTCTGGGAGTTCCCTTTGTGGCTCAGTGGTTAACGAATCTGACTAAGAACCATTCAGGCTGTGGGTTCGATCTCTGGCCTTGCTCAGTGGGTTAAGGATCCGGCATTGCCCTGAGCTGTGGTGTAGGTTGCAGACGTGGCTCGGATCCCGCGTTGCTGTGGCTCTGGTGTAGGCCGGCAACTACAGCTCCTGTTAGACCCCTAGCCTGGGAACCTCCATATGCTGCAGGTACGGCTCTACATAAAAAAGACAAAAAAAAAAAGAGACCTTTGATTCTCTAAGACCATTTTCCAAAAATAACTTATCTCCTATTCTTTAATTTCTCCCAATATAGGCACTACCAGCTTTCCCAGGTAAAAAGTCCTTAGATCCAAAATTCCTTAGAGTCACACGATTTTTCCTACACTCTCACGTCAATCTCTCTTAGCAGCACCTACAGATTCCCTCTTGTGCTACACTCAATAAAAGAAGAAATGTTCCTGTAACACACTATCCCTAATGCTCCTGGACATCATTCTTTGATCTAATCAAAAATTGCCTACTAACCACCTTTTAGGTGCTTGGCGCTAGCTTGGCTCTAGTCATACCAAGATAAATAAAACACATTCTCTCAGGAGTTCCTGCCATGGCTCAGTGGTAATGAACCTGACTAGGATCCAGGAGGATGTGGGTTCCATCCCTGGCCTCACTCAATGGGTTAAAGAATTCGGTGTTGCCATGAGCTGCAGTGTAGGTCACAGATGCGGCTCAGATCTGGTGTTGCTGTGGCTGTGGCGCAGGCCAGTGGCTACAGCTCCAATTCAACCCCTAGCCTGGGAAATTCCATATGCTGCAGGTGTGGCCCTAAAAAAAAAAAAAAAAATACATACATACATAAATAAATAAAAATAGAACACACTCGGAGTTTCCATCGTGGCTCAGTCGTTAATAAATCCAAATAGGAACCATGAGGCTGCAGGTTCAATCCCTGGCCTTGCTCAGTGGGTTAAGGATCTGGCATTGCCTTGAGCTGTGGTGTAGGTTGCAGACGTGGCTGGGATCCCACGTTGCTGTGGCTGTGGCATAGGCCGGTGGCTACAGCTCTAATTAGACCCCTAGACTGGGAAGTGCGGCCCTAGAAAAGGCAAAAAGACAAAAAAAAAAAAACACTCTCATATGATAGATATGCATCTTCTTCCTCTATTTGTCTTCCCTCATATGCCATTCATGCTATAAAATTCATACAGCATTATGAAAGAGAGAAGAAAGAATGCAATAGGAAATTAGATTCAGTAGAAAAAGGAGCAGGGCGAGAACAAGTCTTTGGAAAAATACAGCCTAATGAGCTTCTCCTCAGGTCCTGCATGTAGATGGGGTCTTATAAATCTCTTACCTGAACCTTAAGAACAGGCATCCTCTATCAGGACATCTACCTGAGAGTGCTCCAGAGATGTGTACTGAATACTCAGCAAAGAAGACTATGTACAGTCTAGATTGTTTATAAACCGCTCTGGTCAAGGTTTTCTTATTGATGGGAAGAAGAAACAAAAAGGAACTATCATGCCATCTTCACAAGTTGACCAAGACAAGGTCCTCATATCACTGCATCGTGATCCCATCTGAAGGGTGGAAATTTGAGAATTCATGAGTTATTATTGGGATTTTAGCCCCAGTCCTAGGCCCTTTGATGTTTAATTAATGTGCTAGACCCAGGCTGAGTAAGACTAGAAGGGGTTTATTGAGAGCATAATTACTGCTTCTAGAAACAATGCCAGAAATTCGTTTTGTTTTTTTTTTTTTTGTCTTTTTGCCTTTTTATGTAGAGCCGCACCCGCGGCATATGGAGGTTCCCAGGCTAGGGGTCTAACAGGAGCTGTAGCTAACGGCCTACACCAGAGCCACAGCAACGCGGGATCCGAGCCACGTCTGCAACCTACACCACAGCTCACGGCAACGCCAGATCCTTAACCCACTGAGCAAGGCCAGGGATCAAACCCCCAACCTCATGGTTCTTAGTCGGATTCGTTAACCACTGAGCCACAAAGGGAACTCCCAGAAATTCTTTTTTAAAAGGTAAATATTGAGGTGTTTTGAGTGGACATCAAAGGCAACAATAAAGCTTTAAACACTTTTGCCAAGAGTCTTTAAAAAAAATTATTCAGTAACAGCCTGTTCTCATGAGTAACCTAGAACCTCAAATTTTTGTTTTGTCACTTTGATTTCTTAACAAGATGACAAACAATAGATTAGATAAATGCAATAAAGTCAATTATTTGCTGTGTACAAGTTACACTCTTAAACTGATTTTCCCAACTCATTGAGTACAATAAGGTTTGCAGGCTACTGGCATACGCCTTGGCAGATCTTTGATTAAAATGTGGTGCTGATTTAAAACGCAGAAAGAAAATTTTATTTTATTTTTTGTCTTTTGTCATTTTAGGGCCACACCCGCGGCCTGTGGAGGTTCCCAGGCTAGGGGTCTAATCAGAGCTACAATTGCCGGCCTACACCACAGCCACAGCAACGTGGGATCCGAGCCACGTCTGCAACCTATACCACAGCTCAGGGCAATGCCGGATCCTTAACCCACTGAGCAAGGCCAGGGATCGAACCCGCAACCTCATGGTTCCTAGTCAGATTCGTTAACCACTGAGCCACGACAGGAACTCCAGAAAGAAAATTTTAAATATAAAAATATAGAAATGGAATCTTGGCAGCCTACAAGCATCATTGTACCTTAAAAGACCTATAGTTTACTAAGGAGTTGAGTAAGAGAGAGATGAAACTGCTGCCTAATTTAAATTTACAAACTATTCAGAAAATTGGATCATTCAGTCCAACAGGTAGAATGCTCTCTGTGTTGCCAAATGGCCAGTTTCACTGGGTTTGGGGTGGTTGTTTTTTTTTATGGAATTGTGGTGCTAGTTTTAGATAGGTACAGCCTTAGGCACTTGGAAGAATCTAGTTTCAAAAGTGTAACCAAAGCTCATACACATGCTTACACTCATTAACCAATACCACTGCTCTTGCTCCAAAAAGATATCAGTGTTTATGTTAGATTTGTTTTTCCTGGTTTAATACACAGTTAAACACCAGTTAAGTTCACCAAATCTAGTGAGATAAAAATCTTCCTCTCATTACTTTTTTTTTTGTCTTTTTGCCTTTTCCAGGACCACACCCGCAGCATATGGAGGTTCCCAGGCTAGGGGTCTAATTGGAGCTACAGCTGCCGGCCTACACCACAGCCACAATAACGTGGGATCCAAGCTGCATATGCAGCCTATACCACAGCTCACAGCAACACTGGATCCTTAACCCACTGAGCAAGGCCAGGGATCGAACCTGCAACCTCATGGTTCCTAGTCGGATTCCTTAACCACTGAAACACGACGGGAACTCCCCTAAAAACTATGCCTAGCAAAGGTCAGGAGTCACATTCTAAAGATAAAGATCCTCTTTTACAAAATTTAGGAGTTTTTGTCGTAGCACAGAGGAAACAAAACCGACTAGTATCCATGAGGATGCAGGTTCAATCCCTGGCCTTGCTCAGTGGGTCAGGAATCCTGCATTACCATGAGCCGTGGTGTAGGTTGCTGACTGAGCTCAGATCCCGAGTTGCTGTGGCTAACAGCTTCAGCTCTGATTTGACTCCTAGCCTGGGAACTTCCATATGCTGTGGGTGTGACCCTAAAAAGCAAAACAATAAAAATAAAAATATATATATATAGTAAAAATATTTATCCCCTCAAACATGAGTGATAATACATATTTTATGCAACTCAATGAAACCAATCCGTACCTTTGTTATAACATACGTGATAGTACCACTATGCTTCTCTGTGTGATCTTGCTTCCCATGTCTCAGGCACAGTCTGTCTTGAGGGCAGTCATTCAGCTACCTGAACAGTCTTTAGTTTCCACCAGCACAATCTTATCAGAAGAGATCAGGCAGGGAGATAAGACTATCCCATATGCGGTTACATCTAGAGTCCAAAGCCAAATCCCCACTGTTCATGCTACATTTGACCCAAGAACCAATTTGAGAATTGCTCGTTAAGAACATTTTTAACCATAATTCTCTGCTCATTGTTAGAAAGGAGATCTTTCTTTATAGTTAACTGGTCAACTCTAAAATAAACGCGACCTCAATTCTATGAATTAGCTAGTGGTCACTGGCAGATTCCTTGTGACACAGCCACTTTAAATCATACTATCTGGAGGGGAAGGCCTTTCTCAAAGATGGTTTTCTAACTATTGCCAAATTCTCAGGGTAGAAAAAAGTTCTTATAAGAGCTAAAGGTACATTCTGCCACCTCCTTGCCTTGCATCCTTTATCAACAAAGACAGTAGTACTGTCTCTCATGAGATGCTTATTGTTTTAAACCTTCCTTTTATTATCATCACTTGTACATACATGGCCACAATTTCACTTTTTCTGAGGTTTCATTCTAGCCAAAATTTCTAACTTAACTGTAACACTTGAGAGCATATCTAAATATTTGGATTCGTTTCTGGTGAAAGCAAAGGGGGCAGAATTTTAGTAGAGATCACTGTGCTGACGTGTCTGCTTCCTATATGTAAAGCAACTGACTCAACCACAAGGTACAAGCACAGAAAAGTTCACTCAATCGTCTAATCCCTTCTAGTATTACACTTTCCTTTTTGAAATTTTTGGCTAATTTGAAGCACAATCTTATCAGGAAAAGAGAGAAATATTTTCTCTTATCCCTCTTAATCCATTTTCATTACCAACTTTAATGTCTCATTCCACTAGCCTTTTTTTTTTTCTTTTTTGGCTGTGCCCAAGGCATATGGACATTCCCAGGCCAGGGACTGAACCCATACCACAGTTGTGACCCAAGCCACTGCAGTGACAATAATGCCAGATCCTCGATCCACTGCACTACAAAGGAACTCCCCACTAAATTTAATTAATTACCCACTTTTGCTGAATGAATCAATCATTCAATTAAGACAAAAATTAAAATAGTGTTAATTGCCATTTGTAAAGGCAATTGCATCAAATCTATATGGAATGGTTATGAAAATGTGTGAAAGACAAAGATACATGGAAAAGAAGGATGTAAGTTTTAAGAGATGACTAGATAAGTCAAGTTGCTGAGAAAATCAGTGTTACACTTCCCATACATTACACCAAAACACGGACACTATAAATTCACTGCTGGTCTATTTATTATGTGACCCAACCTAAGACATTTTTTGACCTGAGCTGAGCCATGGATGCAGTTTACCTGATATGGTACTTTTTATGATTTCCATAAAAACCAGGAAATGATTTTTTTCTTACTAAAAAAAGTTACCGGGGAGTTCCCGTCATGGCTCAGTGGTTAACAAATCTGACTAGGAACCATGAGGTTGCAGGTTCAATACCTGGCCTCGCTCAGTGGGTTAAGAACCTGGCGTTGCCGTGAGCTATGGTATAGGTTGCAGACGCGGCTTGGATCCTGCGTTGCTATGGCAGTGGTGTAGGCCGGTGGCTATAGCTCCGATTAGACCCCGAGCCTGGGAACCTCCATAAGCCACGGGAGCAGCCCTAGAAAAGGCAAAAAGACAAAAAAAATGTTACCAACTTGCTATCCCAAATAGATACTGCATACATATAGTCATCAGCATCATAGTCTCAATAATTTATCAAAAATTTAGAAATTTTTATATTTTTCTCCCATAAAATTTTTTTGTAGATATTATAATTCAATTAAAATATATCTAAACAGAAAATCTTCCTTGGCCATCAACTTAGTCACTCACAAAAAAATACCACACTGAAGTCTAGAACAGGAAGCAGAGAATAAATAAATATCACTTACAGTTATGGCTGGAACATAAACAAGCACAGGAAAGATCTTAAACCTGAATTTCAGCCAGGATACCAGGATTGTTGATACCAATTCCAAGAGAACTAAAGCATATTAAGGTGAATTACATGATCAGGACTTGAGGTTTTATTTTTCAGCTAAGAAATATGGCATGTTAGAACTTTCTTCTCTTAATGGATGAAAGATATAATTTCAGTTTTTAGTTAGTATACTCAAAGAGAGCCAATGCAGGAATCACAAATAATTGTGAAATTAGTCTTCACAATATAGACTGGCCTATGAACCAAGGAGCTGTAGATCAGGTTCTGGACACTCTGCCTCTTACCTACTCTACCCAGGAGGGGATGAAATCACCAAAAGAATTTCCCATAGGAAACCACAAACCTCCGGTACCACCTGCATGTCCTTTTGTACAAGGGTTGGCCCACCCCAACTCTGTTTAATTCTTGGGAGCCAGTGGGTGTACTGAACCAAACCAATGAATTTCACAACGTAATTTGAGACAAAATGAATCTGAAAGGCTATTTTATGGATATTTTGCCTCCACTCCTGCAAGTAATAGAATCCACTGTACACCCACTGGCAGTATTTGACTCTCCCAATCCTCACTGCCATACTTCCTTTGATATACTTCACAAGGGAAGTATGGCGGAGAGCAGTAGCAGAGAAAATAGGTCTTGTTTAATCATTTGTGCTGTTCATAAGAAGTGTACTGTTTGGGAGTTCCCACTGTGGCTCGTTGGTTAACAAACCCCACTAATATCCACGAGGATGCACGTTCGATGCCTGGCCTTGATCAGTGGGTTAAAGATCTGGCATTGCTGTGAGCTGTGGTTTTGGCCAGCAGCTACAGCTCTGGCCCTGACCTGGGAACCTCCATATGCCACAGGTGCGACCCCAAAAAGACAAAAAAAAAAAAAAAAGTAAGTGTACTGTTTGTTTTATTCATATCTTCACAAAATATGGTACTTTTGCTTTACTATATTTTATCCATCTACCTTAGGTAATTATTCAATTCACGTCTTTATTTTCCCAAAGTCATACATGATCTAGTTTTAAAAGGGGAAGGGGTGATAATAAATTATAGCATTTATCATGTGCATGTTTTAACAGTAAATTTTCTAAAAATTTGAACTTCCAAAAATAAAGCTTGTATTTCATTTCATTCCTTGTTTAGCTCAGCTAACTGAAAGCTTTAAATTTTATAAGAAATTGACTTACTTTTCCATCATTTTTGGCACTAATCAAAATGGAAAACAATGCTTTCAACAGTTTAAAGATCAATTAGCTATTTAAAACTGACCTATAAATAAAATCATAAAATATCATGCATCATTAAATATACTGAAAATATCTAGTGTGCTATCTTCTAAGCACTCCATGAGGGCTAATTCATTTTAGCTATAACTAATTTCCAGTAGACAGAAAATTAATATAGTAATATAAGTTAATATACTAATAAATTAATATATTAATAAGTCTTTCAGTTTCCTAAAGGTTAAGTAATTGAACAGGAACTACTGCCTCAGCACTTATATAGAAATCCTTTAGAGAAATTTTAACACTGAGGGGTTTGGATTTCCACACATTTTATTTCACTATGATACATCTACAGAGTAGAAATAAGACTCCGCTCTTTATTCAGCCTTCAAGTTCAGTCATATATTTTTTTATTTGAAATGAACTGAAGCTGATTTAGAGCGGACATGCCTTTTAGAATGCCCTGAGGCCTTTCATTCCTTGAATGATATGCTAAAGCTTGGAATCAACCCAAACCTCCTTGAAGTACCCTCTGCAAAATTTAATCTAATTTGAATTAACTTATTCCTCAGCATAAAATGCATTTTCTTATTTCTCTTCAATTTTTTGAGTGAGCACATGGACATATTTTTATGTTTCTAAACATGTGGATGCTGGAACAATTTAGAAAGAAAAACACTACATATTTCTTTATTTCACTCATTTTAAAAGCAGTGACAGGAGTTCCCGTCGTGGCTCAGTGGTTAACAAATCCGACTAGGAACCATGAGGTTGCATGTTTGATCCCTAGCCTTGCTCAGTGGGTTAATGATCCGGCATTGCCGTGAGCTATAGTATAGGTCGCAGATGCGACTTGGATCCTGCGTTGCTGTGGCTGTGGCATAGGCTGGCGGCTACAGCTCCAATTTGACCCCTAGCCTGGGAACCTCCATATGCTGCGAGTACGGCCCCTAAAAAAAGGAAGAAAAAAAAAAGCAGTGGCAGAAAGCATAATTCTGTCCCTGACACTGTGAGAATCATTTCACAATATGCAAATAATTTAAAAGCAATGTAGTCATAGTTCCTAACAGATATTTCTCTCATTATAGGATACACCCTTAAAAATGATGGGCTTGAACTCTCACTTTTTTGTCCATTTCTGTGTACTGCTTACATTCAGATCTTTACTTTGTAAATAAAAGTAATATTAGAATATGGTATTTTCCAAAAATAAATATTTGTGTGGACAAGCACAATTCTGCAGGCATAAGGCAGAATATATTACATTTTTGATAAATTTTCAAACATGTATCTGTTACCTCTACCTCAAAGAACCTGTTGGTGTAAAAAATTTAAAAAAAGGGCATATATCCAGACAAAACTTTCCTTGAAAAAGACACTTGCATATGCATGTTCACTGCAGCACTATTCACAATAGCCAAGACATGGTGGAAACCCAAATGTCCATCGACAGATGACTGCGTAAGGAAGATGTGGTATATATACATGATGGAATACTACTCAGCCATAAAAAAGAATAGAATAATGTCATTTGCAGCAACATGGATGGAATTAGAGACCCTCATACTGAGTGAAGTAAGTCAGAAGAAGAAAGACAAATACCATATGATATCACTTATATCTGGAATCTAAAATACTGCACAAATGAACCTTTCTACAGAAAAGACAATCACGGACTTGCAGAACAGACTTGTGGTTGCCAAGAGGGTGGGGGAGGGAGTGGGATGGTATGGGACTCTGGGGTTAAAAGCTGTAGACTATTGCCTTTGGGATGGAAAAGCAAGGAGATCCTGCTGCATAGTACTGGGAACTATGTCTAATCACTTGTGATGAATCTATACATCTATGCTTAACCGGGTCACTATGCTGTGCATTTGGAAATTTGACAGAAATCTGTAAACCAACTACAATGGAAAAAAAATTTTTTAATTAAAAAAAAAAGCATTGAATTTATCCTGAACATTTATGGTGACTGGCTACAAGTTGGTCGACTCCCCTAAATTAATAACTTAAATATGTACAGTATTCAGTTGAAGTTAAAGAACTGAATACAAAATGCTTCTTCCAATAATGACAACAAAATCACTGTGAAGGGATTGCAGTGCAAGAAGATCCATCCTTAAAGACATCTACTGCACGCATGCTCCATCTACTCTCTAGGTTTTATATTTACCTTTGCTGGGGTTGCTCCTCCTACCAGTAGTTCTCTGGTCTCTGGTTCTACCACTGAGTCATTCTGGGGGTGGGGGGTGGGGTCGGAGCCCCAGCATAGTCCCAGCAAATTCTCTTTCACATCCTCTCTATCCTCTGTCTCTGTCTCTCTTTACCCAAATTTTAGCTAGGCATTTTGCTTTCAATAATGGCTCAATGAGAAAGTCCTTGAAATTAGAGAAGACTGTGCAACATGTCAAAATGAACATCCCTGGTGATCATTAGAGTGTCACAAGAGAAGAAATGTACCCAAGAGGGTCCTGCAAAATTCCAACTCTGGGAATTATGTTCTATCTAAAGACTCTCCATCATTTCAGCAGCCTATTCATTTACTCAAAAAAATATTTATCAGGTGCTATAGCCAGCACTGTGTTAACAACAGCAAGGCATTAAATCTTCAAAGTACTTTCTTATTCTACACTTATGTTGACACATTTAGGTGGGGCCTTAAATTCTCTACTCAGCTGAATGCTTTAGTTCCCTTCTGAGTAGTTTGTCATTTTCAGGAACATTTAAGTGGGTTTTACTTTTCTTCAATAGAACTCTACCATGTATGATGGCATCTACAGAAGTGTTCAAATCATGAAGAACAATAGAGATGACAAACTCTAGTATTATAGATTTAAACATCATTCCAGAATTAAATTACTGAGGTTAAACTTCTAGATTCTAGACTCAGAGCCTCAGAATTAAGATTCAGCTTTGGCTGCCCTCAAAGACTAGTCATACCTTAGGTCTCTATTAGAATAACTTGCTTCTTTCAGTGTTTCAGACAAAGGGAGGAAATGGCCATAATCTGCCCTCGCTGGCAACTCTAGCATCATGGGAATTTTCCCAGGCGGCTTTGAGGAAATCTAAGGAAGTTTCAAGCATGTTATAATTATGGCTAATATGTTGTTTGTGCCAAGCACTTTACATTTAATACTTCAGCTCATTAAAGTTCATGGTACCCCTGCACTGTAAGTATCATAGTGCCCATCTCCCCTAATGAGGCTCGGTGAAGCTAGGTAACTTGTCCAAAGTCACACAAGTTGCAAGTGTGTGCAAGTAATGGATCAGAGACAATGTATTATTCTGCCTTCCACAGCAGTTCTCTCTGAACGCGGTTATACGTTTAAAAGAGAAAAGAAAATCGCCTCCCTAGTTCCTATGAAGGTTGGGGCGAGATATGAGGATTGAAAATGCTGTCTGGGAAGGATTTCTGAATTCGTCGAGGGAGAGAAAAAAGGAAATTCTGTGAGAGAACAAAGCCGTCTCAGCTCTCTGGGTTAAGGTGAAAAACTCGCCTTGAGGGGCCGGGGTTTACTTCCTCCTACCAACCCGGAGGCTGCTGGGGCACCGGGGCGCTGTGATTGACAAGAGAGTAGGACTCAACTTCTCAGCTCCTCCTGCTCCCACCACCCCCACCCCCGCCACCTCCCAGCAGCCAACGGGGAGCTTCCCCTGCCAAGCGGGCGAGGCCGGAGGCAGAGGGGTGCTGCTGACTGATGGCGGCGGCCGAGGGTGAGGGCTCTGAGTGAGGCCCGCGCGACGGCCAGCCCGGACTCTGGGTCCCGGCGGCTCACCCTGCGCCGGCCCTAGGCGGGTCGGAAGGGACCCCCTCGGCCCAAGAGCTGGCGCGGGGTCCCAGAGCTCACCCAGGCCAGCGTGGCCTCAAAGATGGGGCCGGCAGGGGCTCCAGGCCCTGGTGCAGAGACCGCGCTACCCGCAGGGGTCTCGGGGCCTGAGCCGCGGGGTTTTCCTGCCGGCTCTGGTCTGACCCTAAAGACCCGTGCAACGGTGGGGGCGGCAGCGGCCCTCGCTCCCTGCAGGCGCAGCGTGCTTGGGCCGCGGCGTGGAAGCGGGCCCCAGGGACGCCCGGGCCTCTCCCGCCCAGCTCGCTCCCAGCTCTGCTTCTCCTCTCCTTCCCCGGCTCAGAAAGCCTGCCAGCCGCCGCCCAGACCCGCTCTCTTCTCCTCCCCCCACCCCGCGCCGGGCTCCGCTTTCCCTCCATCAACTCCAGGCCGAATTCAATCCGAGAAGGCTCCTTTGAGCTTTTGTGTTTGCTGGGAGAGATGTGGGCGCAGGAGGGATCGCGTTACAACTTTCATTTCCTGAAATGTTTGCGGGAACATCCAGGGTTTTTATCCCCCCATCAGGCCGGGCGATGGGCTCGGGTTTCAGGCCTTGTCACTCAGCTGTCACCAAACAAACGAAGCTCTCAGAGCCCCGGAGAGGGAGAGCTACCTGCTATTCATGACCCCCGGAGCAGGTGATCGCTCATGGGAAAAACAGGTAGAATTAATCATAGGGCTGTTCTCCGTTTCCTCTCCTTTCTGGCAGACCTGCCCACAGTGTGAAAACTGTCAGAAAACAAATTAACTCTTTCTTGTCCCCTAGAGAGAACAAAAAATACATTTTCAGAAAACCCACCACACACATTCACACCAAATGACCCGAATAACATTTGAAGGGAACATCTTTATATCAGCTCCACCTTGCAATTTCTTAGTTTGTGGGGTTCCCATTTTAGTAGGATTTGAAACATATGGAACCAGGAAAGAATGGGACTTCTTTGGATCACCTGGTTCTAACTACTTAAAGGAGTGTGACCTCAGAACTTAGATAAATTTCAACATCTTCTTCCTGCCCGGATGTCGATGCAGTTGGACTTGATCCTAACAAAAGGAAAATGTCTCCACTAACGTTAAGTTTCAAACAAGTTTCTGTAAATAGGTGTTTCCCCTCCCCTAGATTCTTCCCTTAAGTCACTTAAGGGAAATGGAACTTCTATATCGGGCTCCATATCAGAAAACCCAAATGCTTTCAAAATTTCCTTCACTCATTTCATTCCTAACTCAACTGCCTTAGCTGAACAAAAGCAGAAAGGTTAGCATACTACTGCTGTTTTTTGTTGTGAGGATACTGTTTACCTGCTACTCATTAAACATCATAATACAAATTTTAAATTTACATTTATTTATTTTGTCCTTTTATTTTCCTATATCTCCTTTCCTACCTAGGACGTTTTTTTAAAAATGAAAGAGGAAATGCATACGAATTTGCTTCTAAGATATATTAATGTTGGAAAACTTAACAAGGACAGCTTGGGAATCTTAACCCAGACTGATTTTCAAAAACAGAAATATGGTAAGAGGGCTGCATTGTAATTCTGCTTTTTAGTTTTTCTATGAAAGTTTTTTTTTTGTGAGAAATCAGGAGATATACTGCATGTAAAAATAATCCTCCTGGCATTCTTTATAAAGATTTTGTCTGTTTATTTTGAAAACAGCCATTGGTTCCAGATTCCCGAACTGATTTTCTTAGATTAGCTATTTGTACTCAGAGGTAGAGCCCTGAGCAGTATTATTCTTCAATTAAAACCAAGAACTTGACTTTAGGAGGAAGCATGTTATGTTTATATAGCATCAGCAGCACACAGAAAATATTCACCACACATATCTGAAGACAGACAAGGCTTCAATTGTTTAAATGTTCTTTTCACTTCATAGATAGATACCAAGGCACACTGACCTATCTAGCTTAATTTTCTTTAAGCTTATTACCTACTTTCGTATTAATGGCATCTTAGA
The DNA here is from genome assembly GCA_004024745.2 of Catagonus wagneri. Lineage (NCBI taxonomy): Eukaryota > Metazoa > Chordata > Mammalia > Artiodactyla > Tayassuidae > Catagonus > Catagonus wagneri. The sequence goes on along the minus strand of PVHT021183527.1, from coordinate 1,572,011 downwards.
TACAGAGTTAATGCTTCTTCCTTGTAACTACTGCCTTGATATAGAGGTTAAATTTCCTTTTGGAAGGTACTGCAGACTATGCCACCTCACTCTCAAAATGTGCATTTTCTGTACAAACTCTGAAAGTTGCTGCTCCCTTCCACCAATCACACCAGCCCCCACCACTACCACACAAACAAAAAGCTGCAAAACTTAAGGGAACATTACTACACACTGATGCTCATAATTTAAATACCTGTTTGAGAGGCAACTAAAGATGTCATAGCTATGAGGTTTTGATTTTCTTCGTTTTTTTGTTTTGTTTTTTTTCACAGTCCCATTGCCCTTCCCTGGTGTTTAGATCATTTGGATAACTGGCAAGTCAAATTAGAACTGAAGTGCTGCAAAGCAGCTAAAGCCATGCCTTGTGGGTGGGGGTGGAGGCAGAGAAGAGAATAGCTGAGTTTGTAAAGATACTTAATATAAACTTTAAAAACATCTAGAAAGTTGGTCTTACAGGCTTGCTGGTTGCAAGCTGCAGATTTTGGTATCAGGGATGCCAATGAAGACTCTTATGACAATTAAACAGCTGGTGTCATTAAAAATATGTAGTCTAGGACTGTTTTTTCCTTTAAGATTCCAAATGCATATCAACTCAGATTGTGAAACCCCCCCAAAAAAAACTATATATCTATTATAAATACGCCATGGCATTTAAAAACTTATAATCAAGTTTAAACCCTACATTAAAATAAATAATATAGCAAATTAAATTTACCTTATGTTAATCCATCAGTGCTTCTATTTGGACCTGCCTATCTATGTCAGTTCCATAAAAGATTTATTTTCTAACCTAGAGAGGGTGGGAAGGACAGCAGACCAGATGAAGGGAGGCTGTATACATTTCCCTGCTTCTTTATTATAGTAATAAAGGGCCAGAATCTATCTTTCTACTTATCTGTCTTTTTAATGACAACCACTAATGGCAGTGAAGAAGGCAGAGCAGCCAATATCACCTAATTGTATTTTAATTACAATTGGGTAGCCTCAGGTGCTTAAGTGAGTGTTAAATCTGAAGTTAACTCTTTTCTCTTTCAAAGATAAGATTGCTTGGGTTGGGTTTTTAGTTTTTGTTAGTTTTTCCTTCTGCACTTTCCTATTTGGTGGGGGGCAGGTTGGAGGAAGAATGTGATTTTAAGAATATTTTAACGTTATGGAAAAGGAAAACAATTAGTAAGCACTTCCTCAAAAGGGGGGAGTAGGGTGGGGAAAGATTCCCAGGTAGGAACGCTAAATTGGAGAGCAAACCTTATGGGGGATTTGCTCTACCTGCTGCGAAATGGGGTCTCAGCTGTCCATTAACAAGTTAAAAAGAGAAAAGCCAAAGCTCAGAGGAGGAAGAGACTGGCGTCCACGCGCCTCAAGCACTCTCCTTCTCTTTGTTTTTAAATGCTACTGCAGTGTTGTTCCTCGCTGTCTGAAAGGACCACAGCGCCTAAAATACCGATTGCCATCCTCAGTGGGAGAACAGGTTTCCCATTTCATCAGTTGGAACGAAGTTTTGTGTGTATACTCGGTTTAAAACACTAGAGAAAACACAGGCTTTCCAGGGCAGCACTTTTTCTCGGTAGACGTTGAGCCAACCATTTGTCCACAGTTTTGGCTTTTCGGTCCTGGCTGACTTACCCAAATCTTTAAACAACTTTCCTGGTGGAGCTACTGAATTCAATTGGGGGGAGGGGGAGTCACTATGACCTAGAGGGGGCTCACAAGTTTCCACCTAAGGTCGCAGAGCATTCCTGGGGTACCCTGGGTGTGAAATGCCCCTGGGAGCGAAGTGGGCACAGACACTAGTTTCGCTGGTTTCGGGCGGCTAGAGAAGGTCATGTGGACTGGTTTTTAGTTTTGTACTCCTGGGAAAATCTCAGAAAAAAAGGAATAATACTGCAGCAAGAAGCACGTGGGTCACCAGCGGATCTCCTCACCTTAACCCTGACACACCTGTTCCTGTCAATGCCACGGACCCCACCAAAGAAAGGCAGAGCGTGCGCCGAGACAGCCCAGCTCCAAGCGCGCTTCGGGCCCTTAGCCGGCGCGTTCCTGCTGGGCCCCCGGGGCGGTGTGTAGGGCCACCGGCGGGGGGCGAAACGCCCGAGAGGGCCCGACCAAGGAAGCTGCCCCCCTCCCCCGGTCCTGCCCGAGACTCTAGAAACCAGGGCCGACATCCTTAGCTGTTGACCTTCTAAACACAAGCAGGGGAAGACGAGGGGTACCCTCTCTAGCTGGTACCCCTTGGCCGAACGCGCGGGTGAAGAGCCCAGGCCCGAGAGCCAAGGCCCAGTCCACAGGAAGCAAAGGAAACGGGCCATACCTGAAGCGAGAAGGGCGGCAGGGCCTAGGCCGCCTCCCGACCAGGCTCTGGGGCCTGAGCGGGCTGCCCTGGACTCAAAGCGCGGCGTCTGTGAACCGGGGAGCGCTCCCACCTGCTGCCCGGCCAGGTAGCCGGGGGTGGCCGGGACCCTTCATCCAGCCGCCACAGGCCTGGGTCCAAACCCGCGGTCGTGCGTCGGCGCGGCTTACGTGCTCGCCCGGAACTAAGCCCCTTGACTCAAAGAGCAAGACCTGGCTTGGCCGTGGGAGGTGGCTCCGGGGTGCCCAAGGCCAAGGTGGCTGGGTTGTCCCGAGAAGCTCAGGCCGCAGCCTCTACACTCTGGGTCTTCGAGGCCAGCCTGGCAGCCTCTGCTCTCAGGGACTCCGCGGGCTGAGCCACTCGGCCCCGCGATTGGAACTGCGCTGTGATGCGGCTCCCGGGACGCGCGCGATTTTCTGTAAAGCTGTGAAGCGGCTCCGCGGCAGCGGCGGCGTGCGGAGAGCAGCGGGTCCCGGAATCCCTCCACCTTGGGAGAGCGGAGTGGCAAGAGCAGCCTCCGGGGACTGCGGTTGGCAGGAGAAGACACGAGGAACTGAAGCCTCTGGCTCCCCAACCTGGAGTTCTGCTTGCAGACTTGACCAAAGACCTCCAGGCCGGGGAGGCAATAGGCGTGAAGCCCCCTTCAGTAACAGCCACCGCTGCAGCCGCCGCGGCGGGGAAGCAAGGGAAGGGCCGCCCCGCGCGGGGTCAGTGCCAGGTGCTGGACTGTGCAGGGGAGAGCGGCGGGAAAAGAGTCCTTGTTTAGCAAACTCAGAGTTTGCCCATAAGCGCCAATGCCACTGCCTCTTCTACTTCATCTCGTGGTCAAGACCAGGCTGTCCTTGCCGGGAGTATAGTTCAAGATCCGCGGCGCCCAGCCCCAGCGGCTCCTTTCTCCCTGCCTGCAGCTCGTGGGGCTTTGGGGGCTCTTGAGTGCCTACCTGCTGAGCCAAGTTCAGGAACTGCCGGCCAATCCCCTTGGCCTCTCGAGTATTTAGGAAGCTTCGTTCTCAGCCAAGAGGTCAAGGCGAACAGGCAGTGGGAACCCGAACAATCCTGTGTTCAGATTTTTAAAGTCCAAAATTTAAAAATCGCCCTAGTGTATCATTTTGTTTTCATTTTACTTGGTCAAATTGTGTAACGTTTTATCCTAAAAACTATTTATAAGCTGTTTTTTCATTATTTTTGGCTCTCGTTATGAAACCTGTAAAAGAGAAATGGAAAAGTGGCTTTTGGTTCAGTTTAACTGCGACGCTGAGAAGGTAAATAGAACGTCCCTTAAGAGCTGGTCCTTGAAGATTTCCTCGAGGAAAAAAAAATGGTTAGTTCCCCTAATGATCGTTCTAAAATGATTGCCAAGAAAACTCAAAGCAATATCCAGCTTTCTTGCCTCCTCCTGCTTGTCCCTGGTTTTGCCAGACTGAAAGGATGGTGAGGAAGGCGTATTGTGCAATTTCTTATTAAACACATCTGGAATATGCACACTGGATCAAATGCCAGGGATTTTACAAAGAGTTTATGACTGTGACAGAAAATTGTCCTTTTAACGAGTTTACAAGCAGTAATCACAGGGGCTTTTACAGGACCAGCCTGCTCTGCTCCTCGCCAGATCTGCAGACTTTTCCAAGATTCACCAACTAAGGGAGCAGGAAGTGGGCTGGGGCGCCCAGGGAGACAGAACTTCCACGAGTCTAAAATTATACTAAACAGAGCTGAAAGAGTGGGGGGTAGTCATCAGAGTAGGAAGAGAGGGCATGTAAGAAATTAAAGTAATTGGCCCTTCCTATTTTCCAGGGAGATTTCCGCGGTGTCCTTTGAAGCCTGTCAGGGTCATTGAAAGCTATCTTTGTGCAGGGTGTTTGTTTTGGGGAGTGAATGTGAAGAATGTGAGGAGATCCCCTGTGAGAGCCCCTCCTGCAGAGGGTGGCATTTCTCTGTGGCCCAAGACGTGGAGAATAAACACCCTAGTGACTTAAATAAACACCAGCTTAATGATCCAAAACACTAACAAGGGAGATTGGGACCCTGAGCTCCCAATCCAAATCATGGTCTCTGAGCGACCTGTGAACATCTGTCCATCACTTAGGGAAAAAATGACTTTATAAGTAAAAGTGACCACAGTTAAGTACAGTGAACCTTTCTCCCTTGAACTCAGTCAAAGCCATTTGACAGAAAAAAAAGGTGGGGGGACACCTCACAATAAGGCCTCAGTCTACCACCACCCCCCATTTTAGATCAGGACAGGAAAGATAAGAAAGGGTAAGAAAGAAATGAATGTATTAATGGTGACACAGGTGAGAAAAATCAAAATTATGAAACTGTCATGTTAGAAAGTAGACTTTTGCTGGGGAATAATACTTTACAAACACAAGCAAGCCAATCCTGTTATCCTGAGTAGAATTTTAATAAATAATGCCATTAGTTTCACTAATTTTAAAAGCTAAATACAAAGATACATCATTTTTGCCCCAGGCAAAATAATATGGAGCCTACAAGATTACTGGGATTTTTCTGGACACTATCCGGCAGCACTGCAAAGAGCTCCTATCCTGCTGGTCTGCTTTGTACAGATAGATTCACAATGTTGCTATCCTTCTAAAAGTTCCCTTCCCCCCCAAGCAGATAAATTATTTTACTTTCACAGTCTTGTCATGATCTTGTTAATAATACAGAGCTAATATACGAATTCTGTGTAGAAGAGCTAGTGGTCAACAAAACTGCATATCTAAATAATAAAAAAATAAATACCCCAAAGCTAAATTCACTCTTCTTCTGTCATATAATTAACTCAGTCACCACTCCTGGGTCAGGAGATGGCCTTCAAAGTACCCTGAAATTCATAACCACCATTAAGTAAGGAAGCAAAAAAAAAACTATTCATTGTTTTTTTTTTAAGGGACCAGTGACAGCAATACACAACTCACCTTTCAGAAACAGAATCAGTACTCCTGGTGTTCTACTAAGTTTTAATTTAGACCGGTTTAGGTACAATAGAAAAGAAACCTGAAAACACATGCTGTTTAGTAACAAATACCAGGTTGCCAGATTTGTTACGTATTTTTGCAAGCTAGAAACTAGGAACAGGAGAAACCTTTAACAGGAGTAAGCTACAAATATGAAAGCTCTGAGGGCATGAGAAGTAATGGCATTCAGGAAAGTGTTTTTTCACATTGGTACATTTTAAAAGTTTGCCATAGAAAAAAACCCAAGGAAACAAACAACAACACCCCCACTAAATTTGACAAAAATAGTTGTATTACTAATGGTCATTTCTATTTCTAACTGCCTCATGTAGAGAGCATTAAGACATTTAGGCACTTGTTTTTTCCCCCTAATACTGTTCTTTCATTTTAATCTACATAAAATTGTTTAACACTAAATATGAAAAATGTAAACTTAATTTCCCCCATCAAAAAAAGTTATAAGATCATATTTTTCCTATTCACCTTAAGAACGCAACCAGTTCCTCCCGAGCAGGAGGCTCTTTTCACTATTTTGACTTTCTCTCTCTCTCCTCTCTCTCATTTTCATTTCCTTTTCCTCTTCTCAAAACATTTTCCCATAAATAAATTAAAAAGAAATAGCTAAAATCCAGTTGATTTGTAATTCCCATTCACTGAACAAAAAAGAGAGGGACAGAGAGAAAGAGAGGCTACTGAAGCAGGAACGCGGGTTGTTCAGAACCAAGACTGGGTGACTGGATGTTTTTGTTTGTTTGGGTTTTTTTTTTCTTCTTCTTCTTCTTCTTCTTCTTCTTCTTCTTCTTCTTCTTCTTCTTCTTCTTCTTCTTCTTCTTCTTCTTCTTCTTCTTCTTCTTCCTTTTCCCTGATCTCTGCACTGGGAGGGGAGATGCAGAAGTGGTAAGAGTTGGAGAGAAGAGGGCACTAAGCTTGAGACTGTGGTTGGTTTTGAGTTTTTAAAAGATATTTGTGAAAATTCATCATTCCTTTATGCGCAAAGAACCCCAGAAACAAGCTGCAAAAAATGTTCCTGATTTCTATTTACAAGTGTCCCTAGTCGCTGCTTGAGGCCCCATTCCCTCCCCTCTTAGGACCCTAAGTCCACCAGACTGGAGGTGAGGGGGCCCAGCAGGGAGTCCTGGAGCTGATGCTGGTGGGCTTGCAGGCCATGGGTGGGCTGCGAGGCTGTTAAACCCGGGAGGGAATAGTTTGAGCTCCTGGCGTGGCCCATATTGCCCTGCAGCAGAAGGACCGAGTTCTGGTCTGGACTTTGGGGAGGTGAGAATTCTTCTTCTGAGCTGGACATGAGCGGCTTGCCCCCTTCCAGAGGAGAGAGTTGATTCTGCTTGTTGGAGGAGGAGTTATTGTTTTCGGTGTTCTCCCTAAGAAAGAGGACAACACCATATGGTTAAAAAAAAAAAAAAGTAGGTTTAAAAAAAGTGTGAGATGGAGGGAGGGGAGCTGGAAGTAGGAAAGGGCCATTGTGCAATCAGTCATTGACCCAAATGGAGGAGCTCTGCCCTCTTGCCCATCCCCAAGGGCCCTGGGGGAAGTGAGGAGGCAGCGGAGACTTGAGAATGTGGAGCTACAGACAGAGCTCCTGGGGAGCAGGTCCTTACCTCTTCCAGATTTTAGAAAGCCAGATCAGCAGAGCTTATTTGCAACACAAAAATTGCTTAAATTTTTTTGTTCAAGCAGTTATTTTTAAATGCCTATCAACAAGCACACATTTAGAAGTCACTAATTGTGAACAATTTCCAACAAATGGTTGTTGGTGATGAAGAAAATGACCAGGGGACGAGCAGCACCCAGTGCACAGATGTCTGGGCATGAATCAAGTCAATTGTCCTGTTCCCATCTGAGGAAACAATTAACTGTCGAGTTTTCCCCTGCCCCTGCCCAGAGGTTGTGGTTTCAGAGACACAGGACAGGTCATGGGAAGTGGTGTCCAGAGCGGCCCAGTGACCTGAGTAAACACAGGGAGCGCAGCCAGTCTCTCCGATTTCATCAGGGAGTGGGCCCTCGGGCCTGGCTTAAAGGACGGACAGCCGTTTTGTAACTAACGTCTAACTGGAACTGTACTGTCCCTGTCCCCGTGTTACTGGCTCAGTCCTCCATCCCTCGCGGCCCTCTCCCAAACTCCCTGTAGACATCCACAGCAGTGCACCCTTTCCAGGCGGGGGAACTCCACGACCCCGCACTGCGGGAGCCGGCGCGCCTTACCGGGCGTCAGTCCGGGCTCTGGGTGCTGGTTAAAACAGGGCTTTCGGACTCTCACTGCTTCCACCTTCAGAGCGCTCGGCCTTCTCCCCACCCCGGTCCCTGAGGTCTGTCCCATTCCCTCCGCATCCGTCACAGTCTCTCTCTCCCCCAGAAAGCCTATTTCAGTTGAATTTATCCAGACTCAGCTTTTCCACCCAGAGGGGAGCAAGGCGGCGACATCTTCGGCCTTCAGGCTCCGAGGCGAACAAAAGAGACCCAGCCGACCAGGGCGCTCAGGTTTCCCGCAACCTGCTCGGCTCCCCGGAGTCCTCTCCCCACCGCCGCCTCCCCGACGCTCCTCCGAACCTCGAGTCTCAGTCGGAAACAACACCAGCAACACCCGGCTGGAGCTGGACCAGGTGGCCGGGGGTGCCGGCGAGGGGAGGGCGGAGGCAGAGACAGGTAAAGAAAAGATTGCCCTCTGAACTCCGGGGTGAGAGAAGTCTGAGTCTGGGCACCCGTGCCTCGCCCAGGGCGGCGGCACGGAGAGCGGACTGACTTGCCGCGCCCCGCGCCCAGCCACGCGCGAGGGAGCCAGCAAGGAGCGATCCATTCTGGGCTTGAAGCGCTGGGGAGCACGTGCAACGCTAACTCTCCCAAAACCCTTGATTTCTTTTGAAAGACTCCTCCTTTTTTTTTTGTACAGTTAGTGCGGGATGAAGCAACCTCTGGCCCAAAAGACTACCAGGAGAAAGCGAGTGCAGGATGGGGCGGGAGGAGAGGCCGAGCCAAAGTTTCCAGCCAGCTCCACTTCTCTGGGGAGCAGGAGGAGAAAGGTTCGAGATCCTCCCTCCCCACTGAACCCCTTTCCCCAAGATAAACACTTGCTTTCTAATTGATCTAGAAACTCATTCTCTACCCGCCACTCTTGGCCCAGCCAGGGAGGCATGAAAAACAAATCTAGCGCCAACACTTGCCGACACTCACATCCCAGGAAACCCACGCGCGGATGCTCAAATCAGAGGAGCCCCCTATCCCTAGCAAGCCATCTCAGAGTTCATGAACTTTCGCCGCAGGGCCGCGGAGGCCCGGGCGCCGCCCCGCGGACTGGCTCAGGCTGCAGGGGTGGACGCGGTGGCTGGTGCCTGCGGGGGGGTGGGGAGGAAGGAAGACTTCCCGGGGGTCGCCCAATCTTCAGGAATCACACCGCGTACCTTTCCTTGGCCTCGGCGGCCCGGTCTCTTTGCCTCCGGTTCTTAAACCAGTTGCTGACCTGGGTGGTGGTGAGGCCGGTGGCCTCGGCCAGTTCCCGCTTCTCACGCGGCGAGGGGTAGGGGTTATGGGCGTACCACTCCCGCAACACGCCCCGCGACTTCTCCTTGAAGCAGTAGCTGGTCTCTTCGCCGTCCCAGATGGTGCGCGGCAACGGGAATTTTCGGCGCACTCGATATTTGCCCACCGCGCCCAGGGGCCGGCCGCGCAACTTCTCAGCCTCCACGTAGTGCGCCTTCAGCCACAGCTGCTGCAGCTTGGGGTGGTTGTGAGGCGAGAACTGGTGGCTCTCCAGGATCTTGTACAGCTCGCGGAAGTTGCCGCGGTGGAAGGCGACTACGGCCTTGGCCTTGAGCACGCTTTCGTTCTTGTGCAGGTGGTCGCAGGCTGGCAGAGACCACAGGAACCTGCCCAGGCGCTCCAGGTTCCCGCCTTGCTGCAGAACCTCGCACACGCACGCCACTTGCTCCTGTGTGAAGCCGAACGATGGCAGCATCGACATGGCTGGGGCCTGCCGGAGCGCACTGCCAAAGCGCACGCGGCAGGGAGCAGAGCCGAAAAAGCCGGGGGTGGCAGCCGCTGGGAGGGGTCGCGGCTGCTCCTAACCCCCTCCCGAGGCTTAACGAAGGCGGAAAGACAAGTCAAGACTTGGGGACCGGCGGCCGAGGAAGAAAATGAGTAGGGCTCGCGCGGTACAGGGAGCGGCCGTCTCACTCCGCAGCTTTTCGGGCCTCGCTGGCTTCGGCCTCCCGCCGGGTGGATGCTGCTCGTTGCCGGGGAACTTGGTTTCTGTTCTACCCGCAGCTGCCTTAAAGCGCGCAGCGTCCCCGGCGCGCTGATTGGCTGCGGGCGGCGCCTATCCGGGACTGGCCAGCCTGCGCGCCGCCTGGCCCGGCCGCGAGGCCCCGCCGCCCCTCGCGGGGAGGGCGAGGCTGTGGAGCTGGGGGTAGGGAGTAGTGGGAGGAGTGGGACCGCGAGAGGTGGGAAGCGAGGTGGGGAGGGAAGAGGGAGAGGCGCTTCGCGGGGACCGGGGGCGGTGGGAGTGGGTGAGTGCGTCAGGACCTTGCAACGTGAGCCCCCTCTGCAGTGTCACCTAAGGGCAGCCGCTCTCATCCCTGCACAAATCAATGACTCCAGATCTTCATATTCCCCTTCTCTCCCTCTGTACCCTTGTCCCTGTTCCTTGCAGACTCGCCCTTTCCCAGTGAGCTCATATTTAATTACCTTAATGTTGGAATGAATAAGTAATGGATTGATGAATAGCTTAGAGAACGCGATAAATAATACAAGAGCAAGCAGATCAGTGCTCCGGACTGCAGCCGCTGGAAGAATGGCTTCTTCAGAAACCAAACCCAATTTCTCCTCCCTTCCCTCCTGCCCCCACCGCCCTCCAAAGGGCTGGAGTACTCCCCGTATTCTCAAAAGTCCGCTACTATTTGGGACAGCGCAAAGAGCTGTTTAGAGCATAGTGGCCGAGCCAGTTGCTGAGGGTTCATTTATGATTTGGTATATCTTAATATTCTGTGCTTTAAGTCCGCAGGCCTCTGGGCTCAGTTTCCCCATCTGAGCTGTTGTGTTTTCCGAGGCCATCTCTGCTACTGAGGAATGCCGAGAAGCTTTACTTGCTATTAGCAAAAATGCTTCGGGAACTTCACACGATAGGCGCTGGATGGGGTGTAAATTAAATAAAACTGTGTCCGGCTCCAATAGCCCTCCGGTTGTAATATAATCCTTGCCCTGTTCTGAGAGGGACACTGCCCTCAAAGGGAGGAGGACAGTGGCTCCAAGAAGATTAAATAAAGAAGTGTGTGTGTGTGTGTGTGTGTGTGTGTGTGTGTGTGTGTGTGTGTCGACTGCAATGCTGGCCTATTTTATTGCCAGAGAATGAGAGATGCCTGCAATTTGTCCCATCATCTGTTATTTTCTGTATGTGAGGAGAATGCTAAAACTACACGAACAAATGAAGCTGTAATTACCTTAAGCCTCATTTGCACCCCTTGTTCCAAAGCAATTATTAAAAAGATTTTGAAAACAATTAGCATCTCTAAACAAAGATAATCTATTGTCAGTAGCTGAGACTGGCAAGAGATAAGAACAATGCATGGAGATAAGGGAAGTCAAAGGATGGAAGGAGAATGACTTTATGGCTATAGTTAGCTCTGATTAGATAAGTTCAAAACAGAATTTTAAGCACACTTCAAAAATGCTTTTTACTTAAATGTATCCTATTAGTGACTGTGAAGAACAAACTCTGTGTTCTTTAAACTTGCTTGTCTTCTTTAAATCTGCAAGAGCCCAGCACCATAGAACTATTTATATATTGAGACATAAGTGGTAGTGGGAGCAATGTGTGGGTTTCCCCTTATATTATTTATGTGGTTTTAAAATGATGCACCCAGTCCAGTGCCCCCTGCAATGTGCATTTTAAAATCATGAAGGGTTTCCACCTCCTAGCTGTCTCTGGGGAGACTGAGTAGATATGAAGCTGCTTCTTTGCTGAACTCCCAAACAACGCATTTTGCATCTTTGAAACCCTGCAGTATCCTGTGCAATTAGACCTTGCAAGCAGATGCTGATATTTCATTGTGTTTAGAATTATTTCAAAGTGCATTTAATGGGTGAAGACTATTTCAAAAGAACCCCTACCATATGGTGCACCCAATGACTTACTTTCTAAACTGGAAACTTGGCAAAGCAGAGCCCAAGCCCACGTGTCTGGTAATTTTCCCTCATGGCCGGCCTTATTTTAGTACTCATGATGTTTCAGATGAAGTCTTGAGGAGCTGCTGTGTCCTGCCAGAAGGAATGCCTCCGCTTGGAACACTCCTTATTGGCATGGCAGCTCTGGGAGGACCAGAGCAGAGACTTAAACTCTGCTTTTAAAAATCAGCTAATACCCTAAAGTTTGGAGCAAGTGCGCAGAGTTAGTGGTGTGTGTGTGTGTGTGTGTGTGTGTGTGTGTGTGTGTGTGTGTGTGTTGGGGGGAGTAGGGGAGGGAGTCTGTAAATACAACTAGTCTCTTAAAAGACAAATGGTAAGTTGAGTATGGGGTGTACTTTATAATTAAAAATTTTGTATATGGAAAGAGGTACAGCTTGGACAAATAACTGCAGGTATAAAATTTACAGGGGATGGCAAGGAGCAGAGGAATGACAATTAGATACCAATATGACCACATTTTCCCCCAGACCTCCCTGACCTCTTCTGTTTCATCTCTCTTCAAAAGGAACTAAGATGTACTGAGAAGTTGATGACAACTGGGAAGACGACCTTGTGGATGCGCCAAATGCAGGCACCTGGGTTGATGAGATGTGGCACTTGTCCTTGGAGGCTATGCCCGGCCCGCCAGCATTTCTCACAGCGTTTAATCCAGTAGATCGTGTGACTAGAAAGGAAAAGTGCTATTCGCTTTGTACCATCGAGCCTACCTACTATTTCGATCCCTTGGTTAGGGGAACCAATTGTTATAAATGTTAATTATTGGCTCGGATATATAAGGTTTCCCAAAATGGAACCTTTCACTCAAAACCACTAAAAGAGGTAAAATGACATGAATTTACAAACCACATAAACCAAATGGTCCGTTTTAAATCGCACACGGAAAGGTTTGAGTCGTTCTAGTAACTTAAAACCTTTTGCTGTCAATGCAAATCACAAGAAAACAGAGATGCGTCGGAAATTTAAAGGCAACGAGCAACCTTAGCTGCTGCCCTCGCCGCTTCGGGGCTCGCGGTGGGGGGAAACGCGGCTGGAACGGGGCTCCCAACGCTAGGTTTCTGCTGGTCGGCGCCTCTTCTGTGCAGGCAACCGCCCGGTGCGCACAAGAGGTCTATAGACAGTCAACGCGGAGGCACCAGTTGGTGCTGGGGTTGACAGAAGGCCTTAGTTCAAAAACTCCTGGCTGGGACCCACTTGTTTCCCTTTTGACTTGAAGCGAGGTGCTTTGAGGCTCCCTGCCCGCTTTCTTGGAATTCCTTTACCATCGAGAAGGACAGCGGTGATTCTGCTCAACCTACAGATACTTGGAAGGGAAGGGCTTTGGGACGGGTGTTTCTCCAATAAATTAGCGTCGTCGCTCTGGGCAGCGCTGAGACTTCCCCAATCCTGACTGAAGTGACAACGTTCATCTTTTTCCTCTACTTAGTGGGAAACTCCAGGTGCCCTCGACCCTTGGGACCCGCGCTCCGACAGCGGCGGCGCCCACCTGCCTCCTGGGGACGCTGCTCCGCGCGAGCGCTGAATAGGCCGAGAGCTCAGGCAAGGCGATTTGCGGACCCGGAGAAGAGAAACCCAAAACCAGTCCATTAGTAAATGAGTTTTGTGTTGTCAAGGTTCTTTCCCATCCACTTGCCGTTCTGAAAAATAGATCACGTTTCGTTATCTTTAGTGGGAATCTGCAACGTGACACCGGATCCGCGCGCCCCCGCCTCTCCTCCCTGCCTTCCTTCCAGCCTCGTTTGGTCCGGTGAAGGGGAGACGGCTGGCCTCCTCGGCTTATTTTTGAACAATGAAGATTTGTCTGTTCCCCTAATATATTTATGTATGGAGGGAGGGAGGGAGGGAGTTTTCTCCTGGAATCGGGAAGCGCGCGAGCAGAGCCTCCCGCTTCCTCGGTGCGTAAACGCAGCGCCAGACCGCGAGGCCCCCCGCCCACACCTGGACAAACAGAGGCGGCTGCGAGCCCGCCTTACTGCTCAAAACCCTGCCGCCCCGCGTGGCTCCTGAAAATAGTCTCCACATTGTCCTCGGGGTCGCGGAAGGGAGAGAGAGGAGAGAAAGACAAGCTGGGACACACCGCCGCGAGGGAACTCAGGCTGGAGGAGGACAGCGCTGGAGTGTGTGTGTTTGGGAAAATTATCTTCTCCCTCTCTGTGTGTCTCCAGGTCTGGTCTCCCTCTAAATGTGTCTCTATATGTCTCTTTCTACCTCCTCTTCTCTTTTCAATCCGAAAGAGAAGATCATTCATTCTGTGTGTGAACTTGTTTCTCATTCCTTTATTCTCTCTCTTTTTTAAATCTCTTATCCTCATCTCATCCTCTCTCTCTTTTTGTTCCCTCATTGTTTCATTCTTTTCGTTTCTTCTCTCTCTCACTGACACACACACACACTCACTCACTCCCCACTCTCCTCTCTCTTTGGATCCTTCTAGTTCTCTTTTTTTCTTCGCTCTTTTTCTCCTCCCCTCCTCAATGCTCTTGTTGCCTGCGCCTATTTCCCCAGGACCTGTTGCTGTGAGGTTTCATAGACAGAGCTTGCTGTACTAATATCAGGCATCCAGGCAGCATGGGGCTGGTAGACACTGAAGTCTCCGCAGGAACTTCAGGCTTAGTCCATGGGGACCAACATGCTGAGTGGTGGCATGGTCACAAGGTGGGGGCGCCCATGGGTAGGGCTGAAGAAGGTGGGTTGGCCACCTGGGGGAAAGAGGCGGATTTAAGCTGCACTCTGAGAAGGTTCAGGCCCAGAACTTTGTGGCAACCACCAGAGTTGAGCCAGAAGACATTGCTCAACTTTAGATATCAAGCACCCTTCTGGGAAGTGAAGGGAGTGTTATAAGTACCTATTAAAAATCTAAGACAATCTTGCCTCCTTTGTTTTATTAATATTGCCTCAGGCTAAGTTTACAAAAAAATACTCTCCAAGAATCCTTATCTTCCACTGAATTTCCAATCAACTTTTTGTCAACTAATGTACATCCTGAATACTGCATCTGTCTAAGCTAAGAAGAATTTCCTTTTGGGAGGTGAAAGCCTGCAGCTCCTCCTGTTCAGAGGAAAGTGCTAGTGATGGTAATGCAGGGTGACACTGAATAAACAGTTAGGGTGGACTGGAAAGATGGAGTTAATTATCCAGTGAGCTGCATTTCAGCCCAGACCATCAGGGGCTGATTTGTTTTGGCTCATAGTCCGAGGAAGGAGACAAACCACTCTCTTCTCTACATCTTTTAGGGATCCTGACCGTTCCTGTCTCAAACAAAACAAAAATCACTACCCAGGTATCACTGTTTCAATTAAAATTTGGTGTATTACTCCTCTGCAAACTGTGCCACAATGTCCACTCTATTGCCCCGGAGTCGCTAAGAAAAGACCCAAAATAACTCAAAACTGTACTCCCTAAGTCTTTTTGTAGCGACCCATGGGGAAGGAAAGTGAACATCCAGCATCCCTTCCTATCTCTTCACTTGGATTCTTACAATAACCTTATAAAACTACGTGTTTATACAAACTCAGATGCTGGCATGGTTTTCCTCCCCCTTTCCCCCTCAAAAATCAGGCTTCATGAAATTTTAGATGCAATTAGATTTATTGTTTGCGTGATTCACTGACTATCCGGTTTCCTCAGGTAAGCCTGCACTTACATATAAATCCTAGTAACCTAAAACTTCTCCCTCCCCACTTGGCTCTTTCCTCCCTCCCTTCACCCACCTCTCCTCCCGGCCACATTCTGATATTAATAATCCCCGGCTGCCCCTCTTTCCGGGTCATTACGGTACTGCTGGTCTCTAATCAATCCTAATGCGATGGCAATTGGAGTCCCTGATGACTGCGGCTCGGGTTTCTTGTAATGGCTCTACCACATTTTCCTGGACCTCCTTCTTTAACCTGAGATGCCAGGGGGACGAGTCCCTTCTCGGCTGCTGATTACTTCAAGATGTGGGGGCTGGTCTGAACAGAAGGGGAAAGAGACACGCGCACAGCGTGGCTACCACTGCAGGCTGGGCTGCTGGGGCGAGCAAGGCGTCTGCATGCCGGGATCCGTAGCCCAGCGCCTTTCTGTCCTCTCTTTTCTTCCCATTTTCCAGGCCCCAACTTACCCAGGAGACCTAAATGAAAGCTCGCAAAGGTTTTCTGTTTGTTTCCCGGAGTGCGGAGACGCCTGGGGGCCTCTGGGCCTCCCTAGTTCTCGCGGTTCCTACCCTACAGCGTCCGGCCGGGTTCCCCGGCCAGGCCTACCCCTCCCTCAGAAGTGAACGCCTCCCCGAAGCTCTCAGAGCCGGCGGCCTCTTTCCTCACGGTTGTCTCCTCCCAGTGCCATCCGTTTGCCCCAGTTTTAATGTAGTTGTCCCTAAGAGGAGCTGAATTCTTTCTCTTCTCTTCCTCTGACCCTTGACCTCTCTTCCCTTCCTTACCCCAGCAGTGCCTGAAGCTCCCAACCTGTTTCCGACCCAAAGCCGAGGTCAGAAGCTTCGCCCTGTCTTGTGGGAATAGGACCCCTTCTCTCCTGATCCCTGAAGGAGATCATTACTCGGACTCTTTAACCTCGGGGGATAAAGGCCCAACACTTCTTTCTGGTCGGTGCCCTTGGAAGAAAACCCAGACTGGGAACTTGTGCCGTACTTTCCTCTCCTTGGCCGAAATCTCCCTCGCTTCCCTTACCTCTGTCCAGGCGCCGCAGAAAAGCGATCAGCACGTTCGCGGCATTTGTATTGTTCCATTTCTCAGCCTTAAGCCATTTAGCGTAACCCGAGCCCAGGATAATTGCCACGTTTCTGCCGCGATACTTTTAAAAACAAGATAATGCTTCTGAATTGCGGAAGAAAGTGCTGTGGACAAATTGGGCGCTGAGCTGCTGAGGTAGATCGCTTTGTTAGGGGCGGCCGGTGGTTTATGACTCAATTAGTGCATTTCTGGGAGCCGCCAGCGCTCTGCAGCGGGGTGAGCTTGAGGCGAACTCCCCCTGTGCCTCCCGGACGCCGGGAACGGTTGAGAGCAGAAAAGGAGAACTTCAGGCCTAAACCTCTGTCGGTGCAAATCCACACCATGGTGGAAAGTGTTTTTGCATGCCCACACGAGTACATTTTTGGGGGTGCTAAAGGAGCCGAAATTTCGCGGATGGAAGCTTGACTGCCTCTGCTACCGAATGGAATGAGCGACATTTGTCTGAAGCACTAGTCCTCTGGGCTGTGGGGCATGAAATACTGGGTGTGTCTGTGTGGGGGGGGTGCTTGCAAGGTGCCCACTCAACGCATGCCCCTCCGCGCATCTCGTCCACCCAACAGGGCTTGGATTTCGCAACAAACGTTTCCAGCACCGTTGCTATACTTGGCGCTGCTCTCCTGGAAGCCAGCAGAGTAAGGCTTCTAGGCAGCGAGTGGGCCGCAAAGGGCGCTTTTAGGTCTCGGAACCAGTCTGTAGGAGCTTTCCTTTATCTCTACTCAAGTTCACCAGCCACCCCCACCCATCACCCAGCATGCAGGCCCGCATCCACATTTCGCCGGCCCATCCTGGGGTCCCTGGTGAGTTTCTCTGCCAGGTGCGCGCCGGCGCCGGGAAGAGCTCGCCGCGCGGAGTCCTCTAGGCCCCGCCCGCGGGCCGGCTGTGCCCAGCCTGGGGGAGCCGGGCTAACCCCCTCCCGGCTGCCGGCGCCAGGAACCCCTCCCCGGACCGCGCTGGAGCTCTCGGGCGCCGCGTCTGCGCCGGGGACGGCTCCGCCCAGTCAGGCTGCCAGGGGTCTGGCGTTCCGGCCGGGTCGGGCCATTTGCTCGATCTCGAGAAGGCTTCGGTCCCGGCCGCACTCTCGGGTTGTTCCCGGGGTGGTTTTGGGGGCCTAGAGGCGTAGGGGTGCAAGGAAGGAGGGGACAGGTCCGGGGAGGGCGGGGGAGAGGAGGAGGCGCGGAGAGATCAGCGGAGCTGGGAGGGGGCTCAGACTAGCGGCGGGCACGGCCAGAGGAGAGAGAGGGCGCTGTCTTCCTGGCAAAGGATCCCCGGCCTGGCCGGGAGGAACCGAAACGCACGCACACGCACAAGGACACGCAGAAACAAGAAAGGAAAGGAAACCTGCCTGGTGGAGGCCGGGGGGCGAGGGACACGCGGCGGGGAGGTGCGAGGGTGGCAGAGCGGATTTTCAGCTCACGGCCGGGCAACCGCTTCTCCTGCTGTGGCCTGGCTAGGGCCGAGTTGCCCAGAGCCTGACTCGCAGGAAAGAAGTCTTTGGCCCTAAAGGGGCCCCCGCAGTTGCCTTCCTTCTTGGTCTCCCCCTCCCTCGCTTTCTCCTTCGGAAAACTGGAGGCCAAGGGTAAGGTCTGCAACGCTTCACTGGCGATTGAGGTGCTCCAGTTTGCTCAAGGAGAGCAAGGGGTGGGGGAGAATCCGGATCTCTTTTGCCGGAGCGGAGCGCACTTTTCAGTCTCGACAGTCTTGCAAGGAAACCGCGACGCCAACCAATCCTTCGCGTATAAGCGCCTCACCGGGTTTGGTTGCGCCTTGCCTAGGAACAAGGAAGGGATAGAAGACCCTCTTATTTACTGCCACGATTGGACGGGGTGTGCACTCAGAGGCCAGAGGTTCCCCACCCAAACTGTTCCCCACGCAAACTCACAAATCTAAAAACTGAATTTACATGAATTCAGGAGAAACTCCTCTATCATCTACAAAGGACAATGTATTCTTGTCTTTACATACTCGTAATAAACCAGGCAAAGCAAAACAAAAGGATCTCCAACTCACTCATCTTCTGTCTTGAAAGGTCCCTCTGTATTAATGGACGTAGTGAAAAGGCCCTCCAGGTTTGTTTATAGATACTAGAACCGATTATCTCTTTACAAGTCCGCCACCGGAGAGTCCCAAGTTCCAGTCCCCATGTGAATTTCCTGGAGAGCCTCTTCCAGGGCTCTTCCAGCAGAATCCAGGTGGCCCTGTAGCAAGAGAGCTATTTCCTAGGAGTAACTGGGTGGGCTGCAATCTGCCTGCCTCTTCACATTGAGAAAGAAACGTTTCTTTTGTGGGAACGTCTGTTTCTATTCATCCGCTTTTCTAATTTCTTTGATCAGCCTAAATATTTTCTTGGCAAACGGAAATTGACCATGCCATGAATATGATAACAACCTGCTTGGAAAGAAGCTATTTTGTTTCCAAGCAGCAGGGGGAGGGGGAGTAGCTGGCTGGTAGGAAGGCCTGTTAACAGATTCCTGCACATACATCTTTTTGCAGCCTCTGAAGCAGCTTGAGAAAGTGGCCTCCCCCCTCCTCATGTAGTTGCTTCCCTTTCTCTCCTCCCCTCAGATAAACACACACCTGGTCTCCTAAAAGTCTTTGATATTCTTTATTTAAAAAAATAGAACTTCAATGGACGCCTCTGGAGAATTTCCCTTTAAAACCTAGATGAAAGGCAAGGTTAATACAATGTTCTCTTAATCCCTTTGCCTGTGAGTCAAAATAAATATTTTCTTCTGTATGTGATTGTACATCCTGCCATTTGGCTGTGGCTATAAGCGAATCGACCGGTAATAAAAGCGTTTTGAGGCTGTGTATTAAATGCAGCTCTCTTGAAATCAAGGGGTGGGGGGAGGGAGGAGCCTTACTTCACAGGCAAAAGAGTTGGTGGGTTTCTGAAAAAGCTGCAAGAAAAGGACCTTTCACCCCTCATTAGTGATGCCATCAGTGCTCGGGCAGAGTGGAGCTGAGGTCATGTTACATATGGCACACAGTCTGCTCAGCACTTGAAACGTCAGCTTTGAAATTTTAGAGAGGGGAAAGGTCATCTTTAATAAGCTAAAGTCTGGGGCTCCCATTGCCCTCATTGCAAACTGGGTGGGTGTCCATATGCTTCAAACCTTCTGCACAAGGTTTTTTTTTATTGTTTGTTTTTTGCAGTTTTTAAGTTGATTTTTGTTTCACATCTTCATTTAAGCTATAATGTTTTCAGCTGTTAATACACCAAAAGGCCTTTCATTTTTATAACAATTCTGTCATTTTTCTCTTTTCGTGCAATCGTAAAACCGTCTGTTCTGAGTGATAGCTTTTTAGAACTCAACTTCCCAGGAGAAATGAAGTGTATCTGTCCATCTGCATACATGGATACAGACATGTGGGCTATAGGGTTACTCCTCTGAGTGGGTAATTTAGACTTCACTTTTGTACACTACATAATTTAATGAACCTTCAAAACATTGAAACTTCCATATTATGTAGAAGCTCTAGTTTCTGAAAACTTACTTGTACTACAATTTTTTCATACCAGTTACTGAAATTTCACATTTTATTTTTACCGTGTGGGGGGAACTCTCAAATCAGAATATACTAATTTTTCTACAAGACTTAACTGACGTATGCTATATTGGTAGATACAGCACTGAAAAAAAAGTGCTAATATCTCACTTCCTTTTTCAAGAAATATTAGGAACGTTTGTGAATGTTCAATCCTCGAATTTGTTCAAGTGGAGTCAACCAAACACAAGCCACTGAACTAGCTCCAGATATTTTTGTAGCCACTGTCAATATGGATATAAATATTTTTCTTTCGTGTCACTCTGCAAGGAACTTCTCAGTAATGATTTGTCATTTATCCAATTCCAGGAACTTTTTTCTTTATGGACCTTCTGTCCAAGAAGAGAACACTCAGTGTACCATTTCATGTATTCCTCACTTTTCTTTATATCTGTCAACTCATTTTATCTGTTTATATATCCTAGATTTGGAGTGTTTTTTTTATTCTACATGAAAATTTACATATTTTGTCCTTATAAGATATAGTTTATTAAATGACAACTACGTATGACAATCAGCTTCAAACAGTAGACTTAATGATCTTTTAAAATTCCTTCTCCTACTTTGCACATTGGAAACATTGGAACAATCTTCAAACATCCTCTTGAGCCAAAGAGGGGTTTCTCATTTCTAGAGAATTAAACGGTTGTGATATGCAAACAGGTATTGCTTTTGCTTTGTTTCTAGTTATATTTTCAAAAATTCTTAATTTTGGCTGAGCAAAAATTTATTTTTTTATTTTTTTAGGTCTTTTTGCCTTTTATGTAGAGCCGCACCTGCGGCATATGGAGGTTCACAGGCTAGGGGTCTAACAGGAGCTGTAGCCGCCCGCCTTCACCACAGCAACGCGGGATCCGAGCCGCATCTGCAACCTACACCACAGCTCACGGCAACACCGGATCCTTAACCCACTAAGCGAGGCCAGGGATCGAACCCGCAACCTCATCGTTCCTAGTCGGATTTGTTAACCACTGAGCCACGAAGGGAGCTCCTGAGCAAAAATTTAAAAGAACAGTCTGCATGATAGCAACTGAAACTATAGGTGGGTAGAATGACTTCACGACCAAGAGTGACATCAATTAAATTATTTATTTATTTAGTCTTTTTTTTTTGCCTTTATCTAGAGCCGCACCTGCGGCATATGGAGGGTACCAGGCTAGTGGTCTAACAGGCACTGTAGCTGCCACAGCAACATGGGATCTGAGCCGCGTCTGCAACCTACACCGCAGCTCACGGCAACGCCGGATCCTTAACCCACTGAGCAAGGCCAGGGATTGAACCCGCAACCTCATGGTTCTTAGTTGGATTCGTTAACCACTGAACCATGAAGGAACTCCAAATAATTTATTTGTAATCACTTTCCTATACTAGAGTTTACTGCTAATAAGCTGGTGGCCTTTGTGATACTTTAGCTAACCCAAAGCACTTGAGGACTTGAGGACCCTAATGGTTTAGTTAAGTTCAATCTGTTCTATTCAATAGAAAGTTAAGATAAAGATGCACACTGTAGTGCATATGTTTTGGGAGGGAGCTATTGTTGCCTTTTTGGTTTTTGACCAAATTTTAAAGCTCCTGAAAATACTGCAGGAAAATTTTAGAGCACATTGTGTTACTCCGGTAAGCCTGAAAAACAAGAAGTGAAATAGTTCAAGAGGCAGATTCATTATTGACAGGTCAATAACTCATTAAAGCCCTGTAAAAGAAATACTAATAATTTACACTTTTTTATAGGATCTTTCACTTAGGAACCTTTAACATTTTACGAGCCTGATCTCATTCATCTTCTCAGAACTTTGGGAAGTATTGTTTCTATGCCAACAGTGATTATTCCTATTACAAAAATTATGGCAAAGAGGTTGTATAATTTGCCCATGGAATTATAATTCAGAGACTGAGGATAAGAACTATGAATCCCAATAAAATAAATAAGCAATAAGGATATATTATACAGCACAAATACAGCCATTATTTTGTAAAAACTTTAAATGGAGTATAATCTATAAAAAATACTGACTCATTATGTTGTACACCAGAAACTAATGTAATATTATAAATCAACTGTATTCTTAAAAAAAAGCTTTGAATTTCAGATCCTTCCCAGTTTAAAAAGCAATATTCCATAAAGAGATCAGATTCAAGTGATTTCAATTTAGTGAGTCCTTGTAAAATGTTATTCTCTTTGAGTTAGACTTTATAATTCAGATTCGAGGTTTGTGAGAAATTTCATAAATGACTTGAAATCACTGAGAAAAAGAAAATGTACCATGAAGTGGCATCAGTCCACATAGGTCTGGTTGTTAGTTCTTCCATCCTGTCTGGAAATAAGCCATAGTCTTAGCTGGTACAAATGTCATGTGGGAGGAGACATACAGATTACAGAACCATGAGGTAATTACTACAGCTTAACTGTCCCATAGAGAAGCTATTAAGTGTTCATAAACAGGGTTACAATAGAATACATAGTCTATGACAAGATTTGGCCTGTGTTTTCAATGTTTGCAGTTCTTTCTTTGGCTTATTTAGGAGAAGAAATTGTAGAAATTCCAGAAAATTAAGCATTTGGCTAATCTTGAGGGCAGCACTTTAGGAAATTTAGTGGACACGCAAATGACCTGAGGCACTTGTAAAAATACAGTTTACTGAGCCCCAGAATTTTTGATTCCCTAGGTTTAAAGTGGGCCCCTAGAATCTGCATTTTTAACAAGCACCCCAAGTAATTTTAATGCACCTGGTTAGTAGGCTTTTCTTTGAGAATAAATATTCAGTCTGTCTGGAGTAGGAACATTAAAAAAAGGAGTATTCCTATCAGCAGGAATAAAGTTTAAACTCCAAATTTTGACCTAACCAGGATTTACTTTGAATGATTTTTAAAGACAGTTTTTAGATTAGGTTTTTACTAGAGGGGAAGATCTTTGGGTTCCTGAAGGATTTTGTAGGAATTAAAGTGTTTCTAAATAGTAACTAGGTGGGAAGTTTTTTGTTCTCTTTAAGTGATTGTTCTGCTGAATTGAGTTATCAGGGAAGTGACCTCAGACCAGGAGAATGAGACAAGAAAGAAAAATCTCTGAAGAAAATCCACGTACTAGCCATAAAAATTAAGCAAATCTCATTGGCCAAAGAACAGTACATAGGAGTGCAATGGAAAACAAGGAGCCAGTATTGCATCCTGAGTGCCACACCTTAAAAACCAAAAGACAGAGTTCTCTGGTGGCTCAGCAGGTTAAGGATCTGGTGTTGCCACTGCTGTGGCACAGGTTTGATCCCTGGCCTGGGGAACTTCCCCAGTTCCACATGCTGTAGGTGCAGCCAAAGAAAAACTACCCCCAAACCCAAAAATGTTTAAAACATCGCTTAATGTGTAGAACGCTTTTTAGGGTAGCTTAACCCAAGTGGGTTGGGCCTCTCTCCCTGAAGATTTGCAAGAAGTAAAGATGTTGGAGAGAGTGGCCACAATGTGATCAAGGGAACGGAACATGAAATCTAAGAGGAAGTTCCAAGTGTTATCTACACTACGATTGATGGTCATTTATTGCTTATAAAGGTGTAGGAAGTGTTTTTACAATAAAGAGCACAATCACATAAGTCACAGCTTCTTAGTTATGAGAGGGAGATTAAATACCCAAGAAGGATAATAATCATAATCTATTATTTTCTCCCTTTTAAGATCATTTGAAAATGAAGTCATGGAAAAAAAAAACACCCGACTCTTCGCTGTTAGAAGAAGTCAAGATGTCGCTGGTTAAACCTGCTGCTCCAGGTAGAATCCCTCCAAAAACATTCTTGATGGGACAACACTCATCTCTGCTTCAATACTTGAGTATTGGAGAACTCACTACCTCACATCTGTTTTGCATGTTTCAAGACTCAACAAAACAGGTGGTAACAAAGCCACATGGAATCCATGATCCATATGAGAGAAAAATGGAAAGGATCTTCTAATTACTTGTTGGTCAAGTAGAAAGTTAGAGTAAGCTGTACTAGCTAAACTGCTTTCTCGGGTTTCCATTTTAGGCATTTCTACTGTTTGCCCACTGCCTACTAGGCTGCTGGAGTTCACTATAGGAAAAGTAAATATTGTCATTTCAAATAAAGAACTGTTTATTATATAACAGAACAGAGGCTGCCTTCTATTTTTGAGACTCTGCTAAGTTAATTGGGGACAGTAGCCAAAGCAGCTGCCCAGGAGATGGTGTTTCCAACAGCGACACTCCTTAAAGCAAAGCTGGGTTCATGTTTGTCTACACTGTGGCAATCACATTGTTCTTTTCATTGAATATTCCTTAGCTCCTTTGGGGTTGAGTAAATGGGGGCACCATGTGTACTACTTTACCAGCCCATTAGACTCCTGCAGTGAAGGCAAATCATAAGCCAAGGCACAAAAAACAAAACAAAATAAAATTTCCAAAAGGAGTTCCTGTTGGGGCGTAACAGAAATGAATTCAACAAGGAACCATGAGGATGTGGGTTCAATCCCCGGCCTCACTCAGTGGGTTAAGGATCCGGCATTGCCGTGAGCTGTGGTGTAGGTTGCAGACATGGCTTGGATCCTGCGTTGCTGTGTCTGTGGCGTAGTAGGCTGGCAGGCAGCTGTAGCTCCGATTAGACCCCTAGCCTGGGAATCTCCATATGCCTTGGCTGTGGCCCTAAAAACTGAAAGAAAAAAAAAAAAAAACAAGCCAAGGCAGATCAAAGACAGACTAGATGACTTGCTACCATTCATGGGATTCAGCCCAGACTCTTCTCAGTGGAAGGGGAAAGATTGACTTAATGCCTATTTCCATCTAAAGTGGGGGTTCCAAAATTTTGGTAGGTTTGAGACTGGACTTAGTATTTTTAATAACTTCTCCATATCAATTTCAGTGGAGATTTGTCTGCCATCCACATTTTGAAACACTGGTTTAAATACATGATAGAGAAAAGAAATCTGGATTGAGTGATTTAAGATAAACACAAAGTTTTAGTTAATAAAAGAAGGTTTTTCAGGAACAATACTTGCACTTTTATAATGCTTTCTACTTTTCAAAGGACTTCTTATAGTTATCCCTTACTTGTAAGATGCATAAGGAGCAGCAATATTATTAACTCTATCTTACAAATAATAATAAAAAAAACTGAAATAAAGAGTGTGAAGTGACTGGATCTGTGGTAGAATGGAGGCTAGAAGCCTGGGCTTTCCCATCTTTGTTAACTCAGTTCATAGTTTCATTTCTAGTAGGTCAAAACATATAGTTGTACCTCAAGCTTACCTAACTGTTCCTCTATTCACGGATCTGTCTTTTTTTTTCTTTCTGCTTCTTCTTGTTTTCTTTTTTGGCCACCCTGCAGCATGCATGTGGAATTCCTAAGCCAGGGGTCAGATCTGAGCCATATTTATAACCTATGCCATAGCTGCAGCAACGTGGGATCCTTAACCCACTGTGCTGGGCCCGAATCGAACCTGTGTCCCAGTACTCCTCAGATGCTGTCAATCGTAGTGGAACTCCTGGATGTCTTTTCTCCAAACATTTTCTTTTATAGATAATGATTCTGTGTCTACCTTTACACATATATTTGTGAGTACTTGTGTGAATATTTAATTAGGATAAATTGTTAAAATAGAAATTTCTGAGTCAAAGGATATGTATATTAACATTTTCATGTATATTGCCAAATTGCCCTTCAAAATTTGTGCCATTTTACACTCTCCTTGAAAGTATACAATAGACTAACTTCCCCCAAATGCTTATCTATACTGTTTAATCCTTGCCAATCGTGTTGGGGAAGTGTGGCTTATTTAAAATTTTTCATTTTCTAGAGTTCTCATCGTGGCTCAGTGGTTAGTGAACCCGACTAGCATCCATGAGGACGCAGGTTTGATCCCTGGCCCTGCTCAGTGGGTTAAGGATCCGGCATTGCTGTGAGCTGTGGTGTGGGTCACAGAAGTGGTTCAGATCCTGCGTTGCTGTGGCTCTGGCGTAGGCCGGCGGCTACAGCTCCGACTGGACCCCTAGCCTGAGAACATCCATATGCCGCAGGTGCAGCCATAAAAAAGACAAAAAGACCAAAAATAAATAAATAAATAAATAAATAAATAAATAAATAAAATTTTTCATTTTATTGTTATTAAAGTTTGGCATCTTTTGAAGTATGTCTGGAAAAAATATGATGAAACAGGAAAGTGTACAAATTACATCCCAATGATTTTTTACTCAAAAAAATCATTGACATAAATCAAGACATGAAACATTTCCATCACCTAAGAAAGTTCTCTCTTGCCACTTCACCCACCCACCCTAGAGGTAATCACTCTCTGACCTCTGTCAACATCAATTCATTTCACCTGTTTTTGAATTTGATCTAAATGAAATCAAACATTTTTATGATGTCTTGGTTTGATCAACATAATATCTGTGGGATTCATCCATATTTTTGTTTGTACCAGTAGTCCATTTTTCAAATTATTGTTTTTTATTCCATTATATGAATATACAACTGGTCAATACTCTTTCTTTCTTTTTGTCTTTTTGCCTTTTCAACTGGTTAATACTCTATTCTCCCACTGATGGAGAGTGTTTTCAGTTTTGGACTATAGTGAGTAAATCTGCTTTAAACACTCCTACACATGTCCTTCACTGGGCATTTATTTTCATTTCTCTTGGTCATATACCTGAAGTAGAATTACTGAGTCATAGAGTAGATTTATGTTTAGCTTTAATAGATACTGCCTAATAGTGTTCTAAATTTATACCTCCACCAGCAATTGTGTGAGAGTTCCAACTGCACCACATCTTTCCCAACACTTGGTATTTTTAGTCCTTCAAATTTTAGACCTTTTGCTGGATGTATGACAGTATCTTGTGTTATACACTGCATCTCCCTGATGGATAATTATGTCAACCATCTTTTCGTATCCTTATTGGCTATTTGGATATTCTTTTTTGTGTGGTTCAAGTCTTTTGCCCATTCTTTAAATTTTTTTGTCTTATTTGTGTGATTCTTTATACATTCTGGATATAACCCCTTTGTCAGATGAATAGATAGATGATAGACAGATAGATAGATAGATAGATAGATTGATAGATAGATAGATAGATTAGATAGATAAATGAAAATATTACCCTAGTATTGACCTGCCTCTTCATTCTCATACTAAAATTCTCATATTGAACAAAAGTTCTTTGTTTTAAGTCCAGTTATTTTATTCTTTTACAGCTACTGTCTTTAGTATCCTATTTAAGAAATCTTTACCCAACCTAAGATCATGAAGATGTTCTCCTATATTTTCTTCTAGAAATTTGATTATTTTGACAGCTTTTTTTTTTTTGTCTTTTTGCCTTTTTTATGTAGAGCCGCACCCGCGGCATATGGAGGTTCCCAGGCTAGGGGTCTAACAGGAGCTGTAGCTGCCGGCCTTCGCCACAGCCACAGCAACGGGGGATCCGAGCCGCGTCTGCAACCTACACCACAGCTCATGGCAACGCCAGATCCTTAACCCACTGAACAAGGCCAGGGATCAAACCCGCAACCTCATGGTTCCTAGTCGGATTCGTTAACCACTGAGCCACGAAGGGAACTCCTGTTTTGACAGTTATACTTGTGAGCTATTTTTAATTAGTTTTTATGTGTGGTGTAAAGTAGGAAGTTTTTTTTTCTATATGGATATACAACAGTTCTAGCCTCATATGTTGAAAAAACCTATACTTTCTTTCACAGAATTGCATTTGCACCTCAAAGGGGAAGTATGCAATATTTCGCCATCAAATATGTCAGTTCTAATATTATAGTTTGTGTTTTTGTACTACGGTTTCTTCTTCTTCTTCTTCTTCTTCTTCTTCTTCTTCTTCTTCTTCTTCTTTTTTTTTTTTAGGGCTGCACTTGCAACATATGGAAGTTCACGGGCTAGGTAGGGGTCGAATCAGTCTTATTTGCCGGGGCCGGCCTACAGCACAGCCACAGCAACTCAGGATCCCGGCCACATCCCGGACACCACAGCCTGCAGCAACGCCGGATCCTTAACCCACTGAGTGAGGCCAGGGATCAAACCCACATCCTCATGGATATTAGTCAGGTTCTTAACCCACTGAGCCACAACAGGAATGCCTGTTTTATGGTTTTTGTAGATGTATAATATTAGTAAAGTTCCCTTCCACTTTAATATGCTGAGGAATTTTTCCTGAGTGAGTCTTGTTTTTTATCAAATGCATTTTATGTATTTATTGAGATAATGATTTTTTTCTCCTTTTTCTCCGTTAATGTGAAGAATTATATTGATTATTTTATTTATTTATTTTTTTGTCTTTTTGCCTTTATCTGGAGCTGCACCTGCGGCATGTGGAGGTTCCCAGGCTAGCGGTCTAACAGGAGCTGTAGCTGCCGGCCTTTGCCACAGCCACAGCAACGCGGGATCCGAGCCACGTCTGCAACCTACACCACAGCTCACAGCAATGCTGGATCCTTAACCCACTGAGCAAGGCCAGGGATCAAACCTGCAACCTCATGGTCCTTAGTTGGATTCGTTAACCACTGAGCCATGAAGGGAACTCCCTAGATATTTTTAAATATTTCTGTATTCAATTTATTAATGTTTTATTTAGAGATTTTTTTGTTGTTTTTGTTCTTTTTTTTATTTGGCCACGCTGCGGGCATGTGGAAGTTGCCAGGCCAGGGATCAAAACTGTGTCATTGTAATGATCAAAGCTGCTTCTGTGACAACGCCACATCCTTAACCCATGCACCACAAGGGGAACTTCCTATTTAGATTTTTTTTTTTTTAGGGCCACACCTGAGGCATATGGAAGTTCCCAAGCTAGGGAATCTGTTGAATCAAAGCTGCAGCTGCCAGCCACAGCCACAGCAACCTGAGATCTGAGCCACTTCTGTGACCTACAGTACAGCTTACAGCAACGCTGGATACTTAACTCACTGAGTGAGGCCAGGAATCAAACACGTGTCCTCATGGATACTAGTCAGGTTAGTTACTGCTGAGCCACAATGGGAACTACCTAAAATCTTTGAATCCATATTTAGAAAGGATTTTTGTTTTGGCATAAGATTTATTTTAGTCTCATAAAACGAGGAGGTAAATGTTCCCCTTTTCTCTAATTTCTGAATGGGTTTGAGAGAGATTATTATTATTTCTCCTTAAATATTTGGAAAAATTTAACTTGAAAGGCACCTAGGCCTGGATTATCCTTATTGAATTTTAACTATGTATTCCATTTCTTTAACATATGTAGGGTATTAGTATTTGTATTTCCTTTTATATCATTTTGATAAACTGTGTTTTTCAAAGAATTTGTCTATGTTGTCAAGTTTATTGGCAAAAAGTTATCATCATGTTCTCTTAATATCTGTTGAATGCGTAGTGACATCATATTTTGAAACTCCTGATATTGGTCATTTGTGTCTTCTCTCTCTTCTGTTGATTATTCTTTCTAGGATTGTTTAGATTTTATTACTCTATTTAAAAAAACATATTTTTGTCTGTAATGATCTCTCTACTATATATATACTTTTTATTTTTATTTTATTATTATTATTTTTTTGTCTTTCTTGCCTTGTCTAGGGCTTCACTCACGGCATATGGAGGTTCCGAGGCTAGGGGTCCAATTGGATCTGTAACCGCCGACCTACGCCACAGGCACAGCAACGCCAGATCCGAGCCCCATCTGCAATCTACACCACAGCTCATGGCAATGCCAGATCCTTAACCCACTGAGCAAGGCCAGGGATCAAACCTGTAACCTCATGGTTCCTAGTCAGATTCATTTCCGCTGCAGCACAACAGAAACTCTGAGGAATGGTTACTTTTAAACTATTTTATTGTCATGTTGCACAAATCTATCCCCATTGTTTTTTTTAATGGGCTTTGTTGGTTACATCTGCTCTTTCTTAGATCCCATGTCATCCTTTGTCATGGGATTCCTCTTTGGTATTGCTGGAGTATATTTTGGTACTTTTCAACTTTTTTCAGAAGATAGGTATATATATGTATATGTATATATATAAATATATACATATATATATATATATATATATATATATGAAGTAACTGTTCTGAGTCCTTGCATGTCTAATATTTTTATTTTACTTTCACACTTGGTTGAGAGTGTGGTTGCATACAGAATTTTATGTTCAAAGTATTTTTCCTTAGTAATTTAAAAGTGTTCCTCCATTGCTTGCTTGCTTTTTTTTTTTCATGGATAATATCTTTATTACATTGCTTAATTTTTCACTTGGAATCAGCTATTTTGATGTTTCAATACTGCCTTAATCAGTTCTTGGAATACTAGTCTCCGAAAAAAAAAAAAAGAATATTTGTCTCCGTTTCAACTGGAAATCTGCTATAGCTATTTGCAGTGGCTAGATTACCTTAGGTACAGCTGACACTCTTGGTTGCTCCGTGACGTGTTCCTTGAACATTTGACTTGGACTTCCAGCTCTGGCATGTGCTGGTCTGTAGTCTGTAGTCTATCTCAGGTGTAAAAGGTCCTTGGCCTGCTCCAAACCACCACTGGCCACTTCTCTGGCTAGATCATCAAGGATCTTCCACAGCTTCTCTGCTCTACCCAACTGGTTTCTTGCATCCCTTGCAGCAATAGATACCCTGAAATTGTTAACCTGTTTCTCCTAACCCCCCTCCTTAAGAAGCTTTTGGTGTATTCTCTTTACACGTTCTGAAATTTCAAAATGAATCTTTAAAAACCAATTCATCCTGTTCTGTACTTAATAGGCCCTTTCAGCGTAAACTTTTATATTTTATATCAACTCTGGGAGAATGTTCTTCTAGTATTTAAAATTTTTTTTCTCTGTTCTCTATTCCTGGAACTCCTGTTGGATGGTTCTTTTAGTTGTTCTACTTGACATTTTTTCCCCTGGTGTTTTCTGTCTTTGGACTTTTTACTTTACATTCTAGGAGATTTTCTAGATTTTTTTCTTGCATACCTTAGATTTATTTATTTATTTTTATGATTGCATTTTTAATCTCTGTGAACACTTCATTGTTTTCCATTTGCTCTTTTTTCATAATAGTCTCTTTTGGTTTATTTTTTTATTTAATGATTTTTATTTTTTACATTATAGCTGGTTTACATTATTCTGTCAATTTTCTACTGTACAGCAAAGTGATACAGTCACACATACACATATATATTCCTTTTTCTCACATTACCATGCTCCATCACAAGTGACTAGATATAGTTCTTGGTGCTATACAGCAGGATCTCATTGCTTATCCATTTCAAAGGCAAGAATTTGCATCTATTAACCCCAAATTCTTAGTTCCTCTCACTCCCTCCCCCTCCCCCTTGGCAACCACAAGTCTGTTCTCCATGTCCATGATTTTCTTTTCTGTAGAAAGGTTCATTTGTGCCATAGATTAGAGCCAGATATAAGTGATATCATATGGTATTTATCTTTCTCTTTCTGATTTATTTCTCTTAGTATGAGAGTCTCTAGTTCCATCCATGTTGCTGCAAATGGCATTATTTTGTTCTTTTTATGGCTGAGTAGTATTCCAATGTGTATATATACCACATCTTCTTTTTTTTTTTGTCTTTTTGCCTTTTCTAGGGGCACACCCATGGCATATGGAGGTTCCCAGGTTACGGGTCTACTCGGTAGCTGTAGCTACCGGCCTACTCCACAGCCACAGCAACGCGGGACCCAAGCCGCATCTGCGACCAACACCACAGCTCACAGCAACGCCGGATCATTAATCCACTGAGCAAAGCCAAGTATCGAACCCGGACCTCATGGTTCCTAATCAGATTGGTTAACCACTGAGCCACGACGGGAACTCCAATATCACATCTTCTTAATCCAATCATCTGTCGATGGTTGTTTCCACGTCTTGGCTGTTGTGAATAGTGCTATAGTGAACATATGGGTTCCTGTGTTTTTTTCAAGGAAAGTTTTGTCCAGATGTATGCCCAAGAGTAGGATTGCTGGGTCATATGATAGTTCTACGTACAGTTTTCTAAAGTAACTCCATACTGTTTTCCATAATGGTTATACCAATTTACCTTCCACCAACAGTGCAAGAGGGTTCCCTTTTCTCCACACTCTCTCCAGCACTTGTTATTTGTAGCCTTGTTAATGATGGCCATTCTGACTGGTGTGAGGTGGAACCTCATGGTAGTTTTGATTTGCATTTCTCTAATAATCAGTGATTTTGAGCATTTTTTCATGTGCTTGTTGGCCATCTGTATATCTTCTTTGGAGAAATGTCTATTCATTTTTCAGTTGGTTTGTTGGGTTTTTTTGCTGTTGAGTTGTATAAACTGTTTGTATGTTTTAGAGATTAAGCCCTTGTCAGTTGCATCATTTGAGACTGTTTCCTCCCATTCTGTAGGTTGTCTTTTTTTTTTTTTAATGGTTTCCTTTGCTGTACAAAAGTTTGTCAGTTTGATTAGGTCCATTGGTTTATTTTTGCTTTTATTTCTGTTGCTTTGGGAGACTGACCTGAGAAAACATTTGTAAGGTTGCCATCAGAGACTGTTTTGCCTTCTAGGAGACTGATGGTGTCTTGTCTTACATTTAAATCTTTAAGCCATTTTGAGTTTATTTTTGTGCATCGTGTGAGGGTGTCTTTTGGTTTAAATGAATACATTATTTTCTTTTTTTTAGACATTAATGAGGATCCTCGTAATTTCTTATGTTTTATGAATTATCTATATTTCCAGCACTTGGGTCAGTTCTTTTGATACTTATTTTGGTTATTTTCCAAATAAGCTTGAGGTACAGAATTTCCTACTCATGCATGGTCATTTATTCATTTATTTGTAAATCAAGGTCAAGTGCAATTGATATAGATGACTTGGGTGGGGTTTCCTTTATCCGGTCCCTGAATTAGAGATAGATTTTGTGTTTGTGGGTAGGAATGTGCTGGGGGGCAGGTGGTCAGGCTGGGCCTCTCCCCAAATGCCAAAGCAAATTGGGTCCTCTCTGGTGTTCCAGTCCTTACTCTGAGTTACTATTGCATGAATACATTACCTACACTGCCTAAATTTCTTCAGCAGTGATGTTTACAACTTGGCCTGGGCCAAAAGCCATGGCTACACAGAAGAATGGGTCAGGGAACTGAAGACTAAGATAGCAGGACTCCATGCTCTGGTTCCATCCTGATATATGTGCCATCATTGGAATTGAAGCTGAGAACATCTGCACTCATAACACCACGGATTGAGTGGGGGTGGTGGGGGTGTATTCCTCACAGGAGATTCAAATGCCTTTCTGAAGATTAAGACAAAAGCAATTACTGCTCACTATAATAGGCAAGTGTGATTAACCCCACTTTATGAATGTATTTCGTGAAATTCTCTAAATGAATCATGGAGGTTAGGAATGAGGAGCAGCATGAAAATCAGCCTACTCAAAACACCATTGCTGATCTTTGTGAGAAAAGCTAAAGGGAATGCTTAAGCATTTCCATCAGCTTAACCTTGGCCCAGTCCGCATCAGCTGGGGATGAGAAGGAAGAGGCTCTGCAAATCACTAACATCATACCAAAGATGCCATCGGCTCCAGTAGAGGCCAGCTTCCAGTTTCTGATTCACTAAATATATTTCCCTTAAAATGAGCACGAAGTCATCATGGGAGAAAAATGTGACTGTGGAAGAGACATGCGGAATCATACAAAGGTTGGGAGGACTTATTCACTCCATTTGTACTCCCACTTTCATTTGCAGAGTTCCTATCCATTTCAAAGACTTGCCTGAGTGCTGACAGGTTCCTGCCAAATTGGAACGTTTTAAATAGATGAAGATTTTCAACATATCCCAAACATGGTTAGATTTGATACAGATAAATCTCAACCACATTGCAATGTTGATGGGATCATTCATTTCCTTTCCTTTTAGCAGAGTAACTGCCATTCCCAAACACTGGATCAGGCATTTAGCCCTAACCAATATAATAATCAAAACAGAGGATGATCGGCTTATCCAGTTTCTCATCTGTGCTTTGACTATGATGTTTCATTTTTATTTCCTCCTTTCCACAGACATGGAAGGAGTTCTGATAGCCCTTTCCAGGGGATGTTACTTCTACATTCTTATATAAGAGCCAGAATTCCATTTGGAAAGAGAAATTACACTGACTTTGATCAATACCCTCAAGGAACTAAGAGAAAAAAATTACCTGTTATTTTACTAATATGTACTTGATGCCCATGATTTGTGTTCTTGTGTTAATTGTAGGGTCACTAGCAATTAAATTAGGTATCGTTAACGTCTAAAATTGATTTAAGTACACAAGAATTAATACTTCAAATACTTCAAATGAATTAATACTTCAAATAAATGTTTAAATATCATGACAAACAAGAGACAAATTCTTTTCCAATTGAATTATTTTTTGCCTTCTGCATTTTAGAACATCAAGCATGTCTAAAAGAGATGAAAAAATACTCAGTGTTATAAAGGACAGTGTAAATAAATATAGTTGATTTACAATGTGTTAGTTTTAGGTGTGCATCAAAGTAATTAAGTTTTATATAATAAATTATAGATTATTACAAGGTATTGAATATAGTTCCATGTGATACATTGCAGGTCCTTGTTGTTTATCTATTTTATATATAGTAGTGTGTATATGTTAATCCCAAACTCCTAATTTATCCCTCCTCTTCCCTTCCCCTTTGGTAACCATAAGTTTTTTTCTATGTCTCTGAATATACTTCTATTTTGTAAATAAGTTCATTTCTATCTTTTTTATTTTTTTTGTCTTTTTTTACCTATTCTAGGGTCACACCTGTGGCATATGAAGATTCCCAGGCTACGGGTCTAATCGGAGCTGTAGCCGCTGGCCTACGCCACAGCCACAGCAATGCGGGATCCCAGCAGCATCTGCAACCTACACCACAGCTCACGGCAACGCCGGATCCTTAACCCACTCAGCGATGCCAGGGATCAAACCCGCAACCTCATGATTC
This sequence comes from Catagonus wagneri, assembly GCA_004024745.2. NCBI lineage: Eukaryota > Metazoa > Chordata > Mammalia > Artiodactyla > Tayassuidae > Catagonus > Catagonus wagneri. Next base: position 1,537,292 of record PVHT021183527.1, on the reverse strand, counting down.
CTAGTTGGATTTGTTAACCACTGAGCCATGAAGGGAACTCCTGTTTCTATCTTTTTTTAGATTCCACATATAAGTGATGTCATATAATATTTGTCTTTCTCTGATTTACTTAGTATGTAATCTCTAGGTCCATGCATGTTGCTGCAAATGGCATTATTTCATTCTTTTTTATGGCTGAGTAATATTCCATTGTGTGGGTATGTGCATATGTGTATATATATATATCACATCTCTATTCATCTGTCAGTGGACAATTAGGTTGCTTCCATGTCTTGGCTATTGTAAATCGCACTGCAGTGAACATTGGGGTCCATGTATCTTTTCAAATTATGGCTTTCTCCAGACAGATGCCCAGGATTGGGGTTGCTGGATCATCTAATAACTATTTTTAGTTTTTCAAGGAACCTCCATACTGTTCTCCATAATAGTTGCACCAATTTACATTCCCACCAACAGTGTAGGAGGGTTCCCTTTTGTCCACATCCTCCAGCATTTGTTATTTGCAGACTGTTTTTATGACAGTACACCGGCTGATGTTTTTAAGCACTTGCTGGATGCTTGACACTATTATTTTATTTTTCTCATTTAATTTTTAAAACAATCTTACTACACAGATCCCGAGTAAGTCAGGGGATCTGCCTTTACCAAGTCACAGGCCGGGCTGAATTCCAGGTCTACTGACCACAGATCCAGAACCCATAACCTGTATGCTATGTTTTACTATTATGATTCTGGATATTCTAAACAAATGGACTGTTGATGGAATTTTAAAGGGTGGAAAGTCAAAAGCCATAAATTAAGATACTGGGAATTATGAATTACTTGTTCGTATATTTTGCCAGTTGAAGTCTCAGAAACTCTTTTGTTAAATGTGATACTCCTACAGCCCTACATTTTGTTTGTTGAATTGTGTTCTACAATTGTAATAGTAAAATTCACAACATGTTTAACATATTCAAATCTTCTTTAGACTCTCACAAGTTAGAGCTGAAAAGGGGATCTGAGTTGGGGGGAACTAAACCTAGCTCGGTGTGCAGTTGTGTGGGTGTGTGGGGGTGCTCCCACATGTACGCTTGACTGTGTGTTGGTGGTGCTGTTGCCTGGTTAGACAGAACTTCAGCCAAATAAATCACATTTAAGCATTGTCTCAGTTTAAAAACAACAAGGCCCCTTGGTGCAGATTCTCCTTGTCCTTTTTTGTTTTCAAGCATTACTTGAGAAGCTGAACATAGTTATGCAAATGTACGTCAAGTAGGCCCCCTGGGCTCTAGAGAAAGTGTATAACAGGATCTTTTGTGGCTTGACAAAGGCTACTCGACCCAGGAGCCCCTGCTTGGCAGAGCTGGATGCTGGAAAGAGAAGGTGGGCGTGAAATGAGTAAATCTGCAGAAATTCCTGAAAACCAACAGTTTCTCTTCTGTGGCTCACCATTAGCAGAATATCCTGAAGGACTGAGATTCTTTACTGAGCCAATCAGTAGAAGAGGATAACAAGAGACCCCAAATGGAAGTTACCCTAAGGCATAGGAAGCCTGATCTGGTAACATGATTCAGCAACAGCACTCAGAGCTGGGGTGGTCTTGGTGTGGCATGTTTGTGAGGTCAGATTTCCTACTAACATTTTCACTTTGGCAAAGGGGGTGTACTTGAGAAGCATATGATTGATCATGTGATAGTATAGCAACACAGTTGGTACCCAAAGCTTGCAGTGTTCTGGGCTGAAAACAGCACTGGAAGGAGTAATGCATTCTTGTTTCAATGATTTTAAAACTAGATAAGTCATTTGTACCCCAAGCTACTAGAGTATAAACAGTAGCAATATTTTAACATACACTCCAGTTTTCCCAAATCAGATATTCAAATTCAGATATTCAGGTTTTGAGTACATTGACAATAACGTTTTGAGTTAAAATTTCACTTCAGATGAGTATATACTTTATCTCGAAACTGCTTAATAGTCTTAGCATTCATTTCTTGTGAACGCAATTTGTTTTGCTGAAGATTGATTCAACTTTGGAATCATTAATTCTCACTGTTTTGTCCAAAATGTTTGTCTGTTCAGACTCTCAAAACATCTGCCCATCTTTTACTGTCTTTGTTGCCATGGGAAGGTCTTTCTGCAGAAGCCTGTGTTTGGGTTGTAAGAATTACCCAAATCACTGTAAGTCAGGCAGCACAGGGCTCGCTCTTCCCATTTTCTGGATGAGGAAAATGAGATAAGTGAAGTGAGATAAAAAAGATCTTAAAGCTGGCCAGCTGGAACTTGAATGGGCTATTCCTGACTCTTCACTCACTGTTATGTGCTGATGATCATTATGAATAAGTTTTCAAGACGGAAAAGTGCTCTTTAAGGAGGAGGCTGATCTAGCTTCAAATCCTGAAGCTTCCACTTCTCATCTTTGGTTGGGCTCAGTACCTAAATTCTTTGAGCCCTAGCGTCTTAATGTATAGAATGGGAAAAAGTGATAAACTTTTCAGGATGGCTAGAATTTAATGAGCTACAGGGTTTAAGTATCTGCCATTGTAGTATTAGTATAAGAAACACCATGCAATCTCTTTTGATAATCTCCAACCTTTGCAACTTAGAGTATACTTCATCACAAACTTTTTGAGAACACACCAAGAGTTTTATCATAAGGACTTAAAAACCTCAGGAGAAATAAAACAGTCAGCAGCTTTTAGGTCAGCATGGAGGAATGCAGAGAACTCTGCTCAGCAGACTGGTTTTGATTACCATCCACCACTAATAAAGACAAGAGTTTAACTCTCATTCATTCATTGAACAAATCTTTATGAACATCCGTTGTATGCCAGCCAATGCTCTGTCCTGAGGAGATAGTAATGTAGGCAAAAATATTTGGCCTTTGAGAGCTTACTTTCTTTTTTCCTTTCTTTTTGCCTTTTTAGGGCCACTCCACAGCATATGGAAATTCCCAGGCTAGGGGTCAAATGGGAGCTGCAGCTGCCAGCCTACACCACAGCTCATGACAACAGTGGATCCTTAACCCACTGAGCAAGGCCAGGGATCGAAACTGCATCCTCATGGACACTAGTCAGGTTCTTAACCCACTGAGCCAAAATGGTTACTCCGAGAGTTTACACGCTGATGGCATTTATCATATAGATCAGGCATTTGTTCCAGCGATCAATTGCTGTGTAACCTAATGCCAAAATTAGATAAAAATATAATTTGGGTGAAACTTGGCTGACAATTCTTTTGTTCAGTGTGGTATTGACTGAGGTCACTTGCCTTTGTTCAGCTGACAGCTGGTTTGATCTGGAGGGTCCAAAGAGGCTCTTTCAGATGGCTGGCTCCTTGTCAGGATGGCAGGAAAGCTGAGCTCAATAGAACAAACCGCTTTCCCTTTCTGTGTGGTTTCAGGGTCTCTCCACATGGTTTTCTAGCAGGATAGTAATACTTCTTATATGGCAGATGGCTTCCTACAAAGAGAGAGTGTTCGAGGGCTTCTTCTGACCCAGACTTACTTGGAAGTCAAGCGGTATTACTTCACTTGCATTTTGTTAATGACAAGTGAGTGCCTATGGCTGGTGTGGGTTCAAAGGGAGGGTAGTTAGATCCCATCTTCCCGTGGGAGGAATGTCCAAAAACTGGGGCCATCTTCAAGCTGCACTCCATGTGTTATCTCATTTAGTCCTGAGAACAACAACAATTCTGAGGTTGGTAACCTTAAGTTATACTCATTTCACAGACAAGGAAACTGACACAGAGAAGTTAAGTAACTTCCAAGGTTAAAGAGCCAGTCAGTGGCAGGGCCAGGATTAAAAAGTGGGACTCTAGAACCAGAGTCAATATTTTTACCACTGCACTTTACTTCCTCATACTGAAACTGACAGCGCTAGTGGCCTAAACGTAGCCAGAACACAGATTGGGACTTGAACCCACATGTGGGGACTTGAATCCAGCCAAAACCCAGATTGGCACTTGAATCCAAGTGCCAGGACTTAAACCTATGGTTGTAAATTACAATTACTCACTCTGTGTCTAGACTCCCTGAGGTTCAATTTCTTTATGCCTCCGCGCAGAAGGAATTCAGCTAGAGACAAAGTGATAGGCAAGAAACAGATTTATTAGGGGAGCACGCTTTTGAGAGAGGCAAGTGGGCAGGCAAGGAAGCTCTGCCCTGAAGATCTGAGGAGGATCCCCGGGCCACTGTTTTATCATCCAAGGAAAGTGGTGGTTGGGAAAGCCCACCCCTTCCTTTCTGGGAGTAGTAGTTCCTCCTTAGTATCTGGTAAGGTGTGTATTCTAATCAGCTGAACAGTGGTATTCAGGCCTCATCACCCAATGACCTGAGGCAATTCTCACACCTCTGACTAGTTAAGCAAGCCTGCCTTGTTCTGATTGTTTTCTTGGACTTGCAGTGGTCTCCCCACATCCTCCAGGTTTCCCTCTTTATCTGTGATCCCTACAAACACCTGTGGTTACTCATCCCTATCAATACGATATGCATTATTTTGGATAGTTTGTTTATTTTATTTATGTATTTATGTATTTGTGTATTTATTTATTTATTTTTGTCTTTTTGCCTTATCTAGGGCCGCACCCACAGCATATGGAGGTTCCCAGGCTAGGGGTCTAACAGGAGCTGTAGCTGCCGGCCTTCGCCACAGCCACAGCAACGCGGGATCCGAGCTGCGTCTGCGACCTACACCACAGCTCATGGCAACGCTGGATCCTTAACCCACTTAGCAAGACCAGGGATCGAACCCACAAGCTCATGGTTCTTAGTCGGATTCGTTAACCACTGAGCCACGATGGGACCTCCTGGATAGTTTGTTTAAAATGACTGGGTCTCGGTTCCTCATGCACAACATAAGAGGCTAAGAACGGAAGAGTTTTTCATCTCACACCTGTTAGGATGGCCACTACCAAAACAAAACAAAAAACAAAACAAAACAAAAAAGCAAGTATTGTCAAGGATGTGGAGAAAACTGGAACCTTTGTGCACTGTTGGTAGGAATGTAAAATGGTGCAGCCAGTACTAGGAACAGTATAACAGTTCCTCAAAAAATTAAAAATAAAGGGAGTTCCCATCGTGGCTCAGTGATAACGAACCTGACTAGGATCCATGAGGATGCGGGTTCGATCCTTGGCCTTGCTCACTGGGTTAAAGGATCTGGCGTTGCCGTGACCTGTGGTGTAGATCACAGAGGCAGTTCGGGTCCCACATTGCTGTGGCTGTGGTGCAGGCCAGCAGCTGCAACTGCAACTGGACTCCTAGCCTGGAAACTTCCGTATGTCGCAGGTGTGGCCAAAAAAGACAAAAAATAAATAAATAAATACATAAATACATAAATAAATAAAATGCTACCATGTGACTAGCACTCCATTTCTGGGTATATATTCACAAGAATTAAAACTGGAGACTTAGCTATTAGTAAACCCATATTCACAGCAGCAGTATTTGTAATAGCCAAATGATGGAAGATAAAACCCAAGTGTTCATTGACACATGAATGGAAAAACAAAATGTGGGATATACATAAATGGAATAGTATTTAGCCTTAAAAAGAAATGAAACTCTGACACATGCTACAACATGGGTGAAACTTGAGGATATTTTGTTAAGTAAATTAAGTCAGTCCTAAAATGACAAAGATTGTATGATTCCACTTAAGTACCTAGAGTAGTCAAATTCATAAGTCAGAAAATAAAAGGGTGGTTGCCAGGAACTAAGGGGAAGAGGAATGGGAAGTTTTTGTTCAATGGGTATAGAGTTTCAGTTTGGCAAGATGAAAATAATTCTGGAGATTGGTTGCACAACAATGTGAATGTACTTAACACTGCTGAATTGTAAAAATGGTTACAACAGTAAATTTGATACTATGTATATTTCACCACAATTAATTTTTTTTTTTTTAGGGTCAATCCTGTGGCATATGGAAGTTCCTAGGCTGAGGGTCGAATTGGAGCTGCAGTTTCCAGTCTACACCAGCAATGCCAGATCTGAGCTGCATCTGCAACCTATACCACAGCTCATGGCAACACTGAATCCTTAACCCACTGAGTGGGGCCAGGGATTGAAGCTGCATCCTTATGGCTACTACTTGGATTCATTTCTGCTGAGCCACAACAGGAACTCTGCGCAATTAAAATTTTAAAAGAATGGATGAGTTTCATCTTTAACTTTTTATAATTCTATGTAATCTTTATCCTACATTTAATATAATAGTAGTTGCTTCTGCTAGACTCAGAAATACATTTGTAACAGGTATATTCCAGTAATAGGTTGGTGCCTAGTCTCATAATTTTAGAAAAAGAAATGAATTAAGTCATAAGAAAGCAGAGCATATTATATAATCTTTTTTTCAAAACATTGAAATAATGAGTCATTAAGAAGGTGTCTAGTGATGTGTACAGAAAGTGACTAAAATACACAATAGAATTAGCAAACCAAACAGTGGAAGGCAAACTCAGACAGGACTCCTTGCCCATCAGAACAGGCCAAAGCAAACAAGTGTATTTTGAATTGTGCTGTGAAGGTCAATAAACTCAGACTTTGCCAGTTCAGGAGGGGCAGAGAGATGCAGAAACCAGGGCCTGTGGAATTGAGCCTCACCCCAAAATTCAAACTATAGAATAGGACGCAGATGTAACCTGTGTTTCTGTTGCCTGGAAAGAGACTTAGGGGAAAAAAACAAACAGGTTCTGGGCTTCAGAAAACTCTTTTACCAGGCCATTTTACCAAGTCTGATTTTAGGTTTGAATCAAAAGGTGAATATAATTGTTTTTTTTCAAGTGACCAGAAGTCATATAAGGAAGTATTCCAGGAGCACCACTAACCCACTCGACAAGAGTGAGAAAGGGAAATGGTATCCTTTTCTCCCTTTAAAACTTTTTCTCCTGGAGTTCCCTTCGTGGCTCAGTGGTTAACAAATCCGACTAAGAACCACGAGGTTGAGGGTTCGATCCCTGGCCTTGCTCAGTGGGTTAAGGATCCGGCGTTGCCATGAGCTGTGGTGTAGGTTGCAGACGTGGCTTGGATCCCGCGTTGCTGTGGCTGTGGCGAAGGCCGGCAGCTACAGCTCCTGTTAGACCCCTAGCCTGGGAACCTCCATATGCGGCGGGTGCAGCCCTAGATAAGGCAAAAAGACAAAAAAAACAAAAACCTTTTTCTGCTGATTATCCAAGTAAACATTCTCATTGAAATACAGTGCAATGGGAGTTTCCTTTGTGGCTCAGTGGTTAATGAACCATGAGGATGTGGGTTCAATCCCTGGCCTCACTCAGTGGATTAAGAATCCTGTGTTGCTATGAGCTGTGGTGTAGGCCGGCAGCTGTAGCTCCGATTGGACCCCTAGCCCGGGAACTTCCATATGCCTTGGGTGTGGCCCTGAAAAGCAAAAACAAAAACCAAAAAAAATACAATGGACCATTGTTATTTTGATGGTCAAGCATCACTTCTTTTCTAGGTACTTAACATACTCCTTATCACACTAACCATCTGGCCATAATGAATACTACTGTCTTTTTTTTCTTTCTTTTTTTTTGAGAATATGCCTTTTTTTATTTTTACATTATAGCTAGTTTACAGTTTTCTGTCAGTTTTTCAACTGTACAGCGTGGTGACCCGGTTACACACACATATATAGATTTGTCACTGCTGATTAGACATAGTTCCTGGTGCTATACAGCAACTACTGTCTTTTCTTAAGAAAAGGAAAAAACTGCTGCAGCCTGGGGAACGCAAGCTGCACTGATTTGCCTCAAATTCAACACTCAAGCAGAATAGATTCTGTTACCTCTTGACTGACGTTTCTTCCATAAACCCAACTTCCTGTTCAATACCTCCCTTACTACCACCAGCCTGGGCACTCTGGGTGATGGTCGGGCATGTGATCTAAAACGTCCCAATGAGAATTCCCAGGTAGTGAAGCAGGTTAACGATCCAGTGTTGTCTTTGCTATGGCTCGGGTTGCTGCAGTGGCCCAGGTTTGATCCCTGGCCATGGAAGTTTTGTACGCCATGGGTGCAGCCAAAAAAAAACTACGCTAGTAGAAGTGCTCTTGTGTACTTCGATTTTCACTTTTTTTTTTTGTCGTTTTAGGGCTGCACACGTGGCATATGGAGGTTCTGAGGCCAGGGGTTGAATCTGAGCTGTAGCTGCTGGCCTGTGCCACAGCCACAGCAATAACAAATCTGAGCCATGTCTGTGAGCTACACCACAGCTTACCTCAAAGCCGGGTCCTTAACCCACTGAGTGAGGACAGGGATTGAACCTGCATCTGCATGCATACTAGTCAGATTCGTTTCTGCTGAGCCACAAGGGGAACTCCCTTCACAATTTTAACAATGTGTTTTTAATAGCCGAATGACATTTAATTGCCCCCTCCCAAAGAACGACCTCTAGGCTTTTTACAGTCTTTTGCCACTAGAAATGAGTCTGTAAGACATATCTCTGAGTTAGAATACGTGCATCTTTATTGTGCTAGGCATTCCCAAAATGTCTTCATAGACCACAGGTCCCTACACCACAGCGACAGCAATGCAGGATCCGAGCAACGTCTGCGACCTACACCACAGCTCACAGCAATGCTGGATCTTTAACCCACTGAGTGAGGCCAGGGATCGAACCCTCGTCATCATGGATGCTAGTTGGGTTCATTAACCGCTGAGCCACAATGAGAACTCCAAACCTTCGCTAATTAAGTAATAGGAGATAAGGATATCCCATTTTTAAAGCTTGCATCTTATTCACTTGTACAGCATAAATTTTCCAAGCACCTATAATTCTGACAACAACAGTTAGATACTTTCCTTACCCTTGTGGGGCTTACATTTCCTTGATTACCTGTGAGTCTGAACATTAAAAAATGAGCTGTGTCAAGTGGTATTTTAAACTAAAAATTGTGCATTGCCTCAGATGTCTTAAGGAGATGGGAAATAATGGTAACTTAAAGATGACGTGTATCATTCTGATGGACATGGCATCCATAGATGTATAGTGGAAAAACTGCATTTCTTCTCATTTACGTGACTACTTCCATACTGTAGTCTAGCAGGAAGAGTCCATAGGTTTCAAAAAAGTAGGCTAACTGCAGTGGCGGTTCCCACTAATTGAGCCCTAGTGTCTATTGTCCCCTTCTTCCTTTTAGGAATAGAATTACTTCACCTTTTAGTAGGGCCTCTCAGCTAGAGGTATATTTCCCTCGGGTCTAAGCACTGGTCATGTAACCACGTTTGAGCCGATGATATGTAAAGTGAGAAGAACAACATCTTGATTGTTTCTTAAAGCTGAAGCTCCTCCTCTAGATGTCTTCCATCAGGCTGGGAAATGATAAGGACTGGAAATCAATGTTGAGGGTCAGAGGCTAACTGCCAGCCTGAGATCCTAGGTGACCTGGTGAGGCAGAACTGCCTTGTCAACCCAGACTACTAATTTCTAGACTCTTACATGAAAGAAATAAACTTCTGTCTTATTGAAGCCACTGTAATTTGGGGCCTCTGGAACTGCAGATTGGCCCTAATACTAATTGATACACTTACATAATATGACATGGTAATAGGTATTACAGAGGCCTAAAGCTTCTGTTCCATTATTTGCAAAACAGAAATAGAATCACAGACATAGAAAACAAACTATGGTTACCAAGGGGGGTAGTGGGAGGAAGGAGATTAATTAGGAGTTTGCGGAGTTCCTGGTGTGGCTCAGCAGTAATGAACCTGACTAGTATCCATGAGGACACAGGTTTGATCCCTGGCCTTGCTCAGTGGGTTAAGGATCTGGCGTTACAATGAGCTGTGGTTCAGGTCAAAGACACAACTCGGATTCTGAGTTGCTGTGGCTGTGGTGTAGGTTGGCAGCTGTAGCTCTGATTGGACCCCTGGCCTGGGAACTTCCAGGTGCTGCAGGTGCGGACCCTTCTCCCCCAAAAATAGGAGTTTGAGATTAATTTACACTCACCCTTTACATAAAAAATAGATAAACAGAGTTCCCCTTGTGGCTCAGTGGTTTAAGATCCTGACATAGTGTCTGTGAGGATGCAGGTTCAATCCCTGGCCTCACTCAGTAGTGGGTTAAGGATCCAGCATTGCTGCAAGCTGCAGCATAGGTTGCAGATGAGGCTTGAGTCTCTTGTTGCTGTGGCAGTGATGGTGGTCAGCAGCTGTAGCTCTGATTCGACCCCTAGCCCAGGGGGTCGAATCATCTATATGCCACAGATGCGGCCCTAAAAAGAAAAAAAAAAAAAGATAAGCAAGGGCCTACTGCATAGCACAGGGAATTATGATAAAGTATAATGGAAAAGAATCTGAAAAATCTATCTGCCTCTCTACCTATGTATCGACCTACCTATGTCTGAACCTACAGTTCCGATTTGACCCCTAGCCTGGGAACCTCCATATGCTATGGGTTTGGCCCTAAAAAAAAAATAGATAGATGGATAGATAGATAAAAAAGTAAAAATACATTTTCCAAAAAAGCATTTCTAAAACTTGTGATCATTTAAGTGGGCAAAATTGAATCCACTTTTGTAGAGTTTGTGAGCATTTCAAAAGTCTAATGTTCTTTAGAACATACATTGGGAAAATCCAAATAAGATTTTAGACTCCAGGGAGTTCCCTTCATGACTCAGTGGTTAACGAATCTGACTAGGAACCATGAGGTTGCGGGTTCGATCCCTGGCCTTGCTCAGTGGG